>OX352765.1:79473374-79828272 GCA_947095585.1 Nephrocerus scutellatus | reverse complement strand
TTGAGAAGCTTTCAGTGACATGGTATTACTCTCGGACGTTTATCAAACTTTCGCGAGAGGTAGGACACCGTGAAAAATACCTTGGTGTTACTGGGACTCGAACCATGAACCCCCTGCTCAGCAGTCCATGCTCCTATCCACTGAGCCACGGCGCCCACAAATATAACTTAATAATTTATAAAAAGAAAAATTTCCAGTGTATTGTTTTATCCGAATCATCATTGTGCGAATATTCGAATATAAACGCCTAAGGACATATTGAACCTGTGAGTAATTCGAACAGAAATTGCCATTCTGTATAATTCACAAACTACAACGAAACGCTACGAGTAGGAACTCGTAGATAACATATCTGTTCCAGGACTTTTAACTGATTGTGTGTCGTCTGATGTCCAGTGTCCAATCTAAACACACATGCCCTCTATTGTATTCTCAATTTAACTTATTTCTTCTGAGGACATTTATCCTATTGCGATCGTAAAATATCACTGTGATACAACATACTCAACTCATACGAGGATACAATAAACATACATAACATAACATAACATCATAACATTCGAAGGGAAAATAGTTTCATTTTGCCCAACTACCTCCAAGATTTTCGAAGTACTCATATCATCCCGCCCAACCACCCCGTCGGCAACAATAGGAATGTACGAACAGAGACGAGAAACGGAGAACAACAAAAATAATAAATAAATAAAATACTCGATTTCCGATTAAATAATGACAATGCCGTAAAGGATATCTCACAGCAAAACTACTGTACGTTGTGTATTATCCCATTTATCTGATGGCACTACGTCGGCTTGTTTTCTTTTTTGTTGTTTTTGTTGTTGTTACTGTGTAGAATTTGTTGCTTCTTTTGAAAGTTGCAACGACAAACAACATTAAAGTTAATCGAACGCACACTATCGATGTCCGACAGTGCATAGAGAGCACTCACTAAAGATATCCTTCTGTTGAATTGTTTGTCGAAAGGAAAGGCGTGGCACAGCTATTCACCAAATCGGCACCCCATTGTCATTTCATTAACGCCATCCGTTACGCGGTCGCTTGTGAAGTTTTTTTTTCTATTGTCCTCATGAATGCCGACAAAGCCACACGCGCTATCCGAGCAGTAATACATAATTACTATCGCCAACAAACTGCTGCTAACAGGACTGCCAAAAATCGATATTCTTTTCTCACTCCGATTATGACGGCAGTCGACCATACGGTGTGACGACTGACTGGTTAGGCTGGAACTTTCTGTTTGGAAAAACGAAATCGAATTAATAACTTTTCTGGCTGAAACCGCAAATAGGAAATTAATAGAATTGCAAGCATTCGTGCGTGTCGCCTTACTTTGTCGACTACAACCACAGACGGTAGTTCAGTATGATGAGTCCAGTTCTTGCGACGGATGTCATCACCACCAACTTTATCATAAGCAGTCGTAAGGACAAACGCCAATTTTATTCACTAATGAACAAGAGTTAAGTAAACTGAAAAAAATTTCTATTTGCTCGGCATTTCCTAATATCTGCAGCACATCAACACCAACTTGACTTGAAAACTATAAATGAACGTTATACTGTAAAAGAAGGTAACAATAAACAACAAATGGTTCAAAGTCAAATGGTAAACAACGATCATTCATATTTTTTATGGATTTTTTCAGCTTGAATTTACGAGTATCTGAATTAACAACAATTTTGAAAATTATGATAAATAATACAAAACTTGATCAAGCTTTTTTTATATTTCAAATAAAATATTGCTCACTTAGGAGCATAGGGCAGAAACATTCTTCCTCCATCCTTGTCGATCTTGCGCTAGTCGTTTAATTTCTCGTCACGTTTCAGTAGTCCCCGACTCATTCAACACTGATCTCATCCATGTGATGCGCGGGCGCCCCCTTCGTCGTGTTCCTTGTGGATTCCATTCAAACGCCATTTTTGCAATCTCATCATCTAGTTTCCTCAGAGTGTGACCAATTCACCGACACTTACTTCGCCGTATCTCAATCGCAACTGTTGGGCCAGAATATGCTAAACACTCTTCTTAGACATTTATTGACGAAAACCTGGAGTCTTTTTGTTGTAGAATCTGTAACTCGCCAGGTCTCACAACCATAGAGAAGAACTGATTTCACACTTGAGTTGAAGATGTGAATTTTTGTGCGTCTCGAGATTCTACGAGATCGCCACACTTTGTCAAATTGTGATATGCGTGGCGGGCTTTCTTTATGCGAGACGATATATCTGACTCCGAACCGCCATCCTTCATTATAATATTCCCAAGGTAACAAAACTCTTCTACGTACTCGATAGGTATCACTCGATCATCCAAGTATAGCGTCAGAGGAATCATGATACCAGTTTCGATGCGCATCATTTTAGTTTTGCTCATGTTGATTTTCAATCCGACTCGTCTTGCATTGGAGATCAAACTGTCCACTTTTAACTTCATGTCAGTGATCGTGTGTGTCATAAGGCAGATGTCATCAGCGTAATCAAGATCATTCAGCTTTTGAAATGGACGCCATTCCATTCCATTCAGAGCATCGAAGTTTCTTTGCATCATTACATCCAGGGCAACCAAAAAGAGCAGTGGTGATAATACACAACCTTGACGTACTCCTTTGGTGATGTAAAAATTGGCACTTTGCTTGCCTTTGAAGCATGCTGCATGCCGCATCTTTATAGAGTTCACGAATGAGATCCACGATTGTTTCCGGTACACCCAAACTTTGCAGTGCGTTCCAAATAGCGGGTCTGGATATAGTGTCAAAAGATCGCTCAAAATCCACGAACAAGAGAAACAGCGGTGACCTCCATTCTACTGTCTGTTCAATAATAATCCGCAGTGTGTTGATGTGCTCTACACAGGATCGATTAGTCCTAAATCCGGCTTGTTCACGTCGCAGGAGACTATTCACAGTTGGTGATATACGATCTAATATGATAAAAGCCAAAATCTTCGCAATAGTGTTGAGTAGAGTAATTCCTTTCCAATTTTACAGTCACTCAGGTCGTCTTAGGGATCGGTATGATGACACCTTCTTTCCAACTGTCGGGAATTTTACGTGTTATCCACGCTTCGCGGATGATTGGTGATAGTATGCTTGTCAGAACGCTTGAATTGCTTTTCAAAAGCTCCGCTTCCAGGTTAACTGGGTCTGTTTTAATTCTTTAACTTGTTGATCGCAATTTTGATCTCCTCTCTACCTGGTGGTTCGGTAGATATATTGCGCTTTGGATTGCGCCGTTCTTGCCTTGTGGGAGGATCGACAATTTCCGTCGAGTCATCAAAGAATTCCCTCCACCTCGCAAGCTGTTTGTCTTCTGTGGCATGAATACTACCAAACCGGTCTTTGAGCGGTGGTGTTTGCTTAAAGCCTTCTCCACTTAGCTTGCGAATTGCAGAATACACGCCGAGCATGTCGCCACACTGAGTTGCATTCTCCGCTTCCATTAGCGATGTTGTTTGTGAATTTCTCTCGATCAATATGCACCATTCTTCTAACTTGGCGTTCCGGGTTATTATATTCCCTTCTTAGATGATGCCTTTCCTGTTGCGCACGCAACTGATCCAGCCTGATTTTGCTGGCTTTTCGATCCTCGATGCATATCGAGGCTTGATTGGTTTTTCAAGGCTTCAGATGATGTTGTATGAAGCCTAGCGTATCTTCTGCTGCCTTTTTGCATTCATTTTCGATGCATTCCCATGTATCCTCTTCATTTGATTCCGCCATGTGAATGGTAAATCGCGCCTTGTGTTCTTCCACTTTAGCAGGGTCTCACAGTTTCTGTAAATCAAATTTACGCGAAGATCTCTGCTGGCGGCGAATCATAGCTGGACGTAATCGAATTATTCCAGTAACTAGATGGTGGTCGCTGTAAACATCAGCGCCTCGGACAATCTTTACATCCAACAGCGAGTTGAAAAACATCTTATTGATCAGGATGTGATCTATTTGATTACGTGTTATTCCATCAGGCGATTGCCAAGTGTTGGTTATAAAACTCGTCCTTAGTCTCGTCATCATTTGGGTTGTTAGGTGGGTGCATTGAATAACGGTGATGTTCCTAAATTTGGTGTGGAATCGTGCCATAATTATGCGGTCCGAGATGGGTTTAAATTCCATCAGGGACTTCCTGGCTATAGGTATTATAAGAATTCCCACTCCATTTATATGGGCGCTGTTGTTGCCACTGAACATGAGGTTTTATCCATCCAGTTCGTCAGAGCTTGCGTAAGCTTATTTAAATTTGCTTGATCCCTCACAAGTTGGATGCGTATGTGCTCCTTGTCACATGCAGTCGACCTTACAGTCGTAAAAGGAAAACAAACTAAAATCCTAAAAAGACCTTTCTTTCGTGGACGTTAATATTTTCGGTTTTGAAGTTGGTTTCTTTTTCATTTATTTGCCATAATGGCGGATGGCCGCACCGGATGCCGTTCGCTATCCTTCAATCGATAGTAATGAGGTGGTAACAACAATTTCTGGTGATTATTATGATTTCTGCCCGGCATAAAGAATCACGTCGACATTAAGAAGGCTACTAATAGCGACAATAAAGTAAAATAACAACTTAGCACACAAAATATGAAACGACGACAGGACATCATTAGCGGGGTTTGTAAAAAAGGAAAATATATAAAAAAATATGTCAAAAAAGTGGCTCGAATACTTTTTAAAGAGCAATTGGAAGAACCATTGCAAGCAACTGGTCTGCGTCGTACATTAAGCTCATCCAAGTAGCATCGAAAATTCATTTTTTTTTTTTTTTTTTTTAATTTTTCGACTTTTATTAGATTTTTGTAGAGTAGGTTTTTAAGTCTTTTCAGCAATCCAAATGGAATTAAATGCTTCATGTCAATATGATGGACATAAGTAGGCATATCTTCATCATCATCTTAAAAATTACGCCAGAACATATACTAAAGATTACGTCGAATTTAGATTCATTCAATTATTGTTCCTTGAGGTTGTAATAAATCATGTACACAATAAACTCAAATTAAATGTTTATCCAGACAAAAATGCTTTGAATGTCTGTAACCTCTGGCGATTCAAATATCAAAGGAATCATGCGTACGATGCACAATTGGATAATTTATCAGGGAAGAGCATAAATTTAGTGATAGGATTTTGAAATATTATTTGGGGAAAATCAATATCGAAGTATATATGTTCTCCAAAAGAAAATGGCAGTAGGTAAATAATAACAGATTATTGGTTTTTATTGTAAGAATTGTATTGTTTGCAGTTGTAGAAATATTTTATTCATTTCATAATAAATCAAAATTATACTCCAATCGTGTCTTTATGGTTAAATGAGTTAGATCGCCAGATTTCGTACAGAAAATGCTGAGGAAAAATGCCATTATTTTCGAAAATATCATTGGGACACGAAAGGATATGAAAAACATTGAAGCATATACAGCTGACTCTTTAAGAACCCTGCGCTCGATAGATATTGTAAAATATATAAAAACCAAGAAAAATGTGATTTTTAAAAAGTACAATATCTTGTTACTATCAATAATTTTTGTTTTTTAATTTTTGCATAATTATGCTTCTACCTGAATGTCGAAATTGTTGAGTTGAAGGGGTTGAGTAAGTTCAAAAATTCTCGGGAATTTTTCTCTAGAGGAGTCCTGAAATCAAAGGAAACTCTTCAACCTTCATTATGTCCCCCCTTCCCGAATTGTTCCTCCTTTCTGTTATCCACCTCAAACCCTCCTTATCCCCAGGGCTGGATTAAGGTGTCATACGTGCCGTGCCGATAACCCGCTTGGCTGGGAGACCATTTTTTAAAAATAGCCCAGTTGTTTACGGTATGGCGCTCTCCGGAATAGTTAGCCTTATCTGTATACTGAGGATCTCTGAACAGATGGACCTATTTTTTCCACCACTCGTGGGAAGAAATATGCAGCACAACCAAAATTCTTACTTTTCTATTTCGAGTAAACTAGAAATAAGACAGGTTCCACTAAACTGGATAGTAGCACGGTGGCCTTGCTGTCTACCAGAAGTACCCTTGCAACTACAGATAGTGGTTCGTCCACTGCCGATAACTGCAGTAGGTACATTAAAGTTATGCCTTCGACCGGCACTGGCAGGTTTGTGGCCATTCTATTCCACTGCTGGTAACAACAAAGTATTTCCCCCTACTACAGGAGCCAACCTTGAAGGCACAAGTAGTAGTGGACGTCCGCGACAATGCATTGCATCCATATCGCACTACAAGTACCATTAAGATTTGGATGTGATCATATCACAATTCGGGTCTACAAAAACTAAAAGTACAAAAAGACCAGGAACTCCACTTTTCCAACATGGAGCATCCGTCACCTTTCCCTTAATGGATGACGATGCTTCAACAACTTTAGTAACACCATCACATTCTTCTGCCTCCAGCGCCGACCCTGTGTCGGATTTGGAGACGGAGGACTTCCCTACTGAGGACGAACTTCTTCATTCGCTCTCAGAAAGGGAAGACTTGGAGAATACCGTGGTGAAGGTTACACTACCTAGCTGTAGTAATAATGCAGTTGTTAGTCCAGATTAATCTCAAACACTCCAAAAATGCCTAGGACTCCCTTCTTCTGCGTCTGATGAAAGATGGAGGTGACATCATTCTGATCCAGGAACCATGGATTGTTAACAACCTAGTACATGGACTCAGAACTACTGGATATTACCCAATATATGTTCCAGATAAAGGTAACCCTAGATCCAACATATTAGTGAAAAGTAATCTAAATGTATTTTTACTCCCTAACTTCAGCGATCAAGATGTCACCCCAACGCAACTGGAGACTGCTAAAGGCACCTTTTGGATAGCATCGGCATATCTCCCTCACGTGGGATCACGTGGGATATTTTCCTGGTGCTTACCTTGAGGGATTCATCGCTGAGTCGAAAAGAAAAAACATTTGCTCAGTTATTAACGCATATAGCATAAAACCTATTGTTTCTAATATTGCTAATGAACCAACCTTTGTAACCAAGAGTCGACAAGAAGCCTTAGACATTATTCTTATTACCGACACGATTTACGAAAAAATTCTAAACTGGAAGGTATCGGTTGAACACTCCTTCTCAGATCACCCATACATTCAATTCAGTTTGGATGTTGAATTCCCCTGCCCCTGCCAATTGGGAACTTCAGAAAAGGAAAAACTATATCTGCATTCTATTAAGACTCGTTTTTCAAACTTGTTCCAGTTTGTTTTCCAAAAATTTAATTTAGGACTTTCGGTTTGGGTTGCGAGGGACAATAGTAATCTATCAGCAAGCGAAGCTACGATTAATATTGCGTTGTGTTTGCTGTCATACGGCTTTTGGGGGTCTTATTTTCGAAAAGCATTCTTACATGCATTCGCGCATCAGATCAAGGTATGAATTCCCGGAAGGATAACTTGGTGTAACGGTCGGGTACAATTTCAACTTATATCTGATTTAGTTTTCGTCAACAAATCGCTTAAGAAACTTTCTTCCCTCTTCTGTTCGCTGTTGAATCCAACCAAGCCTGATGTTTCGCATAAAGATCTCCCGCTAGAATGACATAGTTTCTTAAAATATCTAATCCGAGCGTATCGAATAATTTCTCGAGCTCGAAGGTTGAGTAAGTTACCTGCTGGCGGTGCATACACAGATATGATAGAAGAAAACTATTATTTCGAAGTGGCAATCAAAAAATAGTCGTCTTTAAACACTTAAGGCGATATTACTTTGCTGTTGGATTTTGTGGAGGTTAAGTGCATGGATTTCTGAGCAGGGAGTTCGTAGTTTGAATCCCAGAAAACACCAAAAAGTATTTTCCAATGTCTGACAAACTTCCGAGGGTAACAAGTTGTCACGGAAAGCTTCCCATTTCGTCGATGATATACGGCATTTAATTGTACGTCTTTGGGGTCTTTTAAGAAGTCTTTTATGTGGTCTTTTGGTAGGTCTTTTTGGTGTCTTTGGAAATATTTTGAGAATCTTTTTTATCTATCTTTAGAACAAAGTCTCAAATATAATTCTGTATTTTATATTATAGAGCATTCTTAATTATCCAGTTGCGACATTTTGTTGCGCAGTAAACTCAGCCATTCTGCTATGTTATATTATATCAAGTCGCTCATTTGAATTGCATTTGTTTAAATTATTAGATTCCTTTGAGAAATTATTATATCTTTTGTACTTGTATGAGAAAACTTTTTTTTAAATCAATACAATAGCAATGCATGAGAGCAAAAGAATTGATTTGATCTAAAAGAAGCCGCAGTTAAAAAATGCTCCATCATAGCCTGTCATTCGAACAAAAGAACACACAACTTGCTCGATCGATTCGACATTGTTTCGAGTCAAATAGTCGTAAATCTCATCTTCACATACTGAAGTACCAAACAATACAAATTAGCTACATGACGGAGTACACAAACACATTACCGATGAGCACTTGTCAGAACGAATTTACCGACATTTCTTCACCTTTGATGTAGTAGTAGCACATATAGCTGGATATTAGCAGCGAGCACCTTCCCTAAACTAGCAGGAACAAATTGCTGACGAAATTTATTGCACGACATTGGTGGTCTCATAAGACAGAAATAGGCAAATAGAGGCAGAAAAAGAGAGAGATAAAATGATTTAAATTGTCTCACACGCAGTACGGTGTCGTTGTATCGTATCCTATATGGGTCGTTTGCCTCAGGTGTGGTACTATACCGAGCCGACACCCGCGCAGCTTGGAATTACAAATGACGACACTAATCTAGCGTGACATTTAAACCTGAAGTTCGGGAGGTTTGGAGTTCGTGAAACCGCAGTGCTGTCATGGAGCGGCGAAGAATAAAAATTATCCAGCTCTGACGTGAAAGTGAAACAAAGGATCAAAGAAAGGGCGTTTCATATGTATGCCCGGCAGGTATCTACCGAAGTTATTTATGCCGCTTAAAAAAATTAAAAGGGGGCACCACCAGCACGCATTTTCTGTGCATACTCCCGCAGTTTTTCTATCACCTAATGACACCTAATTGATCACTTGACATTACCCCACATGCGAAGTGGTCTTATGCAGAGCAGAAAAACGACGGCACATCTCCAACTAACCGATTCAGCTCACATTCGTATTCTTGTGCTACGTTACGTGCTCACGTGTGCACCAAAATTTAATTAGGTGTTTAGCGTTTCTGTCTAATTCCGTGATGGAAAGAAAAAATGTCCTACGCTGTTTCATAATTCTACTGGGATTATTATTTCCGGTTATGTCATACTCGTTTTGCTTGGACATATTGTGGCAATTCATCACCTTCCAGCTTTATTATGTTGTCAGGAAAATTCGTTTGAAACCGAATTTCCCATTCCATATAACAGAAAATAAATTACATACACCAAACCCTGCAGTCTCGTAATTTGTAATTCCTCCCTTATCGAAGGAAATTATTGCAAAACAAAATAGAAAATCGGGCCTTATTAGTGCAATTATCCTAGAAGTTTTCGGTAAGCACTTGCACGCAATGTCCTGTTAAAATAGTCGTCGGAGTTTTCGTAGTAATGCTTATTTCTCTTTGCTTTATATTTCTGAATTTTAAGGTGTATCTGGTATGTATAGATTGACAGACGTACGAGGGTTATAAACATGAAATTTTCTTTGTCTCCCTTATAACAAAGCAAACCGAAAAAAATTCAAAAAGGGGCACGGTTAATAATCCGATTTACAAGTCCTATACTATCCTATATTTTGTCAAATAATGAAAGTTTTTGTTTTTACTTCAAAGATAACATTTCTGAAATAAAAGTCATTGAGTAAAAAAACAGTCTTGAAATTAATAAAGCTAAGTTCTAATAACAATCCGATTTCCAATTTAAGTCAGAGAGTCAGATTAGAGGGACAGGGAGAGTCATTATTATTCCGAAGTTAAGTGATAGTCTACAGTCGGAGATGAATAAGAGTGGAAAAGCATAAGATTCTGCTCAAAAGTCTAAAGGCTATATCCTAATCAGACAGTCGTCGCGCGATCTGGCAATTAGCAGGGGTTGGTTGCATCATGTGGTGATCGCGCGATCAAAATGTGTGTCCTCATCGGGCAACCAGACGTCGTAATTTTTTTTAATAATTCGCGCATGCTTGGTTCGCACCCTTATAATGCTCAGTTATATGCTTGTCACAGCGTTGGCGTTAACTAAAGGGAGGATATAAGATAAGATGTCGATGTGCATGCATTTTGAATGACCGTGGAATACAAAGCTTTGCAGAGCATTCCATTTTGCATATACGGCTGAAGAACGAATCCTTGAACTTAACATTACGTCCGGAGATGGCCTTGAGGGTATACTGATGAGCATTTAGAGCGGCACGAGTATTGCGGTTGAATTCTAGGACAGGTGATATGCAGCTGGCTATTTCTCTTGAGCATCGCTGGTGGAAGAAACGATAAAAGAGTGACAAGCTGAAAACGTTCCTGCGGTGTTCGAGCGAATCTATTGATTTCGATATATATGCATCACCGATAAGTTTTATCGCGCGGCTTTGAATTCTATTAAGCTGATGCAGGGTAGTTATAGGCGCACTAGACCAGATATGGCAATTGTTCTCAAGTTTAGAGAGAATAAAGCCTTGTAGATAGTAGCCAGATCAGAGGTTGAGTGATATATTTATTGCACCGGGTTCGTAAACCTAAACATTTCGCAGCATTTTTGGTGAAGGTAAATATGAGGTCATTCCAACCAAGCTTGTTGTTAACGCACATACCGAGAATTGTGATATTTTCAGTTTCCTCGATGCAAGTGCCATTCAAAGACAATGACATGGGATTTAGGATTCGCTTAGACGTTAGGAGACAGCATTGGGTGTTCGATGCGTTAAATTCTACTCGATTGTTTTCTACCCATGGTATTATGCTGTCTATGTCAAAATAACGTGCTTAACATACGTAGTTGTTTTAGTTGGTGGAGTGACGTTCCTCAAACTTATTTAGAAGCTGAGAGTGATGTCGTCAGCGAAAGAGTGGATTAGGTTAGAAGTCACAGATAAGATATCATTAATACAAATGAGAAAGAGTGTCCGGGAAAAAACAGAGCCCTGGGAAACGCCTGCATTTAAGTAATGTATTTTAGACTTGAAACCTTCCTGTATAACTTGAATTGAGCGGTCCAAAGAAAGCTTCTAATCCAGTGAAGCAGTTTTACGTCGACTCCATAAGAACCAATTTTAGACAGAAAGAGCTTGATGCCAGACTCTGTCAAATGCCTTGAAAATATCGAGTGCAAAAGCTTTGCTTTCTCCAAATTGGTGCAAAGACCGGTTCAACGGTTCGGTGAGTTATACCATCAAATTACCAGTAGAACGTTGCCCACGAAATCCGTACTGCCGCTCACTAAGGATTTCGTTGGTTTCAAGATATTTCTTGAACTGAAAATTGATCAGCGTTTCCAAGAATTTAAAGAGAATGGATGTAAGTGCTATGGGTCGATACGAATAAGGAGACGACGGCCCGCCTTTTTTGGGTATGGGCTGGACATAAGATCTTTTTCAACTTCTCTCGAAGAGTCCAGATGTATAGGATAGATGGAAAAGTTTACGCAATGGTAATGTCAGCTTGAAAGAACACCCCTTCAGAACTAATGGGGAAATACCAATTGTCCCAGCGGATTTGTAAATGTTGGATCCTTTAAAACTCTAGCAACTGCATGAGTACGAATGAATATCTGCACTATAGAGTGTTCAATACTCCGAGGTGCAGGCGGCATAAATGCACAATCTGGAAGCGTGGAGCTATAGCTGCCAAATGCGGAGCACACATATTGGCCTTGTCTTTAGAGTTGTCAACTGGAATGTCATTATAAATGAGCGTTTTGGAATCGAATTCTTTTCACGAATGACCAAATATTTTTATTAGATTTGGGACAATGTAGTATTTTTTGCCTAAATTTTTGGTCGTAGGCGAATAATTTCTGGCTCGTTTTAAATTTAGTTATGCGATTTCTTCTGTCGGGGCTGGGCGATCATGCGGAAAATACGGCGAGGGCACAAGCAGGTGTACTCCTCCCGCTACCTCTCCTTTGTACAAATTTTAGCTCTGCAGAGCTAACAGTTTTCAGGGGAATTGTTAATATGTTTTTTCACTAAAACACAATATCGTGGATTACCGTTGTCTCTTTTATAGAATAGATTATAATCTTTTGTATTTAGACCCTTGACGTCAGTGCCTCTAACCAAAATCTCTTGTACTAGGACGATGGTTATGTGCTCCTTGAACAGGAAGACCTGCAGATTATCCAATGCACATTCCGAGCTCTTCAGGCTAATCTGTGATAGTTTAGACATCGTCCTTATTCGGATGATGTGGAGGGTGCTGTCACCGAAGTATTTATACTCAAATCATCTAGTAGCATACAGGCCGCATCCTCTTCTGGGTCGTCTTCATCAGGGGACAGCCTTAAGTTTGGCCAGCTTGATTCCAAACCTAAATTTAAACCTAGCCTTCTCAATAGCTCCCACTGCTCATTGATCAGGAAGAACATTTTTTAAGCTGGAGTTCTTTTATCCAATTGTCCATCGGGATTTCAGGATTTTTGAGCCGGTAGACATAGGGGGACTTTGGATTTGTGCACCTCTATCTTTGGCAACCAAATGCGGATTTTCTTGGACGAGATTAGTATGATCTTCAAGCCTTCCCATGCGTCACTTATTATAGCGACGCGCTTGCCAAGAAATAAGTCAAAAGACGGCTGGTCATCGCATTTTACGATTCTGAAGCCCCTAAGGACCACAGAGCAGTCAGAGGGGACTGATGGACTCTTTGCAGCGGTAAGAAGTTGGTCCATCACCAATTCGGAGAGGTGGTCCGAATCTTAAGTCTGAAGGTCTGAAGCAAGCAGCGGTCTCCTTGACATTCTTTGGTGTCGCATTAGTGAATTCACCCTTCTTTTTTCGCAAAATTGCTGAACTCTTCTTGAGCCCTGTTGCGTTTTTGTTTGGAAGAAGAAGCAGTAGCAATAGCCTCCTTTTACTGCTTAACCGCCTGTTAAACTCCTGTATCACTTTGCGATATCAATGTTCATCTGATGCGTTTGCGAACATTGTTTAGGATGAGATGTCAAAACAAACTTCTTCGAACGTTCTCACCCATCGGTTCTAAAAAGGAAACGTAATAAGATTATTGAAGTTTGAAATTTTATCGCGAATACCGCTCATTGCCAGATAGTGCGATAACTTTCCAATTGGGTTCTAGACCCAATGGGTGAATCAGTATAACTTCGCATTATGTATAGCTTATTGCATGATTTAATGTTTCGCGGTATGTAAATTTTTAAGCCGGGTATATATAATACAATATCGTTAACAAAAGCAACGGCTGCATCAATATCCCTTCCAATATCCAATCCAATATCCTTCAGAAAAATATATATTGAACAAGATTTGGCGCCGTTAGATTACTCCGTGGCATCCCGTTAGCAATATGTTACGCTTTTTTTGTTTATTCGTTACGACAAATTTTCCTCCATATATCATTTCAATTACATCATTTGGGAACATATATCGTATAATTTTATAAGCCGGTGCGTCGGCTCGAAGGCCTTTTCGATATCAGTTGTATTATAAATATAATTTCCAAATCAATTACGATACCTTTTGGTTTCCCTATTAAAGAAGGAAATGAAAAGTGTGTATTTAGTAAAGGATTTACCCGACCGAAACGTCCCGCCTTTGACTAAACAATAAACCGCAAAATATCTTCAACGTATAATTAAACCGAAACACCTCATTTACTAAAAATGTATTTACTTTTTGCCGACATCGACCGACCGACAGTTCATCGACATTTGCTATGATGGCTTCCTGATTTTTCTCCTTCGGTTTGCACAACTTTGGTTTATTTTTTTTTTTTTTGCAAAACGCACTTCAACTTAGTTGGTCAAATCGAACTCTGAAGAGGTCGAAAAGATCCACTTCGGTCTTCTGCGCGGCTATCTGTGGTAATCAAAATCCAAAAACAAACATTGGTAGAGCAGATTATGGTTGGATGCTTTGCTTAGGGTTGCTCGGATTCTTATGTTTCTTCTTGAAATAATGTTGTCCAATTACTTAACGGAATATCCTTAGTGTAGGACATTGACTGAAGGAATGAATGGCTGAATGAATGAAAAATAGAAAAACCAAAAACACAACAAGAAGCAAATAGAAAACACACACTTTAAGCTGATGAAAGAGTTGTTCCCTTTCGAAAGGGAATATTATTTTATCTTTGCATTGAATTTCGTTCAGATATTGGGGCAGAAATTCGACACCACATGCAAGTACGAGAATGAAAGTTGTAGTAACAGGAGACCAAATGACATGTGGATGTTTGATTTGTATGAAATTTGGACAATTCGAGATGATGCTATATGCCAGCACTGTTGTTTCATGATGACATAAAGTTGGATCGAGATAGACAAGTAAATCCACTTAATCAGCTTATGGTTTTGCGCCATACCATGTGATGTGCTTTCTTGAATTGTCCATTGGGTGCAAAGTACGAGTACGTACAATGTATTGCAAACAGAATCGCGTGCGTAAGCTCAGTAAAACCACGGGATATTGCATGAGTCTGCTTTTAAGCGATCCTTCGGCAGAATTCCATCTCTAATTCTCTAATAAGAACAACAAGAAGAACCACAACTGCAAATGGGAAAACGCACAATTCCAATTAAGACTTTGAGTTTTCTTGTAAGATGACACTTGAGTGATATAAATGCGATCTTAA
This sequence comes from Nephrocerus scutellatus, assembly GCA_947095585.1. Classification (NCBI taxonomy): domain Eukaryota; kingdom Metazoa; phylum Arthropoda; class Insecta; order Diptera; family Pipunculidae; genus Nephrocerus; species Nephrocerus scutellatus. The sequence goes on along the minus strand of OX352765.1, from coordinate 79,813,536 downwards.
ATGAACACACAAACAAAGAGTGAACTAAAAGTTAACACCCAAACACATAAATACATACCTACACTTGCATTTTACTTTACATTTGCACATCAAGATAAATGGAGAAACGAAATCCGAGTTGACCATCTAATGGCCGGAATAAATTGTTCGTAAGAGAGAAGAGTAAGAAGGATTTTTTTTATGGAATATTATAACCATTGTGCTGATGGTAACTCTATCCACAAAAGAAAGGAGTAAATGTATTGGAACAGTGTTATCTTGGCCACAAGTGGGTCAAAAGTTATGAAACTTGCACGTTAGAGAAATCGATCTAATAAAGAAGGACATGAGCACAAAGTATGAACTGTAACCTTTGTCCAAAGCAATTATGTTTTAGTTTTGTTTTCCTTTGTCGTCCTTGTGATAATAATTGGCAAAATTTCTTGAAATCATAAGGATTGGGGAATAAACTCTCATTGCAGATTTCAAAGAGTGTGATAGCGATTGTGACTTTTGTAGAGATTTAATTACAAATTGACAGAAAATAAATTGCGTTTATCTGGGGTAAGCATGGAAGGAATAATATTTTGCTTTTTGATAGGATATGATACAATCTAACATACTTGGGCAACCAAAACAACAATGTGTTCAGCCAGTCAAATAGCAATTGTTGGAAGTTTCATCAGAAAGGAAAACCGGTATTATATATTATATACCATTACATATTTAAACTTCAATTTAGAATTATTCTATATACTTCTTTATTTGTTTATTGTCATAAAAGTGGGCGCCGTGTCTCAGTGGATAAGAGCAAGGCTTCAGAGCAAGACGTTCTTGGTTCGACTCTCAGTAAAACCAAAAGTGTTTTTCATGATGTTCTACCACTTGCAAAAGTCTAACAAACGACCAAGTAACTTGTCACAGAAAGCTTCTTCTTCGCCGTTGGAATCTGGCGTTAAGTTTTAGGTCCCTACATTTGTGTGAATAAATCGCGAGAATCTAGGTCTTGGACCGCAATGGTCTGTCGTGCCGAATATTATTGTTATTGTCATATATATAATATAATATAGGACCGGGTTTCGGTCCTGGCCTCCCGCAAAAATTCTGTGCATCCTGGTCCAGGACCAAAGCTGGATCTTTTAATCGCAGACGTGGCCCCCATGTACTTTGTTTTGCTCTCATTAATGTGCAGCCCAAGATTTCGTGCCACCTGCTCGATCTGGATGAAAGCTTCCTGTACAGCTCTTCGGTGTCTACCATCAATGTCAATATCGTCTGCGTAAGCCAGTATCTGAATGGACTTATAGAGCAATGCTCCTCTCTCCGTTACGACAGAGTCTCGGATCACTTTCTCCAACGCCAGGTTGAAGAGGACGCATGCCAGTCCATCCCCTTGTCGGAGCGCGTTATAGATGTTGAATGGGCTTGATAGTGATTCGGATATTTTTACTTGGCTTATATCAATGGTCATGGTGAACCTTCATTGTCTTGTCAGTTTATTTGGGATGCCGAATTCTCTCATGGCTTTATAAAGTTCTACACCCTGGCTATGCTATCAGAGAAGTCTTTAAAGTCTATAAAAAGATGGTGTAGTGAGTTTTGAAACTCTAGACATTTTTCCATCACATGCCTTAGGATGTAAATCTGATCAGTTGTTGATTTGCCTGAGATGAAGGCACAATGGTATGGACCAATGATGACTTTAGCGTATGGGGCTATCCTGTTTTGAAGGATAGAGGAGAAATTGTTATACGCGGTACTCAACGACGTTATACCACGATAATTGCAGCATTTTGTGATATCTCCCTTCTTATGTATGGGGCACAGGAGGCTCTTCTTATTTCATGAATTGCTTGGTGTAATGTGGGGCCTCCTATTTTTATCAATTGCGCTGGGATCCCAACAGATCCTGGGGCCTTACTATTTGTCAGCCGATTTATCGCTTTGCTTACTTCGTCTATGTTAGGTGGCGTCAGCATAGTATGATCTTCGGTCATTGGTGGAGCCTCCAATTCCTCAGTTAACTGGGCATTTAGCAATTCATGAAAGTGCTCTTCTCATCGCTCTATGCTGCTATCGGCTAGTACACTCTTTGTCCTTGCAGTATCTGCAACGCCGTGTATATTGCGTCATACCTCGGACTCTTTGGTAGAACATCCGCGCCGATACTGTTCTAATTCACGGACGAGATTCTTTAATTCTTCTCCCAGGCTGCTTTCTTTCACCAGTGAACGGTTTTTTCATATCTTCTGAGAACGTGCGTCCCCACGTTCTGTGAGATTGTTGCATTGCTTGATGATGAATAACTCGTGACTCTTAATGTCGGAGATTAGATTGGTTTCACTCAGGGCATATATATCGAATGAGATTTGTGCAGAACATCACGGGGTTTTGAGAGTTGGCCTCTTACTTTCTGGTCGTTAAATCTAAGAGGAAAGCTAAGTAAGGGAAAGTGGTTGAAGGGCTGTCAATGGTGGTAAATTAGGAACAAAAAAATTAGCTTTGGTCAACACGGCTTCGTTGGAGATTTGAGATTCTTTTAGAATGCACATATAGTTACCGAAAGCGCCAAGGTCGTCCACCACTTTTTGGTGAGACGTATATTGAAAATCGTGTGGTACTTGATATAAATGTTCCTGAGACTGGTTAAATCTGTAGGGAGACCTTCTACTGGATGGACGCTTGTTTTGGTTTTACCGTCGTAGCAGATAAAGTCAAATTTGTCATGGAAATAAGCAAGAAAGAGACGTATATTCTCGTATACATTTTTTTCTGTAAGCCTAGAGAGTGCATACCGACATTCAGTGTTGTCTATAGTTTACTGAGTTAGTTTAACAGTATGAAGCAGAAGGGATCAAGAAAGGGAATTTAAGATGAAGTGTTTGAGAGGAAGGTGTATTGGAAGTAGGTTGTATATGTCATTGGATCTGGGGTTAAGTATATGGGAGCTAATGAAATTGGAGTACTTAGCTTCAGTTTTTAGATCAAAATTAGGGAAAGAAGTGCTGGTAGTGGAATATGATTTCTGTCTATGCAGCTAATGCACATCTTTCGAAGGATATTCTTCAGCTTATAGATGCTTTTCTTTAAATGTTCTATTATTATGATCTGTAAGCACAATTGCCTCGGTGTTATCTTTCTATTTTTATATTGGTATTTGTAATCCATTTAACATATTCGCTAATGGCCTTCAAACGATTTTTCAACATATTCCCTATGAAATTCTCCCAATGTGCATATTTAAGACAACCTCCCCCTGCATCAAGGACAAAAAGAACTATAATTTGAAAATAAAAATTACTTCTATAAACGACAACTAAGTGTATTTAAAGTTACATTTTTAATGGAAGTTCCATTTCCTTCCGTCGAATTACTCGTGTATCAAAATTTGATTGCTCATTAATTTGCCTTCCTCGACTCGGTTTGATGGTTTTTTGTTAATTTTTTCATGTGCGGCAACTGGCATACATAGATAATTATTAAATACTAATGAGGTCCTTTAAAAGGATTACAACTTTTGAGCTCATACTTAAACTCGATAAAACTCCCAACAGAAAGACACGACCGAGAGTTTCATCAGCTGGCGCCTGGATTATCATTATCGGCTTAATATTTTATGAGGGTAAATAAGGTTTTGTTATAGTCACCCGTTGTTTTGCCCTGGTGATGAATGTGAAAGTCTATCTATCTCTTATACTTTAATACTTTTCATAATTTCTGCATTTTAGATAACAAAGAGAACAGTCGTCACCGCCACTGAGTTCATTTCATAAACTTTTTCAATTATTCACTTCTAATCATTGGAATGGGAAAAAGAAAATCTAATTGCATGGAAAACATTCACAGTCGAGGGGTACTTTAAGTTTTTAAGTATTTTCAAGCCAACCGAACCACCATCATGAGTTAAACAGTAATTTAACATCGTAATAGATTTCTGGATGGTCTCTTATCTTCAATCATCCCCTATGTAACAGGAGAAGAATATTTTTTATGATGAATACAAATATTAGTAATTCCTCTCTGTGAAAAGGAGTGATTGAAGGGTTTGGCGATGTGTGAACAATTTATCACATTTGAATGTGGAATTTCTCCAGCCGCTTTCAAATAAGTGGGGTATTTATCGTAGGGCTGTTGACGAGTCATTAATATAAATAATTACAGTGGTTTCTCGATTGTAATTTATCATGTTGGTTGATTGATGGGTTGTTTTAAAATGTCGCAAAGATCCTATCGCACGGAATATAGTGGCTAATAGAAATCATAACTTCATTGGCATTCTATGATGATGGCATTGACAATTAATCAAAAGTGCTAAAATTATAAATTTTCATTACATTTATCCCAATTGAAAAATTCGACTATTAAAATAGAATTGGTATGGTATTGATGTACTGCATGTGTACCAGCCGCATGGCTATAGACTGGAAGTATACCCGTCCAAAACAGTGCTGATCATCTTTACAAATAAATATTAAATTCCAACCGTTACTCCACCCACTCTAAATGGTACCAGTCTAGTTTTCACCAATAAGGCGACATTTCTGTGAACTATTCTGTATAAAAAACTAAGTGCGAAATTGTATTTTTTCGAAAGAGTTTACAAAGCTACCAATGTTCTATATGCGCTCTCGGTAAAAGTTGGGGATTAAATTCGGATCAATTGCTATATACTGTCATAGTAATGATAATTATGTGTGGAGTCAATGTCTGGTGGCCGGTTCTAGGAAAATCCACCTACGTAAAACGTTTGGAGGAGTTACAAAGGGCAAAGGGTGGAGTATTAAAGAAAACACCTACACGCGACCTAGAAGTAATATTGCAACTGACTCCTGTAGCTGCGAGCAGCCAATACGGCTGAGCGAATGTCAGCAATACGTCAGTGGATATGTATTCACACGGGACACTCGACGATCAATTACTCGCTAAAGGCAGAACTTAGCGAGCTTAGACTACATACACACTGCCGGTGCTATGTTTCAACAAGGGTTTTCAGGTCATCTACAAGGAGCAATAAAGTGATGGCTCGCCACAAGAAACTCTTGCATTAAAATTCTTCATGGACAGCTCCAAGCTCGACGGTAAAGTCGGTGCCAGAGTCTACTGTGGCAAGCCTAACGTAAACATTTCCGTACGGGCTTCCGGACCATTGCAGAGTGTATCAGGCTGTGGTGACAGCGATTGTGGAAGCAATAAACTGGCTTAAATATATTTTAGTATTGGTATCCGATATCGTTATTTATGTAGACTGTCGGGCAGTAATCAAATTTCAGGATTCATTCTCAGTGATGTCGGGGTTAGCGATAAGCTGCCACACATCTCTCAAGGAGATGAGTGAGTATTTCAACATCCGCTTAGACTGGGTCCCCGGTTACTCTGATATCTTTCGTAACTGCACGGTAGACGAACTGGCTAGAAATGGCACTAAGCTTCAACTTCTACTGAAAAGGGCAGGCATAGGAAGACCTTTATCAGTTTTTGCTTCGGAAAGAGGCAATAGCATTGGCAAACGCGAGGTGGGCACATATTGCCACATGTAATATAGCAAAACAAGTTTGGCCTAAGATGGACTTAGATCACTCTAGAGCACTGATATCCCTGCAAAGTAGGGATATAAAAATAGCTATAGGTATTTTAACAGGACGTGGGCAGCGTGGCTCAGTGGATAAGTGCATGGACTTCTGAGTATGAGGTTCGTGGTTTGAATCCCAGTAACACCAACAATAAAGTATTTTTTACGGTCCCACCGCTCGCGAATGTCTAACAAACGTCCGAGAATAATAACTTGACACGTATAGATTCTCAGTTCGCCGCTCGAATACGGCATTAAATGGTAGGTCGCTTCCATTTGTGTGCAAAAATATACACAAATGGTATCGAGAAGCTAGGCCTTGGACCGCAACGGTCTGTCACGCCGAATATTATTATTATTATTCTAACAGGACACACTCTCTTTGGAGTACATGCTAGAAGGATGGGCCTTGATGACTTCTTAATGACTTTAATGCTCCTGTAGAAACTGCTATGTTGACCAAGTGTTAGATACAGTATCCCGTTTCGTGTGTACATGTTCGTCTCTTGCAAGCATAAGACTTAAATATTTAGGATATCACACATTAAACAGCTTATCGGACGTCGAAATTCATCCTAAAATTTATGAAAAGCACTAATGGTCTTTGTAATAAAAGGAGAAAGGCTTTGATCCTGTGGTACCACAATGGACCGTAAACGGTATAAGTGTGTAATAGCAGCAACCAAACCTAACCTAACCTACTGAACGGGATAGTCGAAGTTCAAATCGCGGAATAACATAAAAAAACAACTTTTTTAAGGTCACCTCTCGCGACAAAGGTTCGAGAGTAAAAACTTTTTTAACTTAAATCGTCTTTAGGATGTGACTTTATATTCCTCTTCCCTTCTAGTCTGTGTACATAAATTGCGAAAAACTAGGAAGCCCTGAAATGCAACGGCTTGTTGCGTCAAATATTATTGTTAAATATTAGCCAGATCTGAGGGAGTGAAATACTTTTTAAACCGTTTGAAGAAACCTCTTTTTAAATTCTCTATATTAACTTCGCGTGCCCGTGTGTTCGTTTGTTTGTCGTGGTATCTTGGGATAAATTTTTAACCCACTATCCAAAGTCCGATTTCATTGAAATTTTGCACTCATGTATATGACAACATTGTCTATTAAATATACCAATATTTTACAAAATTTACCCGACTTTCTTCAAATTTTATACATATGTGTATCCTGAGGACCTGAGTGCCCATATAAATTTCTTAAAAATTAGCCCGATTTTTTTTAAATTTTAAATATATGTGTATCTCCGATAGACAAAACTGTTTGTAAAATTTTTGGAGTGAACGGGCCCTTAGGCCCGAGTTGTGCCCATACAATTTTTTAAAAAATAAACCCGATTTTCTTCAAATTTTAAAATTATGTGTATCTCCGATGGACAAAGCTTTTTGCAAAATTTTTGGAGTGATCGGGACTGAATCCCGGGTGCCCATGTAATTTTTTTTAAAAATAAGCTCGATTTTCTTCAAATTTTAAACACATGTGTATCTCCGATGGACAAAACTTTTTGTAAAATTTTTGGAGTGAACGGGCCATGAGGCCCGAGGGGTGCACATGTAAATTTTTTAAGAATTAGACCAATTTTCTTCAAATTTTAAACACATAATATGTATCTCCTATTAGAGAATTGACATGAAAAATTTTATTTTTTATGAGTTGTTTTTTATTTGTTACTAACTCAAAACATCTTTCTACGTTTGACTTCCTGCGATCTTATACAACCTTAACAGACAGCAGAACATACTTCCACTACTAACTCAATTCATGTTTCTGCATTTGACAAGGCATACAACAATATTTAAACAAAATTACAAAATCATCTGATCCTATTTTGTGATTTATTCAAAATGTCCTAATATGATATTTAATTATAAAGTACAAAATCAGTAATTATGGCTTGGTTTCCTGAAGAGATAAGTTCTGAGAATCCTTTTTGCTGTTATAAGGCACCGCATGTGGTTTTAGCGTTACCCGACGATGCGTTGTATATTTATTGTGTACCTTACTCGTAGTTTATGTGTTCTTGAATATCAATTTTTCTGCGATTGTCATCGTAAATTATCTTTTCGTCAAAAGATATGCAAATGCATTCATCCAATTCAATATAATATAGGGTTTAGATTATATAGGAAGTAACATAGATGTAGAGTCAGCGAACTTGGTTTGTAAGTCTAGTTTGCATGTACTCGGATGTGAACTTTCAACTCCACCCAACACAATAATTTTGTATCGACTTCTATACCAATATTTGCCCCACAAACCTCTTAACGCATACGCTAATAATAAAAAAGAACAAGAGGAAATCGATTTTCCATAGGCAATATGACAGTGGAATCAGTTGGATTTAAGAACTCTTTACGGTCTTCCGTCATATCAGTGATCACCTTTGAGAACTTAGCGTTCGAAAAAAAAATCCACACGTTGAATTAGAAAATCTGAGCTCTGTGTGCTTTTCTTGACATTGAGGGTGCTTTCGATAACACAAGAGCAATCAGTAGCAGAGGTATCGAGAGCTCGATCAACCAATGGGTAAGGGTCATGCTTGAAAGTCGAGTCATCAATTCTTCCTCAGGGGGAGCATCTGTGTCGGTGACTGCAGCTAAGGGCTGTTTACAAGTAGGTGTTCTCTCTCCCCTTCTTTGGTCACTTTGGTCACACAACCTTCTAGCTGATTTACATAGATCAGGCTAGATCGCCATTGGTTGTGCTGATGATTTTGCAAACCGTTCTAGTGCCCTTCACGAAACGAAGACTGTCCGAGCTTACATGATATGAGCTCTATACACTTCGTCCACTTTGTCAAACGTTTCTCCAATTTTTTTTATCCTATCCCTTCCAAAGAAAAAGTTTTGTTCATGTCATCAAAATAGGAATTTGTTTGTGAGATAATTTCATCGTTGGAGTCAAACCTCTTTTCGCCGAGCCATTTCTTTAGGTTTGGGAACAAAAAATAGCCACTCGAGGCTAAATCCGGAGAATACCTCGGATGAGGGAGCAATTTGTAGCTCAGTTTAAGGATTTTTGCCATGGTGATTACACACGTGTGCACCCGTGCATTTTGTCTTCATGGAACATCACTTTTTTCTTTGCCAAATGCGGTCGTTTTTGCTTTAAATCAATATCGAATCTGTCTTCGCAGGTGATAGTTTTACCCTTTTCAAGTTAATCGATGTGAATGACACCGCCTGCATTCAAAAAAAGAACAGACAGACCAACCTTGGACTTCATTCACACAGGTTGTCTTGTTCTTTGGTCTCTGGTGTGTTATGATGGATCCACGATTCGTCCACGATTACGAAACGGCATAAAAACTCGTTCGGATTGCAGCTGAACATCGCCAAACACTCCTTTGAAGTGGTCACACACGAAATTCACTTTTTTCCATTTTCGTTAAAATTCACGAGGTTGTCTTCTTTCAGTGGCTGTCAAACACAAACTAAAAGGCGCAGCTTGTTTAAATTTTGACAGAAGTCAACTGAGAGATACCTGTTGATAGGAGCAGTGTTGCCCTTTCAGTAAAGAGGCGGGATATTCAAAAAGTCACGGACTTATTGCTCGTTACAGTTGGGTCATATCATTATTAAATATTATAACACATTTAGTTTGGATTGCCCAAATGTTGTTGCTTTTATATCAAGTTTTTCAACATTTTTAATGATTTATATATTTCAAGCTAATGAATTTCAAGACTATCAGCGGATAGAGGCTAACCACCAATTAATACGAACCTTCAATCTGTTTTCAGTTATAAATCTCCATTCATGCGAATGCGGTGAATTTTAGCAATCGTTGCCATCAATGGAAAGCAATTAAATTTCACATTATTTACCTCGGTTGTTTGAGCACTGGTTTATTTGCCATAAAAGTAAACTTTGACAGCTTCTGTTTTAGAGTAAACTAATTATTTATTTGATTAAAAATACATAATTAACATTTGCGCTTGCATAAATCCTCTATGAATTCATAAAGTCAATTTTGTTTTTTTTTGTTCGCATTCAATGTTGCTTTTCAATTCCAATTATTATTAATTGACAAAAGGAAGGACATGATGGGAGTATGTGAGAATCACAGCAAATAATATTTGTAAAAATTGGGAACTACTATACCCGTAGTTTTTTTCCGAATTATTATTAATATCTATGAAATTCTTGTTTAAACTGTAAACGTTTTTCATTTTATAGAAATAAACAAATAAATTTAAATGATATTAAATGTTATGAATGGTATCGCCTTGTCGCTGTGCTGTGATTCTCACCTATTACAGTTAATTTCATAATTAGTGGCATTCATTAATTATAATTAACGGCATACTACGTATGTTATAGCAAATTAGTGCAAGCGATTGGTTTCCGCATTGATTTGCCAAACTTTATAAATTTGCGAAATCATAAAAATAAATAATAAGTTTACCGTTGTAGCGTATATTGTGACTATTGGTTGATTGCACAGAGAACCCTAAGGTTTTTTCTAGGCGTGAAATTTTGAGATAAGAATTATTTCACAGAAAACGGAATCTTCTCTAATGGAGTTTTCTTAACCTGACCAATCCTCAGTGTGATTAGGGTTCCATATAAATAAAGCCAAAATACGTATGTCTAGTGGTGCGTTAATAGAGCAATACGTATGTCGTATCGGTGCTTGATAATGCGTTGATCGAGTGATGAGTTTGTCGAAGCTTAGAGTACAACTTTGAATGTGTAGACCAAATAATGCGTGTATCGTAGAATCACAGGAGGACAATTACTGAACGAAGCGTAGAACCCTGGGTGCATAGGTGAGCGATGCGCAAAGCTTTGGCGATGCGTAGGCCTGGTTAATGTGTAGTGATAAAAATAATAATAATTATAATAATATAAGGCGCGATAGACCTTTGAGCATGTATATTTTGGCACACAAATGGAGGTACATCTTATAATTTAATGCCAGATCCCAACGGCGAATTAAGAAGTTTTCCGTGAACAATTGTTACTCTCAGATGTTTATCAGAAGTGGGACACCATGAAAAATCCTTTTTTGGTGTACATGTGTTTCGAACCACGAACCTCCTGCTCAGAAGCTGTGACCTTATCCAAGCGCGTTGATAAATAAGCGTAATTTGAGCGAAGCATAAGTCAAGTGACACGTATTACGAGGGATGCGTAGCGAAATGCCATAATGCACAAGTCTTGGCAGCTTCCCATTAAATTGACATAAAGAAGAAGACGGCAGCAAAATACTAGACATCGCAATGCTGGAGTGTATAAGTATACTTATAAAAGGAGAAATTGACTAGCTGGAATTGTAAAGTATAGTGGTAAGTAGTTTTAGCTGCTTTTTACCGTATCTCCTGAGTCAGATAAAGCGAAAGTAAAAAAATCTCTGTCTGTCTGTCTGCCTGTCTGAATTAGTTATGTCTGTCTGTCTGCCTGTTTGAATTAGTTATGTCTGTCTGTCTGTGTCCACTCTACAATCCAGATGGCTGAGCTTATCGGGAATTAAATTCAGATTTAAGCTTTTTACATAAATTGTGAGAGGCCAGAAAATTTTGACGGAAATGTGACAGATGAATTGACAGTTTACTTAGACAGTTTTTCGAGTTTTTGAAAACAACTCAAAAAATATAGCACCTAGGAGAAATCTGTTAAGTGCAAAAGAAATTTAAACAAAAAACAAAAAAAATACACAAAAAATAAAAATAGAAATAAAAACAACCCACAAAAATTAAAATTTTTCACGTAAATTCTGTAATATGCGTATAAAATTTGAAAGAAATCGAGCTAATTTTGAAAAAATTGATATGGGCACCACTCAGACTCACGGAGATACACATGTGTTTAAAATTTGAAGGAAACCGGATAAAATTTGTAAAATATTTGAATGGGAGCGCCCCGACATCGAGGATCGAGGGTCCCAAATTTTAATAAAAAGTGTTGTCATCGGAGATATGCATGTGTACAAAATTTCAAACAAACAAACAAACTGTTGTAGTTTGAAAATTCCGTATGGAATAATAGGTAACTTTTTTAAAATTTTTATTGGTAGCTTTCACCCCACTGATGTTGTTGTTATGTAAATGTAAATTTTTTCGTTAATTATTTCACAATAATTAATTATTTTATCTTTAATCAATAGAATAATTTATTCAGTTTTTGTTTCTTATAGTTATAATACATAGGTTGATCTTAATTATTTTATTTACATTTTTAAATTGGAAATTTAATATAAAACTTAAGTTAAAGTTCAAATTGTTAAATATTTTTATTTTTTATTATAATATCTACAATGTTCGTTATATATTGATTTAGAATTTTAAATTGTGCTTGCGCACAATATAGTATATTAAGTAAATTAAAGTTGTTTGTGGTAAAAATTAGGAATTGGCAATATTTTAATTTATTTAAAAAGATGTCTTTATTCAAACAAATACTTAAAATTCAGGAAAAAGGTAACCGCCATTACAGGAGAAATCAGAACGGATACCCTAAAGCAAAGCACTTCACTAGTTTAGGCTGTTTGCGAAAATTGGATTTTGAGAAGTCTTTCGATCGGCTTATCACGAATACGTCTGTATATGGCTTAGCGTTTGAGGCATCTTTGTTTGTAGCGGTAATTAACAAATGGTATAATAAAGCAAGTTTTTGCACAATGGACAGCTTTCTTACCCCTTTGAAGGGAGTAAGTCAATTTGATGTATTGTCAACCGGTGGGTATAGACGAGACATATTATTCTCTGCAAAATTACCAATAAAAAGACTAAAATTATGCACATCATTCAAAATACACTACAATGGAAATTATGTCCAGAATATCATACAGAAGGTCGTGGAGTTCAACTATACTTTTAATCATTTGATGGCGGATTGGACTTTGACGATAACATAGAATAAACCATGCACGCAGTGTTTTTTGAATCCTCTCACCCGCGTGGATATTCAGAAAAATATCGATACGCAACAAAACGTTTTGCTCTGCCAACATTCCGAACAGAATATGGGGCTTTTGTAAACTGGGTGTAGAATGTGACTTAAGATTCAATGGCCACAAATAATAGCCAATAATAAACTGTGCAGCAGGACTGGACGGACAATATTGGATACGAACCCTCTCATTGTATTATCGGCCCTCTACAAATTGACAACAAATATGATGACAGAGACTTACAACCTGAAAATTAAAACCTCGAAAACAAAATACTCGGCAATGGCAAATTTCTCGAGGAAGTAGACTTTGTTGAAGAACCATTGGCTGTGAACAATGAAAAGGTGACAGATCCATAGCAAAGTACGCGAAGCAATGGAGCTCTCTGAACCAAAACGGCCAAATAGCGGGTAAACCTTAAATTACATGGCACAGAACTCTGGATGATAAAAGGAAACAGCTGGTTGAATCTTTCCGAGAGAGCTGAAACTCAAACTGTCAGAAATGCAGGATTTTACAGCCTCAGCACTCGATAAAAATTTAAATAAATAATAATATTTGGCGCGACAGACCATTGCGGTCCAAGGCCTAACTTCTCGCGACCATTTGTGCTGCACATGTTAATTTTTGGACACAAATGGAAGGGACCTACAATTTAAGGCCGGATCCGAACGGCGAAATGAGAAGCTTTCCGTGACAAGGTATTAATTACTCTCGGAACGTTTGTCACCCATTCGCGAGAGGTGGGACACCGTGAAAAATACTTTTGGTGTTGCTGGGATTCGAACCTGAACCTCCTGCGCAGCAGCCATGTGCATTACCACTGAGCCACGTTGCCATTCAGTTCAGCCTGGCATATAAAAACGAATATAAAGAGAATTAGACCGAGCGACTTTTTAATTAACACAGAACATGGATGAACGCAGTTATAGAGTATAATGTAAAATAGTGCCCCACTTGAAAGCCATTCTACCCTAAAAACAACCTTATTTACCAGTGATCCAAAGTTTTGACGTTTTTTCGAAAGGAGTTGCTGTCTTCTGTCCTCTAAGCGTAACTTAAACCCCCAGCCTGCATCGAAGAAACTGAAAAACTTGCAATTCTCGGTATGTGCGTCAACAACAAGCTTTGTTGGAATGACCACATATTCCCCATAGCTAAGAATGCTGCAAAATGTTTGGGTTTTCTTAAACCTAGCCAGATGTACTTCACTCCTTCTGGCTACTAAACTTGAATACAACAATACTGTTTGGGCAGGTTCTTCCAGGACCACATTGTATCTGCTCGATAGAATTCAGAACCGCGCGTTAAAATTTATTGGTGACGTAAATATCGCGAAAACAATCGAATCGTTGAACATCGTAGTAATGTTTCCTGCCTGTCACTGTTTTTTCGGTTTTTTATAAGCGGTGCTCAAAAGAAATATCCAGATGCATACCACCCATGTCCTCCAACCCAACCGAAATACCTGTGCCTCAACTCGAGCCCACGGGTCCACCATTAAGCCTATATTCGGACGTACTAACCAATTCAGAGATTCCTTCTTTAGTCGCACAATATTCTACGGAATGAATTTCCCGAATCTGCACTCATTTAAGGCAAATGCATAGAAATCTCACCTTTTCCTTTCCTTAATTTCCGAACGCTCACGCTGTGCTTATAATAATAATTTCGAGAATAATAATAAATCGAGATAAATCGGACAGAGATAAAAGTGAAAAAGTATGTATGTGGGGTGTTACAAGAACTTTTATTTTGAAAAGAAATTTGGCCACCATTTTGCATACATAATACAGATACACTGTAGTACAGCGGACAAAAGTTTTGAGAGTCATGTCTCCTCTGAAACCCCCTAATTTTTAATTGTTCTATATTTTAACATCTCGTGACCGTGGCTGGCTGGTTGGCTGGAATCTTATGATCAATTTTTAACCCACTTCCTAAAGCCCGATTGTATTCAAACTTTGCACACATGTGTATTTTCGATGACAACCCTTTCTGTTAAATTTAGGAGTGATCGGACCGAGCGGTCGGCTGGCTCTCATACAATTTTTTTGTTTGCCAAACAGCGGTATCATATCATGTCATAGTATAATGACTGTGTTCTGTGTGCGCTGGTGCGCTGTGAGCAGCTTTACGATTAGGGTTGTTTTGTTGTTGGCTTGCAGTGCTTCGCATGTGTTAAAAGCACAGCATTTATATGTGGCATTTATAGTGGAATTCAGTATACTTTTGGTTATTGGAGAATTTACAAAAAATTCGAATTTGGCAATGTCTGATTTCTCATGAAATACTTGAAATTGTTTTTGTTTAATGGATAATTTACAAAAATATAGTTAAATTGGATGACAAATTTGCTATAATTTTTTATAAACAAATGGGTATTTTTTTACATTTAAAATTTCATATAAAAAAACATACTATAGAGGACATTATTATTTATTTAACATTCCTTTTTCCTCAATTTTTTCACAATTTCTTATGGAAAGTTTTTTTTAAATATATTTTGTTAATTACACTTTCCCTGAAAATTAAAATTAAATTTATTTTCAGGGCAATTGGAATTCCAACCGGTAGTTTTTCTGCCTTAGAATTTTATGCCAGCAATTTGTTAATTTTGTAACTTTCGCACATTTAATTTGATTATCTAATAATTTACAGCTTACTATTAATAATTTAACTTTACATTGTGTGTGTGTGTGTGTGTGTCTGTTATAATATCTTTTCAAATTCCTCATTACCTCTGCACATTCAATTGAATCCTCTATGCATTAATTTCCACAGATTCTCAATTCATTTCGTAAATTCGTTCATTGTTCAGTTTAATTAGTTTTACTGTATAGTGTTTTTTTAAAGTACATATTACATACAATAAATAAAAATTGTAAAATTGTTCATAAAGTTATTTGCGTTTGTTTATAGGTATTGGTTACGGAACAATAATAATAGTGAATATTTTTTGTATCCTTTATCCTCTTTTACGTGTGAAGTTGGTGACTTTGTGTGCTTTTTGTGTGCCCTTTTTAATATTTATTTAATGTATTTATGGGTAATTAATAATTATTTGCTTGTTTGTGTTTATTTGTTGTTGTTCTTGTTGTGACATTTCAATGCTTTCAATTTCAACTACCACCTAGAGTTTCGTATGTCCTGTGTCCTGCCAGGTTCATCCACATGCAATGTGAGTTACATATATTTTTGAAAAGTATTTACTTGAAATTATGCCCTGCATTCTGGTTATATTATAAAATCATAACAGACACATGCAGGCATTCAGGGCAAGTCCTTTGAGACAACTTTCGTATGCGATGGATTTACATCATCAACATGTTCAGATATAAGCGGAGTAAAAAAAAAACTCCTTTTGTGTGCATATAGTAGATCGACTGACTGGCTAGCTGACTGACTGACTCACTGAACGAATATGCAAATTGCAATTATTTCGTTTTCATTGCGCCACAGGAGTATTTCACTTCCATCGACGAGACGAGGACACTGCTATCGAGATAATTTATTTCGGAATAATAATTGCAAATTGATTGCGTTTTTTCTCTGTCAGTTAAAAATTTGGAGCACACTACGTTGATATCCGCAAGATATTTATAGCAATACAAACAAAATAATATCTCTTAATATACGACGGATGTATAAAGAAGGCCATCAGGATCCATGATGATTTTTTCTGTGCTAGAAATTGAATTATTTCACTCCTACGCAATGGCTGACCAACTGAGAAAATGGGACGTCAAAGGAAAGAAAGAAAAAAAAACATTTGCAAAAACGAATGGGATGTCGTCATTTCGCTTTCAATCATGAAATTTGGAATACAACTGTGGTTGGTGGTGGTGGAGGTACATTTCGGTATAATCGAATTTTAAATTGGCCGATTTTTACTTATTTCATTGGATGGTCAATCCGGTGGTGCAGATTGGGCGGTTTGGCCATTTATTTATCGGAGCAAAATTGTACAATACAACAGAGCGTATCACATACAAAATAATTGCGTGTTTCTGGGTCTTAACGATTCACTTGTTTTAAAAACGCAATTGATAGCTGTTGTTGTTGTTTTTTTTCCTTTGCTTTGCAAAAATCATTATCAATTTAATTAGATATTTATAAATATGCATTTCATGTATTTTAAATTAATGAAAAATAATCAATTTCTTTGAGATAATGAGGGAAATCTCTTAGCAAAAGGAAATAAAAGGCACAACATAAAATACTCTAAAAGAGATGCGAGTATATAGGAGAAGAAGGATCCTATTATCGCGTTTTAAGTTGGTAAATCTAAAAATTTAACTGAAACACCGTTCTGCTATTAGTTCTATTTTTCGGGCCAGGACCAGACACCGATGGTGATGGTGATGATAAGTTCTGTTCAGTTCTATTAAGACAAGAATATACCACGATAACTTTTTCTTTCGAAAACATCATTTGATTAATAATAATTGCCAAATAATAAAAGCCACTTCGGTTTTAACTGCTGATCTGTTATCTTGAGAGAGTTGTGAAAAAAAATATGTAGTATCAATTTAGTAACATTGCAGAAGTGCGGAAAGATCACTAGCCAACTTTTTGAATGGTATAAGCACTTAGAATATTAATATTGTTCTTTTACTATTAGTCGTTTCTCCAAGTCGTCTGAAAATACAGAGCAAGAATGTTCATCGATTATCCGACTCATCTTGCCTTGCCCTTGAAACACCTTTTGGAACATCTTGAACGGGGCCTCAAATACTTTAATGACTGTGAGTATATTGCAGTCGCACAATTTCCTCCAATTGAATGCAATTTTCCAAACATGATAAACTCATCACAGATACTTTTTTAAAATATGTCAAGCAAATAACGAATAAAAAATGGAAACATTCCGAATGCCAGGGCTAACGGCAGAAGATCCTAACATAGGTATATCATCATCATATTTGGCTATACAACCGGTGTCCGGTCCTGGCCTTTCGCAAAAAATATCTCCACCGGTCCCGATTTCTAGCCTAAGTCATCCAGTTTGTTATCCCCAAACTCTTGGCGTCCTGGTCTACGCCATCCTTTCAGCGTTGGCTTAGCCGGCCGCGCTGTCGTGCTCCATAAATCCTACCAGAAAGGACTTTCCAAGCAGGATCCTCTAGGTGTCATGCCCATTTGAGCCTACCGAGCTTAGTTCTCTTTACGATGTCGACATCGCGGTAACGCTCGTAGATCTCATCATTAAAGAGTCTCCGCAATCGTCATTCCTCGCATACGAGACCCACAAATCTCCATAAGACTTTTCTCTCGAAATAGGCTAAGAGAGGTCAGAATGCTTTTTCCTAAGCACCCAAGCCTCGTATCAATATGTAAGTACTGGTATGAGCATTGTCTTTTAAACTAGCAGCTTGGATGTTATGGTTAAATTCCTGGATTTGAAGATCCTACTTTGACAGACTAAAGTAGGCTATGTTGGCTTTGAGCAACTGTAAGCGTATTTCTGGTTCCATGCTGATATCGGCTTCTACAGTTGATCCGAGATAGCTAAAGGATTGCACTACTTCGAATTCGTGCTCCACTATTTTAATTGAGGGACCAATGTTTAATCTTTAACTCACATACGTTGACACCATGTACTTCGTTTTGCTCTCTATTATGCACAGCCCCAGAAGAAACATTCCAACCTTACCCAAAACAAAATATTACCCCGATAAATAAACAGGATGAAATAAAAATTACACCTACAACATTGAAAGAACTAAAATGGGAAATCAAGAATAATTTGAATGCGTATAAGGCTCCAGGATATGATCTTATAACGGGTCAGATAATAAAGTGTTACCGGAGAAAGCATTGAGGAAACTAGTGCATATAATTAATGCAGCATTTCGACTAAGATATGTACCAAGACAATGGAAAGTGGCAGAAGTAATTATGATACTTAAGCCGAACAAACCTCCGAAAAATAAAGCTTCATATAGGCCAATTTCTCTACTACCAACATTATCGAAACTATTTGAAAAGGTTCTTCTTAGAAGACTAAAATCAATTATCGAAGAAAGAAATCTTATCCCCTCACATCAGTTTGGATTTAGGGAAAAACACTCTACGATAGAACAAGTACTTAGAATTACTGATGTAATCGAGAAATCACTAGAAAGCAAACAAATATGCTCAACTATATTCCTTGATGTAGCGCAAGCATTTGACAAAGTATGGCACCAGGAGGTTAGAATTCAAACTTTATCGAGATCTTCCGGAGTAATTTTTTCAAATTCTAAAATCATACATATAAGAGAGGCACTTCCGAGTAAAGTATAAGAATGAATACTCCCAACTAAAAGCAATAACAGCAGGAGTACCACAAGGGAGTGTTCTTGGGCCAATCCTTTATCTCCTATATACTAGAGATATACCAATTACAGAAGCAACAAGCGCGACTTTTGCCGATGATACGGCAATACTTGCAACAGCAAAAAACATCAATGACTCCACTAGTAAATTACAGAAGGCTACTAACCTGATATGTAATTGGACAAAGAAATGGCGAATTAAATTAAATGAAGCGAAATCAATCCAAGTGAACTTGACAAATCTAAAAATTAATCATTTACCAATAATAAACATCAAATATAGAAAAATGCATTGGCTCTTAGGAAGACAATCTGAACTAGCGATACATAACTGCTGCTATACAAACAAATCCTGACACCTGTATGGACATATGGTAGTCAACTCTGGGGTTGTGCCAAGAGGACAAATATCAAAATCATACAAACAGTTCAAAATAAAATCCATGGATATATTGTTAATGCGCCGTGGTACATACGAAACGACAACCTGAGATCTAAAGATCGAGCTTGTCGCGGATGAAATTAAGGATCATAAAACAAAACACTTACAACGTCTGCACCAGCATGAAAATCTGGACAAACGCTGTATGCTGACTACCACACCAATAAGAAGACTGCAAAGAACCAAACCATTGGACTTATCGCGACCAGGAGGTCAGTAAACTTACTGTGGCGAAAAATCTGCGGAGGAGTTACGATAAAATCGGTAAAATCACTTGATTTCGCCGACTAATCAAAATACTTTATTATGCAATGTAAATTACTAAATGGATACAAGACTCAGTCGTAATATAAATAAAAAGAAAAAAAAACTTACAAACTGACCTTCAGCATTTGTAAGCCAAGATCAACATGTCTTCCAACATTTGCTCATAAACAATTGTCAATGTAGAAATGAATGGGAATTGAAATATTAAAATGGTGGTACTGGACTGAGAATTAAGGCTAAGGGCACATGCTCAATAAATTAAAATAAATTAATCATTACCGTTCCGCTTTATATATAAACATTTTTTTGTTTTGTTAGCAGGTTTACTTTTACACCAAATTATTGATACTTAACGGCTCGTTTTTAGAAAAAGTGAAGTGTTTTGGTTTTTTCCGAACTGAGGTAGAAGATCTAAAAAGGGAAGTAAAATCACTTCGATAGAAGTGAAGGTGGCACCCCTTCTGGGCAAAACAGAAATAAAAATTTCTTGCATATTCAAATCTTTCTGTGCATGTGTTTCCATATCGACATAAAAGTCTTTAATTCCACCTAAATATTAGTTATGCAATGTTATGCTTAATAAGAATTTTCTTATCTTCTTTGAATCCCTTAGTAGAATGTCAGGAATTGTAAAATCTTTACCAGAGAACGGTTCAAATTGTTGCACTTTTCCAATACAAATTTTATTATTACACAGAAAAGCAAAGGTTAAAAAAATACTAAAACCGTCAGACAAAATAATAAACTCGTTTGCCCATAATTTTTCTATAATATTTTATATTTTTAGATAATTTTACATTGCTTCTCTTCACTTCGCCTAAAATTAAATTTTTTTAACAACTTAACATACGTAATATCGTGTTACCAATATTACTAATTAGGAAACAAAATTAGGAAACTTTTTTTTATATAAAATTTAAATAAATTGTTTACTTAAAATTAGAATTTTTACAAAATATTTACAGTAATTCTCACTTTTTTTTATACACAGACCTAATGTACAATAAATTGGTTTACTTAATGATCAAAAAAAATTAAATAATAAATAAATAACATTTTTAATATATACCTAAAAAATAATCCAACTAATAAGAAAATAATTTCTTTATTTATATTTAATGAGGTGATAAGTGAAATATACAAAATGTCTTTTACATTTGCCAATAAATATTATTGAATTATTTGTGTTTTTTTTTTAGAAAATAAAATGTTGGTTAATTTGATTATTTTAATGTAATATTTTTTTGTGACTATAATGATGTATTTTTTTTTTAATTAATTTTTAGTGGAATTTGTATTTTTTAGGAATGATGAATGAATGAAATTTAAAATTCGATTAATAAAATTTTAAGCAACAAAATACTATTAAAATATATTTCAATATTCAAAAAAAAAAAACTATGTTTCCATAGAAAAAGGGGCCATAACATTTTTCACCTTTTTCCACTTGCGATCTACTGGCAAAATAGAAGGTAGAAGTTGGCCAGAACCGGGGATCCAAATATGATGTACGGCTTTGGTCGGTAGAAAGTTTAGTTAACTTCGCCTCCTCGCTTGTTAATTGTTTGGTTTCACGTAACAAGGCGTTTATCCTTATCCTTTTATCATGCCCCCTTATCATTGCAGGACAACTACATACACAACAATGGGATGCGACGAATTTTTTAATAAAAAAATAAACAAAAAAAATTAACTAAGTTTATCAGTCTGTATGGTTTGGTTTCTCTGAACGTTACTGTTACACGAACTGTTACACTCAATTCTCTCTGTTGCGGCATTATCCTTGCACTCAAAATTAATTCCTAAAAGTGACACGAATCAGTGAGTTGAGTTGAGTTGAGTTGATTATTAAACATTTAAACTGATGGCAGCAACTTCGACCTGATGTTACGCCCAGATATCATTGGCTGGTGCACCACCTCGTTGCAGATGGTTGTGGGTGGCATGGGCATCCAAACTGTTAATATCGTTTAAGGATAAATTCGATTCGTAGTGTGATAGATGCGATGACGCTCCATGGACATGTTGATGGCTGAGACTGCTCGAGTTGTTGGTGCTGCTCGAACTTGCTGTTGTATTCATGTTGTTCGTTGTGGCACATCGACACATAATGCCATCATCGGAGGCAGGATATTTCTGGGTGTTATTGGCACTGGTAGCGTTGTTGTTGTAACTGCAGTTGCATTGCTTTTTACAATTGAAACTGTTGAAATTATTGGCAGCTATGGCAGAAGCAGCTACTGCATTTGGTGTGAAATTCGTTGAGAAGCTTGCATTGATGCTGGCGGCTAGAGGTGGTGCGGTGGTGGACCTTTTTGTGGTGCCATTACACTCACAATTATTGGTCGTTGCTAAGGAGGATAACGCCGCTGGCAGTGGCGGTAGCACAGGCGGTTTCTCATGTTCGTAATCTACACTGTCGTATGTCGCCGATGCAGGTAACATCTTCTGCTGACCAGATGCAGTGATAGTCGACTGCTGTTGGTGGTGCAGACTGCCGTTACCATTGATGGACAAGTAACTGGGCACCGCATACTCATGCTGGCGATGGTGGTCGAGAGTTTTCGCCATAAAGTCATTCTTTGCAGTCACTTTGTGTGGTGCCTCATTGAGTGTATTGTACTTGCAGCCAATTGGAGCACCGATACCACCACCAGCAGCAGCAACTGCTCCCACCATTCCTACTCCCAGTCCAACGGGAGCGTAATTCCTTGCACCATCATTGATAGTCGCGTAATTATTGCAATCGAATCGTTTGTCGACTGTTGGAGCCGGTTGATATTCATGAGAGGGCGCATAAATGTTAACCGCCGACCGATTGGCCAAACAGTGTGGTCGCTTGCTACTGCTGCGTGTGTGCGGCAGAGCAATACGTAGTTTCTGCCAGAATTTCTTATCATCCCATTCGATGCAGGTATTTGTGCGCAGATAATGACGCATATCCATGTCGATGTCACGTTGTGGCAAGTCACCATACAGAATGAACACCAGCCGCTTTCTGCGCTTCACCATTTCATGGACGGCACTCTTATATTCAAAGCGTGACCATTCGTTGTAGAGGAAATTCTTCGACAAGACGAAAACCACCTGCTTGGCACTTTCGGCCGCTTCGATGATAGCATCCGCAATGTACGCATTAACATTCGAATCACGATAATGCAAACACAAGCGATATCCGATTTCATTCTCCAGAGTGTTGGCCAGAATTTGATTAACAAAATGCTCATCCTGCAGGCTGTAAGCAATGTAGGCATCATTGAGGCGATCTTTGTCGAAGTTATCGATAAACGCTGGCGACCGATAGCACATGTTCAGCACACAATTTGAATGCGCCCACATCTTCAGTTCATGGCGATAGCAGAAGAGACCCATAATTAGGCCGAAGAAACCGACAAAGGCACACGTCGCAGCCAACAGCAGTGGCAGCAAACTTTCAATCTCATTCGAACGCACAAATGTGGCAACATCGTCTCGCAACGTGCACTTAGTGCCATTCTTCTCACGCAGGATACTAGTTAGATTATTATAAACACATGCAACGCGATTGGCGTCGAGAATTTTCTCCGAATTTTGTTGCAGATACGAACGGAATTGCTGCAGATAGCTGCACTCACACGACCACAAATTCTCGGCGATATTAATCTCAACTAAGTACGGATTGAGCGCCAGCTGCCACACTTCGAAGTGCATCAGGCGATTCCCATCGATGCGGAGGACTTCCAGTTTGCGCATTCCAAAGAACGTGCCATTACCGATGCTGGCAATACGATTATTCTGCAAGTACAGCTCACGGAGATTGTCGAGTTTTGTGAATTCGTGGCCTTGCAATGCTGTTATGTGATTATCCTCCAGATGCAGCACCATCAGACGTTTCAGTCCACTGAATGTCGTATTGTAGATGAACTGGACATTCGAATTGTTCACATAGAGGACGGCTAGGTTTTTACGCCCCAAGAACGTGTGCCCCGACAATTCGACGAAATTATTCCCATCGATGTACAATTCGGTCGTATCCATTGGCACTTTGCGTGGCATCTCTGAGTAGCCAGCGCCCGAGCACTCGACGATATTCGTCGACCACGTCTGGTCGTGAAAACATGTACAGTTTGTTGGGCAAGTCATCTCGCAATCGCACGCGTCAAACTCACAGCAATGGCAGACGGCGAAGCAGTGCGTCTTGTACGTGCAGAGGAAATGTTTTGGTTCTGCCTCGATGAGCGGTATGTAGGCGCGCTCTCGATTGTTCAGCAATTTGCAGTAGATCGTCTCCAGGTCCATGATACGGGGATACTGGCGCGATGACAATTGGTTAATCTTTTGCAGCCAATCGATGTTGCAATCGCAGATGAAGGGATTTCCGCCAATGTAGAATTCTGGCAACGGTCGATACTCCGACACAGGAAGGATACGCAGTGATTTAATGTCCAGTGTGGTTATTTGGTTGGCGTACAAGTCGACTCGTGTGAGGTTTGTCTTGTGCATGAACGAGTGCGGGTCCACCGATGTGATGAGGTTATCGTTCAAGAACAGCAACTCTATGGAATTGGGAATAGTCGTTGGGGTGACACGATTCAATTGATTGAAACTGGCGTCGAGCGTTTGAAGATGTAGCTGGCTATCAAGATTGAAGCGATTCGACAATTCGGTGAGGCGATTTTTATGGAGATCCAACCACTGCAATGTGTTCGGCACGTGAGCGTAGTCAAAGTGCTCTAGGCGATTGTCGGAAATGTTCAGCCACAATAACGAGGGCATATTGCTAAACAGTCCGTTAATTTCGCTTAAATCATTGCCATCCAATCGGATCGCCTGGATGCTCGACGTCATCTCGAATGCTCCCGGTTCAATCACCTGAATGCGATTTCGAGCCAAATTCAAAATCTGTAAGCTAGGCAAGTCCTTGAATGAGTTCATTGTGATATTCTCCAAGTAGTTGCCAATCAGACGCAGCCCGTAGAGATTTCCCAAACCCTTGAAAGCCGTTTCCTCCAACTGTGTGATCATATTTTCACCCAAATCGACAGTTCGCAAGAGACGCATATTCCTTAAGGCAAGTGGCACAGTCTTCAACTGATTGCCGTTCAAGTTCAAATCCTGTAGTGAACTGCAATTCCTGAACGCTTCGGGGTGAACGCCTATCAGTGCATTGTTATCCAACGACAACAACGACAGAACATACAGCCCATTCAATGAGTAGGCATCGAGGTATTTGAGTTTATTGTGCGACAACAACAGCGTATGCAGATTATTCATCGGCGAGAATGTATCTGCAGCGATATTCTCCAACTGATTGTAGCGCAAGTTCAATATCTGTAGTGTATAGAGATCGCTAAAGATTTCCGGTTCCAGTTTGGTCAACTTGTTGTGTGACAAATTCAACAGCACTAATCGGATCAGGCCAACAAAGGTGCTGCGATCGATCCACGTCGAGGTAATCTGATTGAAGGATAAATCCAATGCCTGCAGCTGTTCCAAGTTCGAGAACAATTTCGGCGACAGCACACTAATCGAGTTGTTCTGCAGGTAGACCTCTTGAATTGATGCGGCCTGCTCGGCAAACAATTCCGATGGCAAGGCGACGATTTTGTTCGAACTCAGATTAAGAATCTGCAAATTTTTCAAACCGCTGAGCGCCTTATCGGCGACCATTGAGATTTCATTGTTGTTCAGCTGTAGCACTCGAAGGCGACGCAATATACCGAAACCATTGGCAGGCAGCAGGACAAAGTGATTAAATGAAACGTCAAGCACTTCCAAGTCCAGCGTGCATGACTGTGGGCCAGCGATCGAGGTTGTCACCTGTTCGGCCGCTGCAGCAGTCTCTGTGATTACTTCGGCTCCAGCATCAACCTCCTTGCTGTGATCACGGAATCCCAATTCATTGAGATCTTGTAAGCGATTCTCGCTCATATTCAACGACGAAAGTCCACTCAGCGAGCAGAAGATATTTTCCGGCAGTGACCAGATGTTGTTCTGTGACAAGTCCAGGCGTTCCAAATTCTTTGCCTCGGCAAAAGCATTAGCCTCGATTTCAAAATTCAACGTTGGCCACAAAATGTTGTGCGTTCGAATGGTCAGATTACGCAGCTGGCCAAGGCCGTCCAGAACTGCACGACTGAATTTCGCCACCTTGCAATATTCGATGGAGAGCTCCTTGAGCCGTGCCAAATGCACAAACGATCGTGGCTCCAATGAGCTGCGGGCCATAATCTCGTCATTGCAGAGCACCCGAAGAGCTACGGTATTCTCTGAGGGAATCACCGAAAAGTTCGTTGTGTCGAATTCAGAATTCACGGTACGCAAATTGCATGTGAGGGCAATTTCGTCACTGTCGGGTCCTGCAGCCGGCATAAAATGGCAGTCGTCTGGTGCATCGTAACGCATTTGTGCTGGATCGACGTTTCCCGATAAGAGAACGCCGCTAGATGACGACGATGATACTTGGTGCGTGGTATGGTGTGCAGCTGATACGGAGGAGGAGGATGCCGATTGGGCATCACCCATGATGGAGCTGACATGTTGTCGCTGCGATTGCTGCTGCTGTGATGAAGATGAGATCTGCTCCGATTGCAGTTGCTGATCGGCGGAAACGAGCAAGAAGAATGCTAGTATTACAAGGACCACAATGCACTTTGGAAATTCCATTTTTTTTATTTGTTTCTTGTGATTTTTTTTGCACCAAGTCCAAACTCAAAAGGAGCACAAAAGTTAAATCCGTTTCATTATTAAAGTCTGCGCTGCTGGGCACAAATAGCAGTATCCATAATAAGTAGTTTAGGCCGATGGAATACTGGCAATCAAACGCACTTAGCACATTTTCATCGTTGGAATTTTATTCCTTGATTTAAGTCGCTTAAAGGACCTTTTTACACAGAAGGAGTTTCCTCCCAATCACTTTAAGATTTTTTTTTATGACAAAAACGAAAAATCTCCGATATCCGCAGAGAGCAATTTCGCGCAGTTTTCGGGCAGTTTACGCTGAATTCTCACTCTGATGTCGCAAACGAAGAGATTTTGCAAAAAAAATTTTATCTTTACTTTCTATTCAGAGTAACACGCAGATACAACGACAACGCAAGAGTACGCGCACTTCGGGTATAGCACCAACAAGAAAATTCCCCTTCGTTTTTGTTAAAAATTTCAATGCACGCAGGGGGTAGTTTTTACTCACACCCCGAAAACAATTTAAAACTAAATTAATTTTTTCTTCTTCTTAATTTTAATTTCTATTTAGGAACAAATTATTTATTTATTTTCTTTGGCGTAATCCGTTGTGCGAGTAGTTTCAATCCGTAAACCGTGAATAGTGAAATTTGAAAACGCGACGTTTTTCTTTTGAACAGTCCGCTGTGATTCCGTTCGATGTGCTTCACGTTCACGTTGTTGCTGAAGACTGAATTAGGAAGAGTCACAACATCCCTTATATAGAGTTGTAGAGGCGCTGTAGCTGGCTGGATGCAAGGAACAAACAATCGAAAGAATCCACTGAGCGTGTACGCTGGTGCCGGTTCGTTACTGACTACTGGTGCTGGTGTGTGGTGAATTGTATACAACTGTGACCAATGGCTTTGTTGAAGATACTTGTATTTTGTATGTGCTGTACGCCTGCACCGCTGTATGTAGTACCAGATAATAGGTACAGAGAATTGGTCCAATTTATGGAAGAGAAAAAAAGAGAAATTTGTAGAAAGAAAGTTTTTTTTAGAATGAGAAACAGAAGAGATTTCTACGTAAAAATTTCCTTTCTTATACGTTCTTCTCATAGCCCAGTAGCTGTGTCCTTTTTCTGAACTCTCTAGCTAGTGGAGGAATTTCTGATGCTAAGGACTGCAGCTGTTCGCTGAGTAATTCATAAAATGTCAGCGCAGGATATACCTATTTTCGTATTCGATAGCTAGTTTTTTTTTACACTCTGTAACTTCCAGTCTTCTTCTATGCTGTTGCTCTTGAATGTAAAAGTCCAGCAATAGCTCGAATAGGAAATAGGAAAGACACTGGGATATTCCTGATTTATTTTTGAATATGAGATGAATTTTTGAAAAATGCCCAAAATTATTTCAGCTAAGAATAAGAACTATACAGCAATTAATGAGGTAAAAGAAATATGTAGCTCTTTTTCTTTTTTTTAATTCCTGAATTAATTGTTACGGTCATTGGAGGTGTATGACAATTTTTTTTTATTAATTTCTCTGTTTATTAAATAAAATAGCTTTTACCGGGCGCTCCGCTAGCCCCAGATATGAATCGCCACCTTGCTGTCACTATCACGGGATGGGTGTACTATTGCCTACCTAAAAAAAAGCGCCACCTCGATCGTATTCGCACTATGTGGCTTACCGGGATTTTGTTAAAAGGCATATTCTGTGAGAGTTTCAGCTCAAACGGCTGTCTAGTTTTTTAGTTTTAGTTTCGTATTAAAAACCAATAGACATTCTTTTTGATATATATAGATTATAGTACGTACAAAGCAGCGCTGCACCCACAATTATGATATCCGAACGTTTTTTCATCGACTTTAGTTTTATTGTTATAAAATTTGTCGCTCTTTAAATTAATCGGGATAATATAAAGCCTATGTTAACCATGAAAGTCAATAATGGCAAAAACAAATTTGAAATCGATCCATTAGTTTCGAAGACCACCTCCTACAAACAAACCAATAATTTTAGTATAGATAATAATTTAATTTTCAACACATCAAGAGATAAAAATTGTATCGCTCTAATTACACTCATTGAGTGTAGAAGTGTTTTGTGGTATTTATGTAAATTATATACACCCGAAAAGGACCTACTATAAAGATATGTAGACTGTAGATTATACAAATGCGGAAACACGAAGTCTGGCAATACATTCCACATAATTATTGTGCGGCTAAAGGAGTCTCTGAATGGAAGACCCGTGCACTCGATTTGAGGCACGGGTATTTCGGCTAGGTTGGAGGATTGGCGGGATGCATCTGGATATTTCTTTTGAACACCGCTTATGGGAAAAGCGATAAAACAATGACAAGCAGGAAACATTCCTCCGATGTTCGTTCGATTCGATTGTTTTCGCGATAGTTACGCTACCAATATACCAATTTATCGCGCGATTCTGAATTTTGTCTAGTAGATGCAATGTGGTCTTGGGAGCACCTGCCCAGACAATAAAGTTGTATTCAAGTTTAGGGCGAATATTTGCCTTGTTAATAGTAGCTACGTGTGGGCGCAGTGGCTCAGTGGATAGAGCATGGACTTCTGAGCAGGGGGTTCGTGGTTCGAATCCCAGTAACACCAAAAGTATTTTCCACGGTGTACCACCTCTCGCGAATGGGTGACAAATTTTTCGAGCATAATAACTTGTCACGGAAAGCTTCTCAATTCAATTGTAGGTCCCTTCCATTTGTATCCAATATACATGCGCAACACAAATGGTTGCGAGAAGCTAGGCCTTGGACCGCAAAGGTCTGTCGTACCGAATATTATTATTAATAGTCTTAGAGAGTGAAGTACATCTTGCACCGTTTTAGAAAACCGAAATATTTCTCAGCATTCTTTGCGATGGCAAATATGTGGTCGATCCAATGAAGGACATACCGAGTATTGCGATTTTTTCAGTGATACAGTGATGGATAAGAATAGGGGGTTTAAGTTGCGGATAGACGACAGAAGTCAGCATTGGGTTTTGGGAGCGTTAAATTCCACTCTTCCACCTTGTTATGCTGTCAAGGTCAGAATTTAAATTCCTTAGCATAAATTGTTGTTCAAGTTCCACTTGGAAGAAGAGGGACATGCAGAAAGCGAGAGCTCAAATGAAAAGCTAAGGGTACTGTCGTAGGCGACTAGAAGTATCGGATAGGAGATTAGTAATGAAAAGTGTTGGAGACAAAATATTGCCTTGTGGAACACCGGCGTTTATGAGGTGATCACTGGATTTGAAACCGCCCAATACGACCTGAATTGAACTGTTGGAAAGGTAGTTAGTAGTCCAAGAAAGCAGGATCAATTCCATAAGCGTTCACTAACAACAAATTAGCTTGATGTCAGACTTTGTCAAATGCCTTGAAAATATCGAGAGCAACAACATTACTTTCTCCAAATTTGCGAATTTCCACTTTTCGGTAAGATGAGCCATCAGGTCACCTGTAAAACGTTGCCATCGAAAACAATACTGCTGTTCGCTAAGGATTTCACCTGATTCAAGGTATTGCATAAACGATTGATCAACATTTCCATGACTTTAAGAAGTATTGATGGTAGCGCAATGGTTCGGTTCGAGGAAAGAGATAGCGGTTCGCCAAAGGATATTTTCCAATTACTTGGGAAGACTCCAGAAGAATGAAAGAAATGGAAAAGCCAACGTTGAAAAACACCTCTTTAAAACTATAGTAAGAGTACCTTCAGGCAAATTTATGAATGTTGAGATCAGTTAACACTCTAGCTACTTGTGGACAACGATAGTAGATTTGTCCCATAGAACATCCGATTTTTGTACAGTACAGGCGGCGACGGCAATCTAGTAGCGTTGTGCTAGCTGCGAAATATGAAGCAAGCAGATTGGCCTTGTCTATAAAGTTGACAGTTGGAATGTCGTTGTGAATGAGTGTTGGGATCGAAGACGAAGCATTCGTTTCACGAAAGACCAAAAATTTTTACTTTTTACCTTTGGGACATTAAGGTATTTCTTGTCTCAGTTCTTGGTCTTTCGTCGAATTTGGCTCGTTTAAGGTAGGCATTGCAATCATTTCTGACTCGGCTAAATTTTTCCACAGTAGTTTTATATAAACGCATGTGTATCTCCGGTGGACAACACTTTTTGTTAAAATTTTTGCGTGATCGGACCCCGGTGTCGGAAGGTCTCATGAAAATTTAAAAAAAGTTTTTGATTTTCTTTAACTTTTATACACACATGTTTAATCTTATGAACGACGCTTTTTGTAAAAATTTTGAAGTAGCCCCAGATACGAGGATGAATGAATTTTAAAAAACTAGCTCGAGTTTATTTAAATTTTATACACAGGTTGGAGTTGTAGAGTGATTAGGATATGGGGGCTCCCATTTTTTTTTTTTAAATGTTACCCGATTTTATTTAAACTTTGCACATTGTGTATCAATTAGAGAATTTACACAAAAAAATTTAATTTTTATTGGTTGTTCTTATTTAGAAATGCACTCAGCACATCCGAAACGTGCACAGTAATTTTAAAATTCCCTGGAAAAAAATTTGTACAAGAATCTTCCTAATTTTTTCATCATCGTTATATATTGGGCTCTACAACCAAGAGTCGGTCCTGTCCTGTTACTATTTGTTTACACTTTAACTTACTTTTGTAAGTGTATTTTCCACTATCAACATTATATCAGAAGGTATAGTATCAAAAAACTGTTCAGGATTGTGTAAACATCCTTAAGCGGGCAAAGGAGAAAAACGAATAAAATATAAACCACCATTCATTCATTAAAGAGACACTTTTGGGGCCAAGTGCGGATGTAAGGGATTAGAAGTCTAAAGTTGTCCTGCTGACTGCACCGGTTGAGAGCAAGCAGAGTTTTCCTTCTTTTTGAAATGGATTGGCTTGAAATTTATATTTATTTAAGATCTCCAGTTGTGTTTAATTGATTTCTTAATCAACTTTATTCATTGTTTCTTTTATTGATATTCTCTTTATTACAGAAAATGGAAGTTAAAACGGCCACAATGTTACAATGTTAATTTAATTCCCTTATGGTCCGATTGGTATCTGTTCTTGAATAGTACAATTGAGAGAGAGTATTTATTAGTCCTTTATGAGTTAAATATACAGTCAAGATGCCCTTCAGTTTTTTCATTGTTATTTCTAAATCGACGCTAAAAGCACGTTTTTTGTGATTTAATTTCATTCAAAATTTACTTCGATTTTTTGTTATAATTTTATTTGTATTTACTATCATTCGTTAAATCATTAATTCTATTTTAAAAAATCCACAAGATATAATTTACAATGAGTAAAATTTTATACAGTTCGCAACTACTGCACAACTTTGAAAGCTTCTGAATCAGAGTTTCTCATTTAAAACATTTCGAATTTTGGGGATTAGTGTCCTTCTTTGTTCAAAACTAATTAAACTTTTCTTTTAGCATCCTCGACATACGACTTTTCGTATGTGTCGGTAGTTTCAACAAAAAGCTCACTTTAATCCATAGCGAAAACAGTAAAATACAGTACTTGTGGATGATAATCAGTTTCGACTTTCGAGGGAGAAGGAAAGGATTGGCAAGTGAAGTTTTTGATTTGATTTCTTTTTTTGTGTTTTTGTGTTTTACTCACTTATATTTCTAACTTGATTAGCACAACGCCAGCTACTTAATCGATAATTGCTCTGTATCAGTCTATTAAGTGGTAAGCTTTTTTAGGATTCAATCGAATTTTTATGCAGAATTCAAGCTCATTTTACCGCGATTATAAATCAGAGCTCTAATGCGTTATGGTCCCATATAACCCAATAAATGCAGTCATATTTGGATTAATTTTATATGCCGCTATTAAGTAAATGATAGCGCTTTAAGAATACATTGGACGATTTGTAAAGAGATGATAATAATATGGTAATGTCCTTATGAAAACCTTGGATATAACAATATTGCTATCAATATTTTTATGTCCCTATTGCAAACTACATATTTTGGCACCTGCTGAATTCAAATGATTCCAAATGAAATATTTCATTGGCATACTTCTTTACAGTGGATATACAATTGTACCACGGAGATATTTATGTATTTGGAGAAAATATTGGATTGTAATTTTCATATTGTATACATTCCTATTTCCAGGGATTGATTGCCATTATAATGGCATATATTCATTGGTGCAATAATACCTTGATACAGCTGGGAGGTGATATTTTTTGCTGTATTAAGGAGTTGATATCTGCAAGTAGTTTACACGAGGAGAACCAATCAGATGGGATTACTACATTAGGCTATACCGAAGTTAGGTTAAGGTGGATGTCAGTGGAACCGACACACTAAGACCAGTAATGGTCCATTGTGATATCACACGGATCAGGAAGAATTTCTTCCACCTAATCGATGAAGTAATTAGAGCTTCGGATGAAGGGTAGGAGACTACCAATGTCAATGTTGATGAGATCATTAGTGTCGTTGTAGAAGAAAGCTCCCATATGGAATTTACGCCTTTGGGAGAGTGCTGGACAAGTATAGAAAAGATGGACGATGGTATCCTCCTCATCACATACGTGGCCCTGGTTTGGTGGCCAAAAACAGAGCAATCAACTACACGCTCAAAACTGAACAAAATACAAAGGCTAATATGTCTAAGTGCAACGGGTGCAGTTAAGAGCTGCCCAACGGCATAGACATAAAGGTAGCAGTGCTCAGGGCTTTTTAGCCTCACCTAATATAATAATAAAATCCTCCTCCTCTTCATCCATGCAGCTTCTGCTGAATTCATTCGAGAAGACTCCTAGTCTTGCTGAAAGCCTGGCTATGAGATAGTGTCCAGTGATGCCACCTAAAATAGCACCGATGTGCAATCTTTTTTGAGAGATCAAACACTTGGAGCGTTTCAGATCCAGCTTGGGCCAGATCTGCTTTGTCGTTGTGCAAGTTGTACCATTTGGCCACCTACAGTTAGGTTTTACGTTAGCATCCCACTTTAACAAGTGTAGTGTATTTCCTTGCTAGGCGAGTTCGTCATCCATACAGTTACCCGGAATGTCTCTATGCCCCGGCACCCAACATAGGTGGATATTGAACTGATCCGCTATCTCCACGAGAGATGAACTGCAGTTAGGGGCTAAAATTGAGCTTGTGGAGACTGATTCCAGGGATTTCAGTGCAGCTTGGCTATCCGAGAATATACGGATATCCTTAGCGGATATGACGTGTTTCTTCAGCTTAACTAATTGCCATAATTTCAGCCTAAAAAAAACACTACAGTGATTTGGAATACGGAAATAGAGGTTTAGATTTATATTTTGGGAGAATACACGTCCGCCAACTCCGTCATCAGTTTTTGACCCGTCTGTGTAAAAATGAATGTGTTCATCTCCAGGTAGGCGTCTTCGTCTCAGAATGATCTGGTGGGGAAGGTGACCTGGACGTTTTTGTTGAAATGGAGTTGCGGAATGGTGTAGTCTTATGCTGTCTGGAATCCTGACTAAATTCAGGATAGAGGAGTAACCGATTTTATTTCTAATCCACTGGGAGATAGCATTAAGGCGAATAGTCGAACTAGCAGCTAATTGCTTGCTGTAAATGTCGAGTGATGTATGGTCGAACAGGATGTCCAATGCGGCGGAGGGGGTTGTACGTAGTGCTCCGCTCATGCATAGACTAGATGACCTTTGGAATTTGCTTAATTTATCAAGCTTTACTTTCTTATTTAAGGCAGTCCACCATACAATCACACCGTATAGAAGAGTAGGTCTTACTACCGCTGTATATAGCCAATGGGTTATATGGGGTTGAAGACCGCGACGGCTACCAATGGCTTTTTTCCATGAGAAGAGTGTCACTGTGTCTTTCTTGTTATTAGGTTTCCAGCTCAACTTCTTGTCTGAAATAAGACCCAAATATTTGGCTCTATCAGAGAATGTTAGGCTTATACCTTTTATAAAAGGAGGGTTAATATGTGGAACTTTATATTTCCTGCTGAATAGGACAAGTTTAGTTTTGTGAGGATTTACCCCTAAACCACACCGATCTGCCCAGCAAGTTAGCTTATTGAGAGCATTTTGCCAGAGTTCCTTTAGGGTATTCGTGTATTTTCCTGAGACGGCAATAGCAACGTCATCTGCATATGCAATTACTCTGCAGCCCTCACCTCTTAGGCATACCAGCAGTTCGTTACCGCTAAGTTCCATAGAAAGGGTGACAGGACTCAACCTTGTGGAGTTCCTTTGCGGACAGATCTTTGCTTCCGCCTGTACCAAGTATTGAACACCCTATGTGACAGATGCACTCTCATGCTGGTACAGTTTCTAAGGTTTTAAGTTTTAAGTTTTTAAATAAATACAGCCCCTTGATCTATTAGTTTTCTCAACGCTAGCAATACCATTGCGTAAGCTTTTCCATGTTTGTAACTGCGGTGCTCAAGGAAAGTCGTCAGTGGCATGTCGCGTCTCCACGAATTCAACCACAATACTTGTGGCGCTCAACACTCTTATCAACTTTCTTTCAAGCGCATCTTTTTACGTACTTCAGCTGCACAACACCTATGAGGAATGTTTTGCCAAGCCTTGTATTTCCGTATCAATACGAACTGCATGCATTCAATACTCAAGCTCACACAGATCTCATCATGTCCCCTCCTTAAACGTAACGCCAACGCTATTCCAATCATGTGGTCTTTCATTATAATGATGCAAGCACCTTTACGCGTATGAAGATTACATAAAATAAATATTCTAAAATATCCATTGCCTCCATTAATGTTATACGAGTACTGTAAATACTCGAATAGTGTTTTTATTCCCTGCGACTTACTCGTATTGCCTTTTATAACCTTCCTTATCTGACCGGCAGCATTATGCGAAATACCATCAGTGTCTAACCAATTATGCGACTATCCTACCATTATAAGACACAACAAAAACAACAACAACAACAGAAAAATACCATCCATAAATTATGTCATTTGTCAAGCTGCTCTTTTGCAAATCACATTCCCAAAGGAACAATGTGCAGCAGCATCCAGGTCATCCTTGAACTAAAAACCGCGTCTCTATGGTGTTATTCATTTTGTTCTAAAAACCGCGCACACCAACCACATTCATAAAGAGCAACCTTGACTAAGGCACACGAGCGCAAAGGTACACAGTAGCGGGTACCGGTTTTTAGGTGTAAGCTATATTGTTGAGCGGTTTATTTCCGCTGAGAATTCTTTTAAACTCCGATAACCTTGAAAAGAAAATGAATTTTTCTTGCTCGGATGAACAGCGGAAGCAACAATAAGACATTGTCACTGATGGTGTGTGAATTGGGTCGCAATTTAGAAATGCCGCCGTGGAATCGATTGCATTGTTTATGACCTTAAAGTCCTTTGGAAGGTAGAATAGATTAGCAGATTTCAGTGTGGTTGTTTTGTTGGTCATGAAGGTAGTTTTTGCTAAATGACCTTTATCCTCCGTGTTTTAGTATAAAAGAATTTAAACGCAAATTACCTTTTCAGAGATTGTGGTAAAATTACTCTTTAATGTGATATCACTAAAAAATTTCATCAGAAAAATATTTGCTAAGCAATATGTAATATAAATCTGAATGAATAATTTTAGTACGTAGTTAGAAAAGATTGCACAAATGCTTAGAAAATATTCCATATTGATTCTTTCCTCTAAAACAAAAAAATCCCCTTTACCTACTAGGAGTACGTTCAATGCTTTTGGGATGAAAACGCAACTAATGAATGTTTCATGTCTTTTGGCAATCATGCCCATTGTCATTATCATCGTCATCTTGCGTTGATTTTCTATTATCCTTACAAAGAAGAATGCGAATAATAATGCTGCGTATACCCGTAAGCCATAAAAATCCCATCCAAAGCAAATTAAGTGATGCTGTCAATATACTTTGAGTATCATCTGACAGGCGAAGCTATTATTGACTTGTCCTTACTCTGCAAAATGTTGCATACATCATTCCTTTTTATATCCTTCAAAAATCATTAATGTAAGAATATTAATTGAAGGCAAAAATTAATCCACTACTGTAGAATAGTCGATCGCTTGATCCTTTTCTCCTTTAAATAGAAATGCAATTCGAATTAACTCCACTATGTCATGAATCCTACTCAAAGTGAAAATTTTCAAAACAAAAAGTATAAAATATATATAGAAAAAGTCTTCATTAGTCAGCGGAGAATTGCCCTCTCCCTCCGCTAGAAAGCAATAAAACCATCCCTTTGTGTGTCGGAAAATCGGAATGAAAAATGGATAAATCTATTCGAATGAACAGAGTGTTGAGCGGAAAGCCAATAATACTGCAGCTACAGTATTAGAATTTGCCAGAGAAATATGAATTAAGAAACACTTTGGTGGCTGGTATAATACTTTACTCTAAGTACTGGGTGTTTCAGAATATGCTGAATTGCAGTTAGTTAGTAAGATTATGAGTCAATTGTAAAAGGCTTCACAGCAGCCTCATAAGCTTCCTCCCATGGGCAATTCATTACTGAGTTGAAATCGAGCACTTTGCAGGACATTCCATCTATGTCCATATTCTCTACTTCAGTCATTCAGCATTTCCTAGTTTTACGTCCGGATATTGCAAACCTCATTTGGATGGACGAACTTTATGCCTGACATCTTGTGGTATCACCAATACAGGAGATGCGGTGGACGGGAAATGGTGTACTACAAAAATAAGAATATGACATATAATACAGCTTTCATGCAAGACAATATGTGCTCGGGGTAGGGTTTCTAGTCAGCAATAGAATCAAACTCAACGTTATTGGCTTTAAAGCAGTAAATGGACGGCTGTGCACCGTTCACGTATGAGGAAGAGTTAAAAACATAAGCCTCATAAGTATTCAAGCACCTACAGATGATGAAAAGGAAGAATTCCTTGAATTTGTCGAACTGGAACTCCATGCCTTCCCTCAAAAATCATTCTGGGGATATGTATGCAGTATATTGGCACCCATAGCTTACACGAGAACAATAATGACAATGGACAACAAGTCATAGAGATGGCAGCAAGCAATAATTTGGTCGTTGCGAGTAAACATATCCACAAAGCCACTTGGATATCTCCTGATGGAGCAACTCGCAACCAGATAGATAACGTCTTGACAGACCACCGCCACAACCCAAACCTGATGACGGTACGAACGTACCGATGTGCCAACGTCGACGCGGACCACTATCTTCTTAGTATGGTGCTCCGAAGGGGGATTGCGTTATCACGAAAGACTGCGTCTGCGAATAAGATTCGAGTCAACACGGCTGCCCTTTCACGGAAAGACTAGAAACAATAACGGTCTAGCGAGAGGACTCGCCCTAAATGCAGTGAGAGTAAGTCCTGGGGCTGAGATGCTGGGCCGGATACGCCTTAAGAATACTGTCATTAGTACTACTGACTCCAAATTAGGCAGTCGTAGAGATCGGAACGACTAGTTCGATGACGAATGTAAGCTAGTGACTGAAGGTAAGAATGTTGCGTAATCTCATAGAACGCGGGCACACGAATATGAATGTAAAGATTTCAGAAGATATTAAAAAAAAGTTCATCGGCGAAAGAAAGCAGCCTGGGAGAAGAATATCCATCCGTAAACTAGAACAGTACAGAGAGCAAGGACCATACCAGGCGTGAAAGTTCTACTAAAGAGACCGTGGTGGCGTTGCACATGTTGCAAAGACAAAGATGGTAAACTGATCGCCGACCTCTAAGGCAAAGTCTGCCGCCACCAAGCACAGATGAAGTTAGCAGAGCGATAAATCGGCTCAAAAATAATAAGGCCCTAGGATCATATGGTATCCCAGCGGAGCTAATTAAGACAGGAGGTCCCGCAATTTTCCGCGCAATTCATGAACTATACATACTATATATACAAGAATTGCGCGAATAATAAAAAAAATATAAAAAAATAAAAAAAACATCTGCTCAAAATCGGGACCGGTTGAGAAACTTTTTGCGGGAAGCCAGGACCGGACCCCGGTTTTAGATCAAAACATGATGATGATAATGACATTTTGCACACCAGTTAGGTATTTAAAAAAAGGCCCACTATATTTTAGAACGAGATGGATACTTTGGTCAGTTGGCTCTCATATTTACAAATGTATTTTTTTCAAATTTGGTTTTCACAAATTATCAAGATCCTGTATACAGAAAGAAGGCTTTTTCAATTTTGCAAACAAACACGAATCTGTTATATTTTGGAATGAGGACCTCAGTCAGTAGGGTAGTGAAGCGCTCCAGTACAGCTATTATAAAAAGTGTTAAACTCGAGTTTTCTAAAACTAAACTTCATTACACAGAAATTTTCTTTGAATTTAATTTTCTTATTCATCTACCTTCAGTGTTTTCCAATTCTTTGCCCTTAAATTATCGAAATCACCCTGTTGTCATACTTTTAAAAGATTATTAATTGTCCTTGCCGGAAAGTACCAGCTTATAGGAATAATGTTCATTGTATTCGCTACACTGTAATTGACTACGTCACCAAAAGCGGACAAAAACGAATACAATGTGAATGTTACGGACAATTGAAACAGAGGACTCTAAAGGAGAAGAAAAAGAAAAAAAGGAATGAAGGAAAATGAGAAGAAGCCAAATCCCTAGTATATAAATATTTAATAATATTTTCTCGCCGCCGCACTACTACCCCTGTGACCTATTATGCGAACTAAATACGAACATCTGATACGAGTACTCGTACTAGACGCGGACTATATGTGGAGTATCGTTGCCGGACGAGTGAATTCGCAATAGAGAAAGGAAAAAAAACTCATTTTTTTATAAACTTCTACTCATATTGTATTTATGAATGATAGACTGTAGTGCTTCCATTGCTGTATTGTACGTTTGAAGGAGTAAGCTATGGAATGAATTTGAGATGAAGTTATTTCTTTGCCAGGATGACTATACTATACTACCAACATGGAACTATCTCTTGTCTCAA
Organism: Nephrocerus scutellatus; assembly: GCA_947095585.1. Taxonomy (NCBI): domain Eukaryota; kingdom Metazoa; phylum Arthropoda; class Insecta; order Diptera; family Pipunculidae; genus Nephrocerus; species Nephrocerus scutellatus. The sequence goes on along the minus strand of OX352765.1, from coordinate 79,774,444 downwards.
CCGTTTAACAATTGCAATAATTTCTATTGTACCATTGGGGGAAGCATTAGAAGGAAAGAATGCGGTAAGTGCATGCAAAAATGGGAATCTGCAAAAACTGTTGCCAAGTACATTTATGCAAAGATACATTCTCTCTCAGAGTAGGTAATAATTTAGTTAGGACTTCATTACAATATTCGCACTATTTCGTGTTATTAAGGATATCCATCATGAGTGTGTATTAATAAAATACTTTTCAATATGAAATGAACCATTGAGTAAGCAAACCATGGGGTGGTGAGCCTTCTATGATGACACATACGATTTTCGTCTAATTTATAATTCGTGTTATATTGATATCGGGAGGTCAGAACCAGAGACAAACGCACTATGGTTTTTTCCAGCTAGATTCTTCAATTATTTATGATGTAGTCCTATCATTGTGTTGGATTCATTTCAAAAAGAACTTTCGCAGAGATGAAACATTCCACCATATCTGCACAATCAATTATGAATCTCTTTTCACTTGACCTCATTTTTGAAGGCTCCTGCATATGTTTTCGACGAGTGTTATAGTATTTTGCGGTGGTTTTTGACGTATAGCCTCATAAATTGCATAATAAAAAATACTTCCGCAAACCACACCACATTAGGTAGTTCGTTCGCAAAAGTTTTTGAAGTAAATGTCAGATTTGATATACTATAGCGAGCTGCTGTGTGAGATTCCAAAGGCTTTGAAAAAAAACAGCAGAAAATAACTTATTGCCAAACAGAGGTCAGGTTTGGAATCATAATTTTCCTTTTTATTGCTTCTGTGTTACAAAATTTCCGCAGATACATAGCAGTCTTTGGTAAAATACAACCTATTTTTGCACAAAGTTATTTCATTTTTTAACACATAACACTGTTTAACACTTGTCCAATGTTTTTCTTATATTTTGATCCCTTCTAAGCACAGTACGATCTCTTCAACCCTTCAAATTATGCTTTTGTCTCATTGGTGACTTTCCGTCGAGCTAATTTTACAAATTCGCAAAGAGAAAATAATCGCTGGGGGCTAACTCTTGGGACATCGTAGATCAAGTCATCAAGTTCATCAACGACAACGACAAAGAGACACTTTTTTATGAATATGTGAGAAGATAACATTTTTTTTGCTAAATTTGGTCGTTTTCGTTTTACTATAACCTTTCCATATAAGGAAATGACTTGTGCCTTCATGGGCGCTGATTCGTTTTTTTACAATTCGCGCACGCTTCAAGGGGTTCGCACCCTTACAATTCTCGGCTATATGCTTGACACAGCGTGGGCGTTAAGTAAAAGAGGGCGAAAAGAGGAGATGTCTATGAGCTTGTGTTTTGAATGTCTGTGGATCATAGTGATGTGGAAAGAGAGAGGTTGGCAGAGCATCCCACATACATATTGTACGGCTGAAGAAGGAATCCCTGCACTTAACTTTTCGTCCGAAGATGGGGTTAAGGGTAAACTGATGTGCATTTAGAGCGCCACGAGTATTGCAGTTGGATTCAAGGAGAGGTGGCATGCAGCTGGCTATTTCTCTTGAGCACCGCTGGTAGAAAAAGCGATAAAACAGTGACAAGCAGGAGACGTTCCTGCGGTGTTCAAGCGAATCTATTGATTTCGCTATATTTGCGTCACCGATACGTTTTATCGCACGGTTTTGTATTCTATCTAGTTGATACAAGGTGGTTTTTGACGCACCAGACCAGATATGGCAAATGTACTCAAGTTTAGGGCGAAAAAAGCCTTGTAGATAGTAGCCAGATCAGATGGAGTGATATATTTCTTGCACTGGGCTAGAAAACCTAAACATTTCGCAGCATTTTTGGCGAAGGTAATATGTGGTCATTCCAACGAAGCTTGTCGTTAACGCACATACCGAGAATTGCGAGATTTTCAGTTTTCTCAATGCAAGTGCCATTCAAAGATAATGGCATGGGATTTAGGATTCGCTTATACTATAGGACCAGCATTGGGTTTTGGATGCGTTAAATTCTAATTGATTAAATTTTCCTAATTGTATTAAACTGTCAAGTTCAGTATTTAACGTGCTTTTAATATACGTAGTTATTTGAGTTTCACATGACGAGTGGAGGGACGTTTCTCAAACTTATATGAGAAGCTGAGAGTGCTGTCGTCGGCGAAAAAGTGAATTGGATTAAAAATCACAGATAAGAGATCATTAATAAAAATGAGGAAGAGCGTCGGGGACAAAAACAGAGCCCTGGGGAGTGCCAGCATTTAAGTAATGATCTTTAGACTTGAAACCGTCCAAAACAACTTCAATTGAGGGGTCCAAAAGATAGCTTCTAATCCAATGAAGCCGTTTTTCATCAACTCCATAAGCACGCATTTTAGACAAAAGAGCTTGATGGCAAATGCCTTGGAAATATCGAGAGCAACAGCTTTACTTTCACCAAATTGATGCAAAGACCGGATCCACTGTTTGGTGAGATATTCCATCAAATCTCCAGTGGAACGTTGCCCACGAAAGCCGTACTGCTTCACTTCATTCAATTGTATAATGAAGACATTTCATCAGTACGAATAGATTTTGGCAAAATTGAAAACAAAAGAATTGACTCGATGGAGGTACAATTCTAAGCAAAATATTCTTATATGAAAAGACGAATGCTACCGTTGATTTTATGTTGGTCATCAACAGTACATAAAAGCAAGGAACTACAATTGATCGAGCCTTATCTATTTGGGATCGAAAACTTTTCCACTAGAATAGGAAATATAATAGACAACTGGCAGCTTAAGTACCACCTAATGGCTGAAGTAAAGTATTAACATTTCTATTATAAATATAAATATATGAAAAGAAATTAATTTACTTAATTAAAACAGAAACAAGAAAGAAAAAGCCTTATTTTTAGCTTGACCAATAAATTTAAGCCTTGAACTAAATAACTATAAACTACTATTTTCAGCATCTCAAAACGAAAATTTATGCTAATATCATGGATAGATAAAAGTGTTTACCCGTTTTTTTACATTTACTTATTTAATTACAATCGTTTTTGTATGTTTTTCAAAAGAATTTACTTTTTCGTTACTTGTTAGAGATTTAATAAAACAATTAGCAGAAGATGTCACTCAAATTCACTTAAAGTCGCAACTGTTCGAAATTTTCCTCTATGCATTCATTTGCCATTAGCACAAAATCGATTATCTCTAATGATTTGAGCAAAATAATATCGAATGTAAGGTTAGTTCACTGCAACTAATCTGAATCCAATTGCAAAACAATAACCGACAGACAGACGAGCGGAATGCGTAGCTAATCAGTACTTCCACAACTACAGAAAAAAAAAACTCTTCTCGCACATTGCACCGGCAGTTGTCAGTCAACCAAAACTCGAAGCATGTAAGTTGCGGTTTCATTTCAACACCCCAGATCATTACGACCATCATCGGCATCATCATCGGATAATTTGCTGTGCACAAAAGGACATCTGTCCGTCTTCGGAGCGAAAAATCTAATTAACACCTAACCTCCTCCTCTCATCTAGGGCGGTGTTAATTACAATTGTTTCACTCGCTGCTGTATAAATTATGATTATCTCGCTTTCGAGGCGTGCAGCGTAGTGATCCGGAAGCATGCTGTTGCTGTCGCTGGTTGTGCTGATGAGGTTCTAATTATTTGTTAGCTGCTCAGTGAGTGAACGCCATGTACCTGAACCGATTTGATTCGACTCATTTCGGCTGGAAATTATGTCTCCTGCAAATTAGAAATACATTCGTTGCCAAAGAAACAAAGTATTCAAAGTTAATCAGGATCCCAATGAATCTCAATGACAATGAGCCAGTTCATCACCTGAGCGAAACCATGCTGTTCGCTGTTCTCCAGTTAGCAGTAAATGCGTTTGACTGCTGAATCCAATGTGCACATAAGTCAGTGCGAAGATTTGCAACATCAAACACAATGACGAACGAAGTGTGCTACTTCTTTAGTTTTTGTTTTTTGTTGTCCTTCTCAGTCTTGTCTCAAGGCAGCCTCAAACACAGCGGGAAGGAACTCATTGCTCATTAGAAGAGGCTTTAATTTTGCAGAGATCTTTCCATAGAATGCTGTAACAATGCGATTATCCTGCAGAGATGCAGGAATATCGACTCGTCACAGTGTGACGTAAAAATAAGAATTGACCTTTCTTGAAGGGAAGGCTATAAATCCTGCTCAACGAAAGATGTAAAAAAAAACCAAGAATATGCATTTGTTCAGTTATTTTTGGGATTGTGACATATGCCAGATATTTCAAAAATTAAATGCTGCGAGTATGTCATGGCGACACCATCCCTTAGGAATTAAGGAAAAAAAGAGAGCAAGGAAATTTTGTTGTCCTTAAATCCTATCTTTCCAGAGAGCATGAAAATGAGAAAATCAGATTGTGCGCAAATTCATCCGAACACTGAGTTAATTCTGAACTGAGAAATTCGAAAATCGTTGTTTACGAAAGCAAAGAGAGATGTTCGAAATATTTTGTAAATTTCTCTTGTGGAGTGGTGAATTTGATTGTTATAGAGAAACATATAATGTGGGAAGTTTTTTTTTAAAAATAGTCCTTTAATTCAATCAACGTTAATCAAGAGCAAGTGAATTCGAGTCCTTCAACTCTGCATTTCAAGGAGAAAATTGTGAGATATCCTAAAAAGGGATTTTTTTTTGCATTTTAAATTATCTGAAAAGAGGAAGAGAAACCTTAACAAAAAAGAGTGAATGGGAAAATGTAATCATTGGAATCATTGAAGTGGAATCCGGTTTAGGGTTTTATTAATATCTTTTCAAGGACACCTAGTAAAGTATTGATGGTCACTATTACTTTAGCATCAAGGTTTTCTTTTAAACCATTAAGCCAGACAGATTCGAAATATATTTTCAATGCCAACTAAATCAGAACATTAAATCTTATCAGAAGGAATTTCATTAAGATATTCGGCTCTCCAGCAGGAGTACGCTCTTAATGTACGGGAAGACTTAATTTTTTTTTAATAATATGTAAAATATAAACTAATTCCTAAACCGTTTTCTATTCTGTAAGAAAGGACGTAGCAATTACTAACGACAAGATACGTAAAACTGTTGATACCAAAAACTATAGAAGCATTCCCATTGAATATTGGGAAATTTTGGTTTTTAAGAGAACTCTAAAGAGAAGGTTAGAGAGATCAAGAGAGAAAATATGAGGATAATAACATTTTTGGGGCTTTAAATGACTCTTGAAAGATTTTAATAAAAAATCCCGTAATACAAAAAAAAACGTGTTTCTTATTAACAACCCTGCAATGATGGCAATAATATTCTTTGTGAAATCTTATATAAGAGATTTAGGTTCTTACAAAGAGATCAAGAAATTTATAAAGAGATAATCATACAAGGAATTAGGAATGTATTTTTTATTTATTCAGCAAAGTTCTAAAAGAATGGATATCACATTTAACCTGAAGGGAGACTTATAAATTACTGAAGAGTAAATTTTAAGGATTTCTGTTCTCGTTGGGAAAATTAGAATAATATTAAAGACATTCATTGCAATTTGCAATAATTCTGCTTTTAAACAGCACCAAGGTTTGCTAAAGTTAGCTCCTGAAGTACACTTAATCTTAAAATGGTGGCAAAAATTAGGGTTAAGAGATGAAATAAAAGGTATTGAGAAAGGTTTCTATTTTCAAATATAATTCAACATTTGTAAAAAGAAGACATTGGCTAATTTTTTTTTATTGAAGTGTTATAAAATTGATAACTTATACTACACTAGTTTACACTAACGAGAAGCTTACATTTGTTATATTTACAAATTAAATACTGTATATTTTACATTAAATAAATACACGTTTATTTTTCATTTCTGTTTTATCTTCTAAATAGATAACGTAGCTCCCTCTTAGCTCGTGTGGTTTAATTCGCTGTAGTCTTCGAGTAATCCCAATTGTATCGCAAAGTTTTGCTGCTTCCTGATTAATATGTCGTCCAAGGCTGTAGGGATTGGCTGTTGCAAATTCACGGATAGTTTCTTGTACAATATTAAGCTTAGGGTCGCGATCTAAGTCGGAGTTTCTGACATACCCTGGAGCATTTACTATGCATCTTATTACTTTGAATTATATCTAAGTTATTTTTAGCAGAAACCCCCAGAGTTGAATGCCACTTGTCCATACTGGTCTTAATGTTTTCTTATATATATTAGTAGTTTGTTATGACAAAACAGATTTTCTGCCATTGAGCCAATTGAGTCTTCTTAGCTTAATATTAAGATCCCCTCTTTTCTTTTTAAAAACTTTTATTTAACTTGAGCTGACCCCTTTTTGTCTGCATTTTCGACCAATTTAAAGTCCTTTTTAACCACCTTCTACACGATCTCGAGAGCTCAGATTTTGTCAGTGTCTATTTCCAGAATAGTATTTTTTATATCGAGTAGGACGCGTGTCGCGCGTGGAGCGTGTGATCGGTTAAAATTTATTTCTTTTCGACTTTTTGAGGTCCTTTTTAACAAACTTCCACACGACCTAAAGAGCTGAAATTTTGTGAGTGTCTAAGCCCAAAATAGAGTTTTTTATATTCCGAGTTTGAAGCATATCGCGTGTGACGCGTGTGGCGCGAGTGATGGATGAAATTTTATTTTTTTTTCGACTTCTTTAAAGTCCTTTTTAACCAACTTTCACACGACCTAGAGAGCTGAAATTTTATGAATATCTAAGTCAAAGATAGAATTTTTACATTGTGAGTATGACGCGTGTCGCTTGTGGCACGTGTGATGGTTTGAAACTTTTTTTTCGAACTTTTGAGGTCGTTTTTAGCCAACTTCTACTAAATCTAGAGAGCTGAATGAAATTTTATGAGTAGGTAACTAAGTCCAAAATAGCATTTGTTATATTCCACGATGACGCGTGAAACGTATGAAACCGTGCCATTTTCCTTTTTTTGAGGTCTTTTTATCCACCATTCGCATGACCTAGAGGTCTGAAATTTTGTGAGCTTCTCAATGGCAGTGGCCCATTTTGATATCCCGCTTTTGACGCGTGTCGCGAGACCTGTGTGGTGCGTGTGACGCGTGGAAAAAAGAAAAAGAAAATTCTTTGGATAGCCGCGACTTTAAAAACAGATATTTTGGCGATTATTACTAAATAATAAAGTGCTGTGTGGTATGTTTCGATGCATATATAAAATACGTTTTTTTTACATTCACTTGTTTATATGCTGCTTTCATCGTAATTTAGCTTCCAAGTTCATTCCTAAGTACCTTGCTGTATTGGAGTAAGAAATTTCTATCCCATTAATAATAACTGGAATATGTTGAATCTTTTTGGGCCTAGTATACTGCCTTCGGGAATACCGGTTTTAATCGTTTTCAACGCAGAATAGGCGTCTTCTTGCTTAACAACGAAATATCTATCAGTGCGATAAGATTCTAAAATTGTTGAATCTTCTCTAGGAAAAAGAGTTTTGACCTTATATAGTATATATATATATAGTATATGTATAGAATATATATAGGTTGCCACACTTTTTCGAACGCTTGAGCGATTTCGAGGAATCTTGAAGAACATATCATTTTATTTTCAAGGGCTTCTTCGACAATATTTGTAATTCTATGTACTTGCTCGATAGTAGAATGTTGGTTTCTAAAGCCAAGTTGATGAGACGGAATCATATTCTCAGTATTTGTAAATGGCATAAGTCTCTTTAGTAGTATCTTTTCCAAAAAAAATTGACAAGATGGGTAGTAAGCAGATTGACCTGTACGATGAAATTTCGTCCGAATCCTTACCTGGCTTAGGGATCATTATAACCTCTAAACCTTTCCAGTAGCAAGGGACATGCTTTAGGCTCAGACAAGCATTTAAAAGTACTGATAATTTCGTTTTAACTGTTGGCGGTAGGTGTTGCACTATCTCAGCAGTAATTAGATCATAGACAGGTGACTTTTTCCTCTTGAGAGCTTTTTTTTATAGTAGTTTCTACTTTGGGGGGAATAACTGGAGAAATTTCCATGGAGTGCTGCTCGATTTCCGGCCATATTACTTCATGTTGCCTTTCATTGGGTTGAAATACATTCGTCAGATACTTGACGAATATTTATGCTTTCTCAGAGTTGCTTTTGGCCCATGAGTTATTTAATTTAATTGGTGGGTTGTGTTGAATGGGACGTTTAAAGTCCCCATTGCGAATGTTTTGCGTTAAAGTCGCCACCCATTATAAATCGATTTTTGTATCAGGGATTTATATTGATCCGAACTAGTTTTATTTTTTGGAGGACTATACACTGACGTTAGTGATAATAAGTTTTATTTTGTCTTAATTGATATCGTGGTTGCCTGAAATTCGGCGATACATACATGGTCTACTTCAAAGTGTTCAATCGATTTCCTGACGATAATCGCGCTTCCCCCTCGTCAATTGTTTTGTGGATGATTTTCTGATTTTGAAAAATAACTGATTTGTAAGATGTGTCTCCGATATTAAACACACATCTATTTTCTCTAAGTCAAGCACTACCTGCAGTTCATTTTTATGATTTAGTAGTCAATTTGCATTCCATAACATTTCAACATTCCATAACTCGTCAACCATATCTAATCGTATGTTAGAGGACATAATAAGCTGCTCTTGTTTGTCAGTTTTTTTCAATATTTTTGTTACGATTTCTGCATCTTTGCTTTCCCTGCAGTTGTTGTTTTGTTAGAACCTCGTATTACCTGCGCAAAACTTAGAATGTGTTCATTTACATGGATATTAAAGTTTCTTTCAACTGGGTCATTCTGATGGCTTCATTCATAGTTCATTCAGCTGTATGGTGATCGCCGACACAGTTCACACATCTTGATGGTCTAGAACAATAGTTCTTTGTATGTCCAAAACTTTGACATTTTTACATTGGGGGTTAAGCTTCGAGGACTTAGGATTCGACGCCATGAAAATATAAATTTTTCCCATAGAAATTCCATTCTACCTGATAATTGAATAAAATCGATTCTTCTAGAAGCAATTCATTCCGTGGATTAAGTTTCATTTTTTTCTAGAAAAATACTCGCCTATTATCCTATTTTCCTAGAAAACTCAGTAAACTTACAAGGTCAATGGCCGTAACATTCTCCATCTTATCTCGATTTACTCAAGTAATCGATGCCACATTTGAATACCAACACAACAAGCTGCTTCATCTGACGATTCCTTTTTGGCGATGTAAACTTTTCCACAGCTGTACGAAAATATACGCCGACAATAAAATAAGGACGACAAACTGCCAACGGCAATGAAAGTGTCAAGTTTTACTTAAGTCAAAGCAATTGTGCTTGTCACAGAGAGAAGCTCGGCGATGTGATTTACTCTTACTCGACACCGCGGCTTTCCTCGAAATGTTGTGCTACTTTTGATCTGTTCTTGCTGACTCGCCCCATCGGTATAACAAGAGCTAGGAGAAAAAAAGATTCGCCATAAAGCTGTTAAATCTTACACATTGCTTTGTAGTTTGTTTTTTTCTGTTTTGGTTTTTTTTTATTTAGCTTTTTATCATCTACACAATCACTTGTTTTGTAAAATAAACGACAAGCAACATACGAGTTTGAGGAGCATTAAGAATTCCAAACAACAAAAGAACAAATTCACCCATTCGACCTCGCACGCCGACAGGATTTACATACGACTCACATAAAATAGAAGGGAAGATGTTTGTTTTTTTTGTCTTTGTTTCCTCTGATAATCGACCGGAATACTCTGCATTAAATGTGTAAGAGGTGATCATCTGCATCTACACACACTTCAAGTTCGCACCATGCTGTCAGAAGGGATGCCGGAGGCACATTTTTCTTCTTCCTGCTGGATGAATGCAAAGAGGATTGTTAATAGTTTTATTATTTTATGACACGCGGTAAGGACGACATATTGTGATTTGCCTTTGAAGTACTCGTTATTACTGCGTGCATCCATCAGAGAATCTAATAGGGAAGCCAAGTGCACACTGCGCAAGTACCAATGTCAGTGTCATTGTTTTAATGCGGTTTGGCCTCACCTTGTAGGTTGGATGCTTTGTGGTTCTATGTGGGAAGATAAATTTATTTGTTGAACTTTGGTGCAAGGTATGCTTGCACATGAGTATGTGATAGTCATACTAATGCGTTCCACTGAACATGATGACTGCCACATTAAAAAAAAAAAAGGTTTTCCAAGTGTAGTTTGAATAAGAATTTTCTAAGCATGGCAGGTTGGCTGATTTGTAGGGGCGCATTATTCACTCAAGGATTTGACAAAGAAAGATTTTCAATTCGAGCCAGTAATAATATCTATCAAAAGCAAGTAAAATGGACCGGCGGTCTGAGTGCTCTAGGGTCGTTCTAACACGCCTACCCACTACAATTAAAATCGATTACGGATAGATACAAAAGAAGTCAGAATATAACTTTGGCATTTTGTAATGAAGAAAATTAAACTAAGCTTTAAGAATTATTTATTTTTGTGTTAATTGAGAAATCTCTACTTGTAATGTGTGACATAAAAAGTGAAATCTGGGAATCTCCGAAAAGGTTCTTCGTCGACAAAACAAATTGTACTTTTATCTGTTTACTCCAAAAAGGCTATTTCAACAATTGCGGAAACTGAAAAGAATAACCGTAAACAACATATTCTTATAGGTCATGTTAATATAATTTTCAACATCTAGAAGACCTGGATTACCACAGATATATGTTTGCTTTAAAAATCAATGAGTGACATAACATTGTTAGAATATAACACGTAAAAAATGGACTTAAACGCTCTTGGTTCATGTTACCTTTCTACTGATGGCCAGCAGATAGTGATATGAATTCAATAAGTTTGGTGTTTTGGTCAGAAAATTGTGAAAATATCGTGTTGCTGATGTGCACTCTCGTCGTTGTACATCTGACGCAGCACGTTAAGGAATAAACGAGATACTAGTTTGTATTACTTAATTAAATGGATTCTGCAATCATACCAATAATATCGACCCTGCCCCAATAAAAAACCCCAAAAGTCTCCAAATTACTTGAAGTGTTCGCTAATTGAAAAAAAAAAAACAAAATACAACAATAGACCCTGTCGACCCACCTCTGCCTTACTAACGCTATTCATCTCAGCGACACCGAAAACTATGGATTAGACTCTAATATCAATATCTGCCCCTCAAGACCCACTCAAGACCCACTTAATCACTTAGAGCGTGAGCTAATTAAAATCATCATACAACACCAAACCCTGTGGAACCCCACTGTCTACCAAACACTATTCATCTTAGCAACCCCGAAAACCGTGTATTCGACACTAAAATCAACACATACTCCGCCCTCAAATACATCTTGACCCCCTAAAGACAAGAAAAACCCTTGAAACGTGTGCTAATTAAAAACAAACCCACTATACCACCATACACCACCCACCGTCGACCCAGCACAGTCTAAGCTTCCTCATATACGTATGACTCTTTTCTCGGACACGGCTTAGAGGTCAGAGTACTGTTTGCTATGCACGAAGTATGAGTATGGGTATGGGCGTCGTGTTTTGTGCGCCCGACTTCCAAGCAGGAGTCTCGCGATTCAAATCCGACAAACATCAAAAGTATTTTTCATATTCCCACCTTTCCCACATTTGTGTGCAAAAAAATGGTCGCGAGAAGCTAGAGCTTGGACCACAATGGTCTGTCGCGCCATATTGTTGCCCAATCAATCAATTTTAAAAGCACAGCAGGATAGCTTGTTTTATGAGAGGCATATTCCTTAATCAATGTTGTGGCAAGGAACGAATTTAAAATCAAGCCTGTGACATTTTTTTATAATTAGCACACGCTTCAACGGGTTTGCAACCTTATAATGCCAAGGCACAGTGTGAGCTTTGAAATATTTGTATGGAGAAGGAATGTAAGTGTTGTGGTGGGTGAAGTTGAGTTCACACCCAAGCAATCACAAGCTAGAATATTGTGGTCATAAGCCCACATTGATGGATCTACATCTTGATTACTTCATATATCAACACAACTGTGCATGTGAAAACAACAACTGTATATCACATCATAGTATCATATCACATGTATAGCATCGTATAATGTGTACTTATAATGTAGATGATCAGTGCGTTGGGAAATATTCTTGCGTTTTTGGACGTGCCAGAAATCGAACCCGGTTTCCGTTGAGTCGGAGCCAATGGTTCTTACCCCTGCACAACCGACACTGACATCGATAAAGGAAATGGAGAATGGAATATGTTATTGATATTTCGTAACTATTGTTTTTTTCTTAGAAGGGAAGTTCTAACTTCTAACCTCCCGCGCAGTAGTCCCACACAAGGCGCTGCCAACGCTATATTAGGGAATTAATGTTTAGTTTTCATTTTGTTGGAACAAGAAGCTCGAACCAGAAATCTTGCGCGTATTTCTGGCTCCATCTTTTTAACAGCTGCTCGAATTGACCGGAGATAGTTGCTTCTTCGAATTCGCCGTCCACTATTTCTTAATTGCTTAATTTTGTGAGATCACTTTTCTATATATATATAAGCACAGATCGCCATTTCTCCATTCTTTTCGCATTATGTCTTACTCCTATACTTGCACGATTAGTTCATCAATTGATTAGCGTATTGCGGGCCCCTCCAGAATCGATCATATAATCCCGAGTTCTTGTTTCTTTTAAACCAATTTATCGTTCTGCTAGTGGGCGCTGTGGCTCAGTGGATAAGTGCATGAACTTCTAAGCAGAAGGTTCGTAGTTCGAGTCCCAGTAACAAGTATCTTTCACGGTCCCACCTCTCGCGAATGTCTGACAAACGACCGAGAGTTATAACTTGAACAACTGCTCTACTTCGATGGTGATGTGGCCTCACTACAATAAAAACAAATTCACCGAACTGATCTCAAGTTCACGTAAAGATATTTCCAGAGACGTGGCTGTTATCACTGACCACTGGCCGGTGGACAGTCACGCTGCCAAACTGGGAATTCCGCACAATATTTTTTGTAGAAGCTACAGGGATGTCAATGAGAGGGAGACTCTCATCCATTATCATTGCAACTGTCCAGCCCTGGCGGGCTTCCGACTCCAACAATTGAAAAAACCCTTTCTTTGCCAACCTGAGGGAACTTTCGGAGTGCCGGATCACCTATTTGATCTCGTACCTGAACGCCACGGGCTGGCTATAATCATCTTGATTTACCTTTAACGACATAAGGTCTCCCGAAGTCTGTGGTTACAAAACGGCGCATTCTAGCGTTTCTTGAGGTCCTCGCTAAGGAAGCGCGGTACACCACCCTACCTACCTAATAACTTGTCACGGAAAGTTTCTCAATTTGCCGTTCGGTTAAGCCATTAAATTGTAGATCCCTTACATTTGTGTGCAAAAAAATACAAGCATAACACAAATGCTCGCGAGAAGCTAGGCCTTGGACCGCAACGGACTGTAGCGCCGAATATTATTATTATTATCGTTCTGCTAACTTCTTCAACACTTGTAGGCGGCAGTACAGTATTGTCATCGATCATTTGTGCAACTTCCAATGACCTCAGTTAGCTGGATTTTTAGCAAGTCTTAAAAGTGCTCTTCCCAACGCTTCCAGCTGCCACTAAATTCGGCGATCAGATCTCCATCTTTATCTTTTGCATTAAGTGAAACGCGATGTTATACTGTACTGCACTTATGCACTATAAAAAACGGAAAAAAAAATACCGCACAACAGCTTTTCTAAGGATATAAAATACTTTTTCACTAATTATTTCAAGCCGGTTTCTGAGTCGGTTAATAGACAAGAAGCTGTGGGGCAAATGGTGTGTTCTTGGTATAAACTGCTTATAAAGTCTTATCTTATGGATTTTGGAAAACAACGCTAAGAAATAACAATGAGTAAGGTAATAAATATGTTTTAAGGCATTAATTATAAATAACACCCTTTAAATAAACACAGTGTTTGCAATTGTTAACATTGCGATAATTTAACAATAAATATTGTGTAATTTATAATGTCTTGCGTTCAGTAGATTCTGAAGATTGAAGTTAAATTTTGTCCAAATATCCAACTTCAATTTTGCCTATGTAAGCCTGTCTTCTTGGGCTTATTGTTTGATGTATCACTGACAAACATCTCTAGTGGAAATGTTAACCAACCGGCACCTGAACAAGAAGCTTTTTTAGCAACAGGTTCTTTGCCATAAAATAATATCTAGATTCTAGAATATTTATTTGCACTGCACTGAGGTTAAACTGGCGCATACATCACTAGACTTTTCCTTGTGCTAGTCTGCTTTAAAATGTGTGTGTGTGTGTGTGTGTGTGTGTGTCTGACTTAGAGTTCACTACTCATGTACATACCTACCTCATTGCGTGACTTGTTGTGACTTGTGACTGTGAAATGTGACATACATTCGCATGAGCAGCACATTGTGTTTAGTAGTCATCATCTGTGTGAAGATGAATAATCTTTGTTATTTGATGAAAATGATTATATTTTGCACAAAAGACATACAATGAGGGTGTCACCCATTCCCATCAACCAACTCCTTCTCTACCACAAGTGTTTCACTTTAATTGCATTGTGTGCAGAGGCATTAATCTTTAGGCGACGTACATCAGCCTGTGGCTTTTTCTTTAAATATGACCTGAAAATGAGGTTGAGGTTGTGTAGATTGCAGTAATTTTATCATTCTCTTTATAATTTATTATATTTGCTTAAATATTTAAAAAAAAATATTCCTTATGGATTGTGGCTAAATACAATTGCGTGTCAATTTACGGTTTTTGGGTTTTTTGATTTAAAATTTACATTTGCGTTCTCTAGAGAATACATTTAGAATGTCACCTGTCACATACGTTAACATTGACATGATAATAACATTGACGTAAACTTTATCTAATCCTTAAGCGGTCACATGTATTCCTATTCCTTATTTGTGCCGAATATGCCTAATGTATGCTACAGAAGATACCTTATCGCATACATAAATAAAATCTCCACCGACTGTTGCTTGAGAGATACAACCCCAAACGAAAAGTCAAATCGAACCAAATTTCAGTGTCAACTGATTTTGCTTCTGCTAATCTGAATGTTAGTCAATGTCAATGTGTTACTTACAGATATAGGTAGGAGTGTCCTTCAGTTTACATCTTTATCTTTCTGTTTTTTTATGTGGCGCCAGTACAAACCAGAGTGACACACCCAAAGCAACAAACAAATTTCTTCTTTTTTTTTACACGAAATAGGAGACAAAAAACAACGAAAAGGATTCAAAGGAAAGTCCTAGAACTGTATTTTTATCAATTATACTAATCTGTCCGTCTCAAAGATGCTGGTAAGTAAGGGAAATTTTTATTCGTTTTGGTTTGGTTTTGGGAGAGGGTCATAGAAGAAAGAAGCAATTTCCAAATGAAAACACAAACATACCTATGTAGTGAAAATACACACACATTTACATAAGTATGGAGTATTAAGCCATCATCAAAGGACGAATATAGGACAACCACATTTGCTGTTGTTGTATTTGTTGTATTTGTTGTATTTGTTGTTATATGCTTGAGGTATATGTATTTTTTATTTGCTGTGTTTTTTTTATTGTTGCTGTTTTTGCTTTTCACAAAAAGTGGGAAAAACTTGCTCATCAGCACATGAAGTAACATGTGCAGGAACGGAAAACTAGGTGAGTAATTCTTTCTGTGTGCATTAAGGGACGCCACACCACTGAGTGACATAAAAAACTGATGTTAGCTTATTCCTTAATGAAATGCATGAGCAAAACTGGATGATTATTTAGAATGCAACAATTATTGGCATTAAGAGTTAAGAGTTAAGTAAAAAGTTAATCAAATTAGAAGTACATTGATAGGAAATTAAGTTCGCATAAATTTATTTAAGTTTTTTCAAGTAAATTTTAAGAGAAATCAAACGATAAATAATAGGAAGTGAGTCCAAAATTTGTCTAAATTAAATTCTACTGTTGTATCCAGTTTCACATACTGGAATACTGGATACATTTAAGTGCCAACCTAAATTGCGTTTAAAAGTTGATAAAAAGATCAAATTCATGAGCCAAATAACCAATAACTAATTATTGGATTGCTGTCCCTACGACCGGACCACTGCACTCTACTACATTCACCAAACATCAACGAATTAAGCATTCCGGCAACAATCAATTGATAGCTTGGTAACCAAAAAGACAGTGAAGTACATTGCTTTTGGTTACTTCTTTTAAGTCAGGTTTTAGTAGAAAAAAATTGCTGTGACTTAAGAGGAGCTTAATGAAAATTCTTGTTGGCCCGAGGCCGATAACCTCGCCCGTAAAAAAACTTTATTGCGAAAGCCCAAATTAGCCTAGGATACTCTGATGAACAACGAAGACTACGACAACGAAAACAGCTAAACGGTTTATAAATCTTCTCATGGAATGTACGTTCACTGTATAGAGCACGAGGTGCACAGAAAGTAGCCGATAACCTGTCCAAATATAATGCTGACATAACAGCAATCCAGGAGATGTGGTGTGTCCTATAAAAATCATAATATGACATATATTATAGCTGTCATGCTATACATCTATAGGGTTTCTAGTCAGCAAAAGTATGAAAACCATCGTTATCGGCTTTAAAGCAGTAAATGAACGGCTATGCACCCTTCGCGTGCGGGGTACATTTCAAAACATAAGCCTCATAAACGTTCACGCACCTACAGAGGATTTCCTTGATGATGAAAAATAAGAATTTTTTGAACCAGTCGAACAGGAACACCATGTCAGCCCTCAGTTCATTCTGGGGGATACGAATACAAAAATAAGTAGGAGCCGGTATTCAGGCTGTACATTGCTTACATGAGAACACTAATGACAATGGACAACGAGTCATAGAAATGACAGCAAGCAACAAATTGGTTATTGCGAGTAAATGGTTTGCGCATCCATCCATCCATCCATCCAAAAAGCCACCTCGATATCTCCTGATGGAGCTACTCGCAACCCGATAGACCACGTGTTGGTAGACCGCCGCCGCAACCCGAATCTAATGACGGTACAAATGCACCGAGGTGCCAACCTCGACTCGGTCCACTATATTGTTTGCATGGTGCTCCGAGCGCGTATAGCATCATCACGAAAGACTGCATCCGCGAATTAGATTCGAATCAACATGGCTGCCCTTAGCATCAAAGATGGAGAGTAAGCAATGGGGCTGAGATGTCGGGCGTAGAAGAGTGATGAATACGCCTTAAAAGTACGTTCATTAGAACTGCTGACTCGGAATGAAATGAAAAACAGTACACCGGCGACAGAAAGCAACCTGGGAGAAAAATCTCGTCCGTAAACTAGAACAGTATAGAGAGCGAGGACCGCACCCGGCGCGAAAATTCTACCAAAAAGCTAACGATACGACGCAATATACACCGATTTGCATATACTGCAAGTACAAAGATGGTAATACGATCGTTGATCTCAAAGGCATCTCAGAGCGATAGGAAAAACACTTTAATGAGTGGCTAAATGGCCATCTAACTGAGGAATTGGATGCTTCAACAACGACCGAAGATCACACTATGCTGCCGCCATCAAGCATAGACGAATTAAGCCAAGCGATAAATCTGCTCAAAAATAATAAGGAACCGAGATCAGATGAGATCCCAGCGAAACTCATTATATCACACTACCCATAAATTCACCAAGCAATTCATGAACTTAAAATGCAAGTATAGGAGGGCACTGTGGCTTAGTGTAAAAGCGCATGGCTACTGAGCAGGAGGTTCGTGGTTTGAATCCCAGAAACACCAAAAGTATTTTCCAAGGTGTCCAACCTCTCGCGAATGGGTGACAAACGTTCCGAGAGTAATAACTTGTCACGGAAAGCTTCTCAATTCGCCGTTCGGACCCGGGCTTAAATTGTAGGTCCCTTTTATTTGTGTTCAAAAATATACATGCACAACACAAATGGTCGCTAGAAGCTAGGCCTTGGACCGCAACGGTCTGTCGCGCCGAACATTATTACAGGAGGGAAAAGCGATGCCAGAAGACTGGCGAAGAGGAATCATATGCCCCATACGTAAGAAAGGAGATATCACAAAATGCAGCAATTGTCGTGGTATAACGTGCTGAGTACCGCGTATAAGATTTTCTATCTATGTATCTCCTTCAAGAAAGGATAGCCCCATGCGCTAAAGACATCATTGGTCCATACCAGTGTAGCTTCATACAAGGCAAATCAACAACTGATCATATCTACACCCTTAGTTAGGTGATGGAAAAATTTCTAGAGTTCCAAAACTACACCATCTTTTTATAGACTTTTAAGCCCCTTATAATAGCATAACCAGAGTAGAACTTTATAAATACGTGAGAGAATTGCACATCCCAAATACACTGACACGACTATGAAGGTTGACCAAGATCAATGTTATAAGCCAAGTTAAAATATTCGGGTCACTATCAAGCCCATTAACATCTATAACGGGCTTCGACAAGGGGATGGACTGGCCTGCGTCCCCTTTAACCTGGCGTTAGAGAAAGTGATCCAAGACTCCGATGTAATGGCGAGAGGGACAATCCTATAAAAGTCTATTCAGTAACTGGCTTACGCCGACGACATTGACATCGTTAGTAGAAACCCAAGAGCTGTACATGAAGCTTTCATCCAGATCGTGCGGGCGGCATGAACTTTTGGGCTGTACATAAATGAGAGCAAATAAAAGTAGATGGTGGCCACGTCTGCGAACAGAAGCTCCAGCATTGGTCCCTCAATTCGAATAGTGGATCGCGAATTTGAAGTAGTGCAATCCTTTAGTTATCTCGTGTCAACTGTAGCAGCCGACAACATCTTGGAACCAGAAATACTCGCACGGTTTCTTAAAGCCAACAAAGCCTACTATAGTCTGCCAAGACTCTTCAAATCCAGAAACTTAACATAACATTCAAACTGCTGGTATATAGGACAATGGTCATACCAGTATTGCATATGGATCCAAAGGTGTTCAGAAAAAGCATTATGACCTCTTAGCCGCGTTCGAGAGAAAAGTCTTACGTAGAATTTTTGGCCACCTATGTGAGGAAGTACGGTTTTGGAGACTCTATATTGAAGATATCTACGAGCGTTACCGCCATGTAGACATTGTGAAGAGAATAATCTCGGTAGTCTCTGGTAGGCAGGACACCTAGCTCGTATGAGCGAAGAGGATCCTGCTTGGAAAGGAAATTAAAACGCATAGATATGAACTACAGATCTTACAGATCTTTATCTATTAATTCCGTTTCTGTACTCTCTTTAAAATCCCTTGAACAAATGAATAACATATTTATTTTGGAACTAACAGCTATTAAGTCCAAAACAGATGAGTTATTTTCCAGGTTAATGTTATAGGGTTCTTATACTCTTTAGAAAGCTAAACTGGACGCTGGATAACTCACTAAAACCTAAGTATTCCTTTTTGTTTTATCTTTCAAGCGTTAGAAAAATAATTGCCTTATCTAAAATGCACATCCATTAAAAAACCTAACCGCCCTGTCTTTTTTGTGAATAAATTACTGCTGCGTACCTAACGTTAATCTTCGCACACTTCCTTTTTGACGTTGCACATACCTTTGGACTGAATTAAGATTATGACAAGTAAATATAAAGCAGGGAAATGGTACAAGGATATTCCTTTAGGATATATCCGATTTAGAGCACACATCAACTCCCTGCGGGTACTCCCATCTCTTTCATTACACGTTACGTTAAAAGATTTAATTTTCTTTCATTCCTCCAAAACGAATGAATATTACATTGTATGTACTACTTTTTGTTGTTGTTGTTGTTGTTCCACTTTACCAGGACGAATGAAGCCGTGAAATGAAATTTATTTAACACAATTTTTTGTTGTGCTGTGTTGTTTTTGTTGTTCCTTCAAGGCTGCTAGGTGGTTGCTGGCACTGCTGTTCTCGCACACATGCTGTGTTTCTCTTGTTTGAGTGAGACACTACTCACAGGACAGCACATTCCAACAGTGTATTACATCAAGAACGTATGCATTTGGAAGAAGAAGTTCCTAATTCCTACAGCAACTTGAACTAGATAAGCGGCTTGGCAATCCTTTTAGAAATAGACAAAAAACCCACTTATACTCTTGTTGGGGGAAAAAAACACTAACAAGCTAAAATGTTTGTTTCTTTTTCAAAATAAAAGGACACTAAAACACAAAAGGACATTAAAACATTTCGAGCATTTAAATCGATAAGAAGATGTGTCGCTCGCAGTAGAGTTTTATTGCGCTACATTTAACTGTTTTAAGCGATTGGACGATAAAAACTCGCAACCCGCGGCACTATCTAATGTGTTCCGATGACAGATACCACTTGACTTGTTACAATGCTTGCATATGTCACGATGAGATTTTCTACGAAACTTGTATGAGAACAAGGAAATTAAAGGACATGTATGGAATAATTTTAAGTATTTTCTGATACGCGCGGAATTTTGAATTTTTGTTCTCGTAATGCCATACTTCATAGACCACAGAATAATTCAATTTGCTTAGGAAGGAAGGTGGCTTCGTATTCGATTCAAAAGGCGTGTGCGCATGTTTATTTGTCACACGTACTCGTATGTGGTCTTTTAATTTTTTGTTGGTTTGTGTGATAGTTACATTTATGGTTTCCTACAGTGTACTGTATACTTCCTTTCTAGAACAAATTGAAATAATCGAAAAATTTATTGTATGATACAAGGAATCTTGCCTATACATTACTTGGATACAAGTCTGGTCAGGTGCTTTTGAGACCACCTTGCATCTTTTAGACGGAACATAGGACCGTGCGATAAAACATATTGGTGACGATCATATCGCGCATTCGACTTGCTTGCATCTCGTATGAATGTTTCCTGCTTGTCACTTTTTATCGTTCAAGGTCTACCGAAATGAACAGGAATATCACGTCCAATCCATATACTCGCACCATCCGCATTACTCGTAACGCAACTAAAGCCCACAAGTAAAGGGTATTTTATTTGCTCGATATAACTTACTGTTAAGTTCAGTTAAGTGATAGAACAGCTGTCATACTGTGTACACATTGTTATAGTAATTATGCACACTTAGCTAGCAAATTATCCAAATTTACTTTAAAATTCAGTCGTCGATTCGTGCAACTTACAGACTATTTCGTGATTGTTACGTCGCAAATATCGTCCATCTTAGTAAGCCATTCCTCCAGCTGTGGATAGATTTTGTACCACATACTCTCTAACTGATAAAATAACTCCAACACACCAACGAAATCTGCGCAATGAAGAAAATATTGCTGCTGTAAATGAAAGTGTGGTAGAAAATCAAAATTTATGGAATTGTCGTCGGTCGCAGTAAATGGAGCCCTGTCCGTCTACAATGTGGAAAAGATCATGGCCTATATTCATGTAAGATTCAGCTGGTACAAAAACTAAATCTACGAGACCACCATATGCGTCGTTCTTACGCCGATTGAGCTTTAGGTCAGTTGAAAACTAACCCATAGGTTAGGTTTAGTTACGTAAGGTTAAGGTGGCTGTTAGTGAAAAACTGACGCACTTGGACAAGTAATGATCTATTGTGACACCACGTGGATCAAGGAAATTTTTCCACCTACTCGTTGAACCAACTAAAGCTTCGTATGAGACGTAGGAGACTGCTAATATCAATATATGGATAAGATCATTAATGTGGTTGTAGAAAAAAACTCCCATATGGTGTTAACGTTTTTGGGAGAGTGCTGGACAAAATGGACAATGCGGTCTCCTCCTCCTCCTCATCTAAACAGCTTCTGCAGGAATCATTCGGGAATACACCAAGCCTTGCTGCATGCTTGTCTGCTATAAGACACTGTCCAGTGATAACACCTAAAAAAGCACCGATGTGCGACAATTTTTGAGAGATCAAAGACTTGAAGGTTTTCGGCTCCCGCTTGGGCCAGATCTGCTTTTTCGCTAAGCTTTGATCACCTACGATTAGTTTTTTCATTAGCATTCCGCCTAGAGTCAACGATTTACTTATATGCAGGATCTATGGTTACCTTTATCTGCTGTAATATCCAGGAGTCCTGAGTACACAAACCAGCATTTAAACAATCCATGGATCTTGGATCAGGATGACGAGATGATGGGTGAAGGGGAGGCCGATGCCTTTTAGAGCGTTACAGGTTAATCTGAATTAACTGCAGCATTTTTGTTGCAGTCAGGCAATATTCTCCAGATCTTCGCTTTGTGAAGACGAACTGTGAAGTACGTCCTCATTGAAGAACTCTCTGGTTAGTCTTTCGTCGCCATATTTGATCTATCAAAGGAACAGTGACAGATGCTCCAGGGTCAGCAATTAGGAGCTTCGAGTCTGACAGATGGGGTACGGGGTAGTTTACCTGCGTCCAGCTCATCATTCTTATAGACTCGATTGGTGTGTGATCCCATCCAAATCTTATCACGCCTTTAGTCTCAGGCAGAGGATGATTTCCACGGATCAGTAGGAACCCCTTGCTCTTCCAACTTGCCGACATTCCATCCGTGAGTTGAAAGTAAGGGATTGCTAATTTTTAAGAGCTGGAGTATTTCATCCGTAGAAGAAGGGTCAATAGGTTTCTAGGTACGAGTTATCGGTCGGCTTGGGATATCCTCCCTCACAACGACCACGAGCTTAGTGCCTTGCCAAACCTCCCCTTGGTTACTTATGGCCTGTTTATAGAGATCGCGGGATCTCAAATCATCACATGCGATTAGCTTTATGCGGCCTTAATGCCAGCCGCCATCACGGGTGATAGGAGGTGGTCCTGGATGCTCCTTCCTTAAAGACAAGAAGCTGCCAGACAGCTTTAGATTAAATAATTGCCACCATTCTGGAGAGATAGTTTCGTTTGTGTTGCTGTCATCTATCACTGCACCTAAAATTTTTTCCTTAAGGACATCGCTGAAGGACCACAGAGATATAACGGTGAAGTGACTAGGTTTGCTAGTATAATGCACCTTAAGTCTTTAAGAAACCGAAGCGTTTCCTACATCGATCTCTGTTGCTTAGAGAAAGAGTCATCGCTGGTCCGGTTCTTGCCTTTATCGACAAGGGTTTAGGTCCATTTTATCTTAGCGACCTGCCTCGATTCTCTGTTGGTCTCCAGAATTACACCGAAACATATTACGCCGATCGTTGTATATTTCTCTTGATAGAAATCCACCAGATTCACTTACAAGGTTCGCTGGTGTGATAAGGGAAATCTTTACTACCCTTATATTTACTAGCAGCTAAGGAACCATGAGGTGTTACAATCCTACTGCTGCTAATGGAAGGTCTATCCATCAAAGCCACCCTGAGCTTGTCGGCAGTAGATAAGCCAATATCCATCGCTGCAGGAGCATATCCTGTAGACATAAATGGCACCGACTAGCGTACAGTCGAAGAAAAGCACCGGTCTTCGAAGTTTTTGTTATTTGAAACCTGCAAAATAAACATTTTTTCTGTTTATCATTTTGATTCCCGGAGAAAGAGGGGTCCGTAATATACACATAAGGCTGGATAATTCGGAGTGCGCCATGTATCGGAATACTCCGTGAACGGATATTTTTAAAACTGGGCTCCCAGCTAGGTTTTTTCTCGGCTCGATACGTATAACACCTTAATCCAGCACAGGAGATTAGTATGTGGATTGCAAAGTTAGAGAGGAAGGAAGGCAGGTGTGACTGGGAGAGAGGAAGAAGAACGACCTTTGTTTTATCGCAAAATTGTCTTTAGCGATGAGGCTCATTTTTGGTTTAATGTGTTTGTTAATAAACAAGAGTTCCTAATGTGGTGTGAAACCAATCCACTAGACACCATACATACTACATTATGTTCAGAAACATTTATTGTTGTGTACGGTTTACACGCTGGTGGATCTTATTTATTCAAAAATAAGGCCGGAGTTTGCCTTACAGTCAATGGAGATCATTACCGTACCATGATCATTGATTTTTTGTTTGAAAATATAAGGATCATATAAGTTTGAAGATATAAAATATAATCCGGATGAGATGTGCCACGTGCCATACAGCAACGGTAACCATCAACTTATTGAATTCAAAATTTGGCGATATGTTGATTTCGAGAAATGGATCTGTCACTTAACCTTCAAGGTAGTGCAGTTTGATGCCTACCAATTATTTCCTGTGGTACCACGTTAAGTTTGTGCTGATAAACCAGCCACAATTGATGCCTTGGAAGCCAACATAGTTGGTGTTGTTTAGTACATACTGTCAGTGTTTGAAAAAGTGGCCTAAAATTGGACTTCAACATTACACTTCGTCAAGAATATCTACTATGGCTGAATGCCAGAAACCATATTCACGTCTTAATGTCATATATCATTATTTAGAATGCATGAAACAATTTGATTAAAATTATATTTTTTGTATTATTTTCATAAATTTAAAGTTCTGTTGTGGTCAATAAAACACTCCTTAAAATATTAAACCTTTCCTCGGATACTTTGGTTAACCGCACAACATGAATGTATAATGACTTGTTGCTAGTTTCTGTGTTTGCGCATCTTTATGACCCGCAGGCATTTAAGACGCGCTTATTTACAATTAATTATAGTCGGCTTTTTCGATCTTGTATTAGTTCATTGCTGTTTATTTCTATGAACATAAAACTGCTTTGCCTTTTTCTTAACGTAGAGCAATGCCTACGGGTATCCTACACCTAGTGCATAAGTATACTTGACGAGCGGATCTTTCCTTCTTGCACTGTTTTTTAATGCGCCGATAAAATTGTTTCATAGCTGTCTTAATAGAGAATTTTAAATTATTTTTTTTAATTTTGGGCTCTCGTTCTATTATTGGGACAGAGCTTTCAAATACAGTTCTAGAAGCCGATGTTTTAAAGCTAATTTCGTTGAATGTTTGGTCAACATCTTATATATTGTTTCAACATCGTCTTCTTTATGGTTACAATAATTGGATACAATAATTTCCGGGTTTTACTTCTTTGAATTAGGTAGAAAGCGATAGTCCTCTAACCAAGCAGTTACTTGGGCTACTATAAAGATGTAAAAATGTTATCCGTTGTTACATTTTGACGTTTTATTTTTGATTAATTGTTTACCAATCAACGTTTATGACGTGGCTTATAATGTTATCTAAAGGTCACCTGGTATAATTTTAGCACTTATGACCTAATATTCATTTAGGTATGTATCCCTTGTCCTATGCTGTTCCATTAAGTATCGTGATGAGCAGTTTCGTGGAAAGTAGATGATCAAAAGTATCATCAGCCAGCCCGCATATATGCTGTATTTAGGTAATAAACATAAAACTCTACTAGAAACATTGGATTTTAAAAACAATTTCAGCAAAAAGAGTAAAGGCCAAATACAAATAAATATGCAACAATGAAAGTAAAAACCTTTTTATCAATTACAAGTGTACTATTAAAAATAGCAATGACTTCAAAACTACGTTTTAGTCTACGTAGCCTACTGTGTTTAAAAATAGTTTCCATTTTTTTCTATTTCTAAATACGAATATGCTATTCATGCAGCCATATGCTTTGAATGATCGATGATCATGGCATTCTTAGTCTACCCTTCAGGGGTTCATGCGGACGGACCGCTCTGCGTTATTTGATTCCTAAAATATCTGCTATCCATATGCACGTAAATTTTATCCACACTGAAAATTTCGACATAAAATTTCCAAGAATATCAAACTCCGTAACAAGGATCACTTAAAATTTCAACAACAAATAAACTGGCAAGGGACTGCAATGAACAACACTCGTATTCTCAGTGGAGCAAACGAACCCAATACCTAAAACACTTCTAAAATGTCCTTAAGAAAAATGATACTTCTCAACGTCATAGATGTCACAGAGTGAATTGGTAAAGTGTTTCTTATTTCACGAAATATTCAAAATAGATACAGATAAACGATCCGATTGGATCGATATCTTACGATCGTGTTAAAAATCATCAAATGAACATCGGCACAGGAAGATAAGTCGAACTCAAAGGAGAGCAAAAACGAAAACATGAAGCGTATACCCATAAGCCAACTGCTGCTATCCAATTTTAACCTTTTTGTTGTTGTTTTTAATTTCTTGGCCGTTTCTAATTTGAGTATAGAAAGGAAAGGCGAGATCGTAAAAAATTAACTCTATGTTCGGATTTTTTTTTTAGTTTTACAAATTTAGGTAACAAACGTATCGCAGGCCTATAATACCCGTCCTATATCGGCATTAATTCCTGTTTTGTTTTTTACTTTTATTTTCTGGAAGATTTATTTCATCAGCTTCGTCATCGTTGTCAATCTGTTTCTTGTATAGGACCTGCACTATAAATCGACATCGACTGATCGCATTCGTTTCAGTTTAGAAGGCGTCTCTCAGTGCCTACCTAACTCAAAAAATTTATTACGTGTGTGCGTTTTTTTTTTGTTGTTATTGTGAGAAATCAGTTTTGTGTTTTGTCTTTCAGGTTTGGGACCTCAAAAAACTGAAACGTTACAAGCCCTTTTTAAGTAGACACGAATTTAAAGGGTAGCCGCACAGCATATGGCGTGTATACTCACATATTGTTTAGGTAGCACACCTTAGGCCTTAGGGCAGGTCGTATTGTTATAGCAAGCCGGCGCATATGGCATTCTGGTCCTCTGTTCTAACTGACCATTCCTACTCATTATGCTTTTGGAATATTGAAAAGGTCTATCTTTGTAATGGGTTTTTGTTTTTGATTTTGTAAGTTGTGATGTTTTTCATTTTTCCTCTTTTTTTTTATTGATGAACGGGTTGTTGATGTTGTGTCGGATCCAATTTATTTAACTCGTAACTAAATACTGAAACCTTAAACTTGAAGAGAAGAAAACTCAATTTAGGTGTAGCAGTGTGGTGTTTGTTATTTCGAAAACATAAAGCACAGATACATGATAACAGACTATTAAGCGTGAGAATAATTTGGTGATTAGACAAGAAGCTCTTTAACAAAAGCGATAGGAATAAATTTGTATTTTTATATTACAATATAGGAAACATTACTTGTTTAATGTAAACTTTTATTAAAATTTATAACTTTAGGAAAATCGTATACAGTCTCAGCGGAAACTCAACAAAGAGTTGAGGAAGGTTAACTAGTGAATTCACATCATTTAATTGGTACGCTGCCTCATCTAGATCCCCTGTACACTCTATATGTGTGACAAGCATATCCATTTTAGAGAGGACAGGTCCCCGATACAGATTCAAGTTCTAAGACTTATGATCATATCCAGAAGAAGCATGTGTCAGTTTGCCGGGAATGTCAAACCTGATGTGCTGATGGTCTAATAGTGAGGCTTCGTGAGACAAATGGAGATAAATGGACTGGCAAATGTGGGGTCGAGTACGTCTTCGTAAAACGTATTTAAAAGGTAGGCTTAGAACCCTTATTTAGGATTTCTACATGATTAATAATAGGATATTCTAAAAGACACTCACCCTTTTTATTGATGCCACTGCTGCCCCATATCGCATGATGTGTATTTTCATCGCATTCAATGAGGTCCTGGAAGTTTCTGCTCCGAAAGTGCTCTATTAGCTCCCGGACCTTTGTTGGCAGAATATTGTCGTCGTCGCCTGAGAAGTATGCCGAAGCACACACGATGTTGAGTGCCCCTCTCGGTCGAAAGTTCCACTTGGAGGGCTACCAGTTTCTTCCTTATGAATTCTGGAATTGGAATGAAAGTTAATTGTTGTGTTGATCAAGAAGGCTGTCGCTAGTTTGTCTTATTCCGTAAACCGTCATATTATATTATTAAGTCCGCTTATAACCCAAGGCTCTTGGATTAGACTTATGGTTACATTTCCTACGGCACCTGTATGCCTGTTTGCCTGTATAGTACTCATATGTCCTCCCTGGATCATTTAGTTTGCCGGAATAATTGAGCTTTTTTAGGGCCCTTTCCCTTACTATAGGGTTTTTCAATAAGAGCACTTCAACTTTTTTTTTGAATAAAACACAAACTGTTCGACTTTTGAACTAACTTTTTTTTTTATTAACGAATTTAAACATATACATATGACACATTTAAGTATGAAACTCGATTTCTTTTGCATGACCACCGCGTGCACGTTTTACGAAGTGAGCCTCATCGCTGAAGATGATTTTTCGGTGAAAATCTGCATCATTTTCGATTTGCTCTTGAGCCCAATTGACGAATCGGCGTCGCTTCAAATGGTCAAACGGCTTTAGTTGTTGTGTCAGCTTGATCTTATACGGATGTAGGCCAAGATCTTTACGTAAAATCGATTGTCGAACGAGCTGGCTTGTTAAATGGATCGTAAAATGGCCGTAATGCTCTTAAAGTAGCGGCAACAGAACGATTAATTTGATAAAAAATTTGTACAATTTGCAATCGCTGTTCACATGTGTAGCATTCCATGATAAAATGTATACTAATGAAGTTTCCAAATGATAAAAGAACAATAAAAAATATGGCGCCGTTCGCTGTTCCTATCGGAGAAAAGTTGAAGCGCATCTATTAAAACACCCTATACAAGCAGTCAGGTAAGGTTGACCCAATTATCTAACCTTATCTGACTCATTCTTCCTCCTTCCGTGCCCAGTGGCTCCGCTTGTTAGATGGGAGACAGCAGCACTAGCCAGGCCAGTTGCGTTGCTTGTCGAAGAAACTGACGTGGCACCTGCTTACTTCACTTGATTCCGGACCCGCTGTGATAAGCGTGCCCCTCGGTACTGGTAAACGAAGAAGTTGTTTCACAACCCGTTTAGCGGGGGTTTTACTGGAACCGCCACGACTGGCATTCCCACTGGCAATGCTAGTCGAGCGGGCAACAAGCGGTAGGAATTGAGCCATATCATGGAGGCATCGTCAGTCGCCAGTTCGAGTTGGAGGAACGCACTTCCTTCTTCCTCTGTAATAACTTCTATGAATTGGCTTGCTAATCGGCGTTTTGTGTATAGAAAGTAGCCAGAATCTTTTCTGATGGGAGCTCTAGACTCTGTGGAGAAAAAAACACGGACGATGTGTGGTTTAGGGAAGTATCCCCCTTCCACCAACGTCACACTCAGCTTGGGTAGAAGCACTAGCACTGTCTGAACGGATGATGACTAGCCATCTCGATTTGAGATACGAGCCGGAGAAATTTGGCCATACGCCACTATTGGCCATCTCAATCGAGATGTCTATGTCTACAACCGCCTCTTGAAAAAGAGCCATTATCTCAGTTGTAAGTTTTTGTCACGTCGGTCGGTACAATACCCAACCTGATGGCAGTGGCTACTTGGCTAAAAGTGGGGACATCAGTTAAAGGTTCTGCCCTGGTGTTCTTGATAGCCGATACCAGTGGCGTCTGATCCTCTGACTTGACACGCTTGGCTTCGCGCTAAATGGAGGGCGCGGTTTTGACAAACGCAAGAGCACTTTCTCTGTCTTTGCCCAAGCGTAGAGCATGCTTAAGACACCTTCTTTTCTGCGAGTTCAACTTAATGAATCCGCGCTGTTGCTGATGTATCTGTAGTCCATCTAATGCCTTCCCAATGGAAAAGCATCCAAATGTCTCCGAGATGACTGAGTGAATTTCTCCACGTCCTCGATTTCAAAACACTTCCGAGATTAACAAGGGGCCCTTATAGCAACGCCTTCCGAAATCTCCAAAAAAATCGGCTGATCAACAACAGACCGTTCAGTTAAGGCCAGAATAAGGATCGCCGTCGAAAGCTCACCAGCTTCTCTGGATACAACTTAACAGCAGGACCTGAGGTTGATGCGGTTTGAGATGTATCAGTCTCATAAATTTTAATAATTTTCTCTATTTTGGAACCCACGAGTACCTGAAAAAGGAAGAAGGCATACCGGGCTCTGACAAGGGTGGCCAGTTAAAACTGACTAAGCTCCCTCTTAGCCATGCAACCTTCGGCGTATGGTGTTCCACCTAAGAAATACGTTAGTCTACCTAACGTGAGTGAACTTAACTAATATCCCGAGGTGCCTTCATACACTAATATAAATATAGCGCGACAAATCGTTATGGTCTATGGGCGCCTGGCTTATCGCGAGCATTATTCGTATGGTCTTTTTTTTTTTGGTTTTATTTATTTATACATTGGATCTTCAAATTTAGGAACTAACAATATGTTATAGAATCTTAAGTCTAAATTAAGTACAAATCATTAATAAATGGGTTAGGATAGGGTTAGGACAGTTAAGTTTTAAGTACTACTTCAGTTTTTGAATGTTGATTTCTTCTATGATAGTCGGAATACTCACGTCTCTATTTTTTTTAATAGAGCTCTGGACTGCAACCGTTGCAAGAGTTCTAGACTGGAAAAGCTTACTGAGCCCCAGAGCTGTATGCCATGACTCCATATTGCGTTGATAATTGCTTTACATATAGAGAAGGATTTTGTTATCGAGACTGATGTTATTGTGTGTGTTGCGTACAGCATACAGTGCAGCATATTGTAAAATTTGAGTTTGACTTGATTTGGTTTAGACTCAATGTGTTTTCTCCATGTAAGCCGTCTGTCTAGGTGGATACCGAGTGATATCACATATTTACTTTGAAGAATTAATGTGTTTTTGAGGGGCAGTCCTCTTGCCTGAGGACAAAAGAGATGTATTTAGGTTATGAGAATCTGATTTGAGGTCGCTGTGTGTGCTTAGTATGCCGGTGTTGTCTGCAAAGGTAGAGATGGTCAAGTTGTTGTCCATCGGAGCTGATGTATGTAAATAATATATATAAGAGGGGGCCAAGGACACTTCCTTGGGGTACACCCGCTCTTATGCAGTGGTCTTTTGATGTAAAGGATTTGTACTTTATCTTGAAGTGGCGTTTTAAAAGGTACGATTTAAGGATTTTGTGTAAGTTTTGTAGCAAAAGTTTATTTATTTTATGGATGAGCCCGTGGTGCCAAACTTTGTTGAACGCTTGTACAACGTCATGAAACACAGTCGTACAGTACTGTCAATTATGGTCGGCTCGGTTTTTTCTTTGTGCTCGTCGGTTCGGTTTCCATATGGTAGTCTGATTGGTGGGTCTTGCTACTTTGGGGGTATGGTTTTTTTGCCTCTTTCTTGAATGCGTCGTGGCTGAGCGCATTTGGTGTGAGTTCTTCGAAATACTTTCTCAGGCTCCTATCGTTTTCCTCAAATATTTGGAGAGCTTTCGTCGCCTTCGTCAGCTTCTGCTGTGCGAGGGAAGATCTGTGCTTCCGCCACTCCCGTCTTAATGTGCATATATCGCGGATCATTTCTTCAATTCTGGTTCTGGTAGAGTATTTTTTAACTTTGTTCTGGAGGGTTGGGTCGGAGATTGCTTCAAGTGTTAGTGTTTCTTTGAATGTGAGAATTGCAGTATCTAAGTCCTCGTGTTGCATCATAAGAGTTAAAGGATTGAAATGAGAGCTTTAAACCCATTTGTCGAGTGAGAATTTGGGAACTTTGGCCAGATGAAAGGTCGAATTTTGTTTGATAATCAGTGTTCAGACTAGACTTAATTCTGTAATATTTCATATCAATTATTCAAGTCGACAACTAAGAAGTTCGATGATTAATATTAACAAAACATAAAAAATTGGCTGATATTTTTCAATAAATTAGGGAGGATATAAATATACTAAAGCGTAGAGCAGCTGCTAGTCAGAAACGAAACAAAATGTCTTTACGCGAATTTCAGTCATGGATTTGTACAGCAATGTACGTAAGTATTCTTTTACGAAATTTTAAATTAACAATTGCCGTCACTTTGATTGATTTCACTTTCACGTTGACTCGTTACTTATGAAAAAATATTCAACAGCAAACAGTAAATTGCTTTGTGATTTTTTTTTAATCCTTAACTGCAACCACTTATGATATTTATACAAAAAAAAAACAAAAAAAAACATCGCCCTTCGATGTCAATCTCCTTTTTCCCATATTATGCCATACTGTGTTACGCACATACACACACCTCCAGCCTTATTCAAATTGATATGTTACGCAACCCTTTTGCTAATCCGGAGTACATGATTAACTCCCTGATCTTTATTTCTTTGTTGCGATTATTTACATTCACAAAGAGGGAGATAATTGCAGCCTTCGGGTATATCACTCATCATTCCCTATGCCGATGTTTTCGCGGCAAATCCCTTGTGTGTGATGCATCGTTTTTTTTGAATATTTACCGATATTTTATTCAAAATTAAATTCAAAGTGCAAATAAAAAAGCAGGGGATGTTTAAAAAGATACCGATCCACAGTTCGAACAATGCATTGTAAATACTCAGCTATCAACTTAAATATTTATTAAATGAGATACTTTCTCACCACATAATGCACACAAGCAACGTACTCGATTAATTTCGAACAATAAGACATCATCGTCGGTCCAAAAATTTGATGTATTTGATACGCACCGAGAATTGCTGCGCCGATCATCGCCAGACCGACCTAGCGTATTAAAGGAAGTAGAATTAAGACCTCAAATGCAGATTTCATACACAGTCATCACATCATTATGGGAGCATGAAATGCGTTTTTTCCAAATCGATGTGTGCTCGCATGCAACTCTCTACTCTCAATAAAAATGAATCCCTCCATCTAGGATGCTAAAATTCTTAGCGTGCGTACGGGTTCAAGGGAACAAAACGTTATGTTCAAAATATTCCTCTTTGCGTGGAGGATTATTGAGGTTTCTCATCGTCATCTGGTCCATTGAACGAGGGCGCACATCAATAGTATTTCGAAACGCACTGCATATTTGGTACAATGCACTACACACAACATGACAAACAGATAAATTAAAGAATTTATTATTTTCGAACCGTAACGACGAGGCAAGAATCAAACTGACAAACTGCAACGAAAAGTCGACGTATTGAGTCGCTTCGTTTGAAATCGACTTGACAGCTAACGCACACAAACACAGATGAGTAGAGATAGAATAACGATTTATTACCTTGAAAATGAAATTGAGAATTTTTTCCATATCATCTTTCAAATTAGAAACTGAAACTGAAATTTCTCGCTAGGCGATAGCCATATGGTATGGAATGCATGTTGAACCCCCGGCGATGTTAGCTCACGCCTCCAGTTGCATGACAAAGCAAAAGCACATGCTGTAGAATAACCCCAGGAAAAAAAAGGATACTATATATACTCGTGTCCAATTTAAATTTTACGCAGCATAGAGTTTGGCACTGTAAAGGGAGTCACTTTCAATTTTTGAAAACCCCGCCTCCGTGTTCAAGTGGCACTGATTTACGGAGTGAATCAATAATTAAGAGGCGTTGCGTTTTTGTTTTATTTATAAGGATGAGAAGGGTATGTCAACTAATAGCAAAGATCGAGAAGCAATTGCATATAAATTATATGCAATATCTAAATGGAAGCTAGTAAGTCAGCGTGACAAAATAATATTCTTAAAAAAAGACTCAAGTCCAAGTTGATTTCATTTCTACCATCTGAATCTTGTTAGCCCTTCAGTATGTACCAATGGGTCTATCAAATACATTTTAAAATAAATTATGAACTACCATCGATGTATAAATCCTACGCGAAGAAGTCTAAAAAAAGCAAGAAAAGAAAATCCATTGAGATATTTATGTAAATTTCCGATTTTAAAAATTCTTTCTTTAAA
The DNA here is from genome assembly GCA_947095585.1 of Nephrocerus scutellatus. Classification (NCBI taxonomy): domain Eukaryota; kingdom Metazoa; phylum Arthropoda; class Insecta; order Diptera; family Pipunculidae; genus Nephrocerus; species Nephrocerus scutellatus. Next base: position 79,740,896 of record OX352765.1, on the reverse strand, counting down.
ATAATTTTTGGAACCAGGCGAAGTAATTATAGGATTTTTGGATTTGTATGTTGTAGGGGGTAGGTTACGTTCTCACTTAAACCGGCCCTTTGTGCTACCACCGGATCTTAAACCTTTGCTTCACTAAAAGACCCATTTAGCGCTTTTAATAACTAGCTGTATGTTTCGCACTATGCCCTTTTCAAGATATGAGAGGTTTTCCATCAAGTGTTTAATTTTTAATGGCGGCAATTGCCCCCATTTATTCGGCTTTTAACAACCTAACATGATTGAAAACTTAAAACTAAGACTTAAAGCTAACATATTAAGCTAGTGGGGGATGGCGGAGGAGATCAAGCTTAAGGCAGGGAGTGCTACAGTTAAATTCGAATACGATAAGGTTTATTAAGTTAACCTTTCGCAGCATACGGGAGATTGGTTCGTTAGAGCCGTACATGGTGCGGTGTGTCGGTAGATAGAAGAGAGGCGGGCATCGTAGATTACGAGGCTTAGTATTAAAGAAAATCGAGTTGTATAGAGACACGCAATCGACGGAGCCTAAGAGGAGACAAGTTATAAAAAGAATGTCAGCTATGTCTCTGCGTTATTCTAGGGTATTCAAGTTTATGAGGTTGAGGCGGTCTTGGTAGGTAGGCAGTATAAGATGATTGTCCCAAGGTAGACCTCGAAGAGCAAATCGGAGAAAACGACGTTGGATGTTCTCAATTATGGACACATGATATGGGGACCGCGCCTGACTAACGTACTCGAGCAGGGGACGGACAAATGTGCTGTATAGGGATCTGGTCACGTTAAGATTGCTAACCAGGTGCTTGTGTCTTCTGTAACGTCGGACATGTGCAGAGATAATTTGCATTCATCTCCTTCTTCTGCTCATCTATATAATCTCAGCTGAAGTCATTAAATTCAAGAGCCATCCGTCCTGTATATTTCAATAGAAGGCAGTTTAAATTTGCCCACAACAATTCTTAGCTCTCGTCTTTGTATGGAAATAAGCGCAATTGAGCGCCTCAAGCCCTATTTTGACCAAACTTATCTTGATATGATGCACGTGGCGATGGTTTTTCACATTTCATTAGCCTAGTCTTCCGAAACGCACGCTTAAGAGATGAAATAGTCCTTCCTACATTTGTCCTTTTTGGTTGAAACTAGGGGTCGTACCACGTCGAACGAGTTCGTCCGCCGTATGAAATAAATGGAAATTAACTTTTCACCCATCTTGTTAAGAGAAGAATGGCAGCTCAACGCCACACTTGCTGTCTTAAAGACCGCTTGATTATCCAGATAAATTATTATGTCTTTTGAAGATATAACACTATTCTTCAGCTAACTTATTACTTCCTCAATCGCTCTCACCTCAGCGTAGGTATACGCTGCAGTGATCTGTGAGGCTGAGAGAGGTGTTTACTTTTAAACCTATCACAATCAGTAACAGATGTATCGAGGGCTTGACCAACCAATGGATAAGGGCCTTGCTTGAAAGTCGATTCATTACTTCCTCCCCATGGGGAGTTATTGTGTCGGTGACTGCAGCTAAGGGCTGACGCAAGGAGACATACTCTCCACCCTTCAATGGTCACTCATCATAAACAACCTTCTATTCGATCTGCATAGATCAGGGTACATCGCCATCGCGTTATACTGATGATATTGCGATCATAATTAGTGGTAAGCACAGCACGACCATAACAAATGTCATGCAAGGTGCGCAACTTCACATCTTAGAATGGTGCAGTAGAGAAGGGCTTCCGATCAAACCTTGCAAAACCGTTCTACTGCCTTTCCCGAAACGAACATTGTCCAAGATGAGACCTATCATCATAAGAGGCACTATATTAGGGTAAAATATCTCTGAGTCTTCCTTGATAAACGACTTAGCTGAAATTCTTATATCAAGTCCGTCTCTACGGCAGAAGTTGAGGTCTTAATCCTAAAATGGCACATTGGATCTACATCATGATGGTGAGACCAATTATCACGTACGGGGCCATCATATACTGGAGGAAAGTACTTTAACGGAGAACGGTAATTAAGCTTCTGAAGCTACAAAGAATTGCCTGTCTAGGTATAACGGGTGCCATGCGCACCTACCCTACGACTGCATAAGAACCTATTGTAGGGCTTCCACCCCTGACAATCTTCATTAGGAAGACGGCCGCTAGATGCGCCATCAAGCTGCAACTAGAATATGAGTACAAACCAGGTGACTACGTGTGTCACCTGAATATTCTTGACTTAAATCGCGAAAGATATATGTTTTGTACTATCCCGTACACCATGACCAGGGAGTACTGTTTTGGCAGGTTATATGAGGTAAAAATATTGGACCAAGCAATCTGGTCTAATGGTGCTCCATCACTGGACAATATATGTCTGGTCTTGTACACAGACGGATCGAAGAATGATTCTGGAGTGGGATCTAGGGTATTCGGATCCAACACTAAAGTCTCAATACCAATGCGTAAGAGCCCCTCTGTTTTCCAAGTGGAGCTCTGTGCCATTGAGATCTGCGCTAGGATAAATTTTAGTAAGGGTATTATGGATCTTATATATACTTTTCACTATACTATACTATATTTACTATATATATTATGCTGTACTATACTATATATAACTATTCAGATAGCCAGTCAGCACTGAAAGCGCTATCGTACAGCATAATCGACTCTAAATCTGTTAAAGGCTGCTACGATGCACTTCAATTCCTGGCAAGGCTCAACAGGTTTAAACTCGGTTGGTTCTCTGGTCACCAGGGTGTTGCAAGCAATGAACATGCCGATGAACTAGCTAGGGCTGGTTCAGAATCTGCGTTCCTAGGACCGGAAACTTACGATGGTATCAGCTGGGCTACCACCACAGCGATGACTTATAAATGGGAAAGTAAACTCCGTCTGATCCACTGGGATAATATCCCAGGGCTTGGACAATCCAAACAGTTAATCAGGCTATTTTCCTATAAGAAAATTCATGATCTATACAAGGATAGCAACAGAAAGCTAGTTAGCTTTCTCATAGGTTACTGTGACTTAGCAAAATTAATCTGGGCTCAAACACGGAATGGAGATTCTGCTTAGATGACGTCGAAACATCCGCGCACATCCTCTGTGGCTGTCCATGTTTGATCTGGTTAAGGAGATATATTTTCCACAAGATCTTCGAATATCTTCGTTATTCCACCAATAAGGACATACTATCCTTCATTAGGAAGGTAGTAAGTCTCTTAGATTAGTTACACCCTACGATACAATAGATCTTTTTAGGTAGCAGTATCAGCCAGTTGGGCCAGGGTTTGTCTATAAAAAAAATAAAAATTATGATAGATATGGTATAACTAAACTTTCAGGCCAAATATTTAGCTGAAAAATTTGTTGTTAACATTTAAAGATTTACCGACTTATTCAACTTGATATCTGTTCTCTTCCTACCCCTTCTTAATTTCGACGGTCTGACGTCGGCTCAAGCATCCTTTCCACCGTTTGCAAATTCTTGATAAGGGAAAAACAATTCTGCCAGTCAGTCGCATTTCTTCGTCAGGTCAGTGCTGCATCGCTGTGTGCAATATGAATGAGATCTCCTACGGGACGAATCAAAGTGAGAATTTTTTTAAATCAATCAAAATACCAACACGTCTGTCAGTACGCTTTGTGCTGCACACGCAGCTGGATACCGGGCATATTTAAATGCACAACGCATAAGTGTGTGTTTGATTGTGAATACCAACCAACAAAAATAAAAAATAAAAAAAATGGCGGGTATAGCTCCTTTCTCAAAATTCACAAATCGATTGGCGATATTTATATCCTGAACCCATCGTCCAGTGGTGACCATCAGTGCTGGTGCGATGCAATGACGATTGATACCTTTGAACTGCTGTTATCCTTCTTTATTACATAAGAGTGTGTGTGTGTAAAAAAATTTTTTTTCGTTAATATCTCCAGAGAATTTATCGAACGTCGACGCGCTTTCATTTTAATTCGAATTTTTTTTGTGCGTTTTTTTTATTTTATTTTTTGTTTTGTTTTAATTTATCAAACAAATTGTCAAATAATGAATGAATATGTCCTTGATGTATTTTATGTTGTTGCGAATGTGTGAATATGTGCTGTGCTGCCATGCCAGTCATCTACACTGACGTGGGATAGCTGCAATTCCCTGGATGGATTTAATGAACGAACTCGTGTACGCATTTCATTTTATTTTGCTTCATGCACAGCACTGCTGTGGAGAAAGGACGAAACGAAATGACATTTGATGCATTATTGATTCCATCATAATGTGTCGCAATGCATCGCTCGATGGAAGATTGATGCTCTTGGCACTGTGCGATAAATAAATGCGTGCAAATGGCTGAAATTCATATACGCTAAAGGTAGCACAGCAAGCAGAAGTAATAAAAGGTCAGTGAATTTACTACACATCGAAGGATATGATTTTCACCCCGGACAGACAGATAAAATGACGCTCCACTTTCAATATTACTCTCTTCCAACATGATATTAACTGTATCTGCATAAATTTATGAGCAAACTGGCGACAAGCAGGAGTTCTAAAACCATTTAGGACTGCAACTCTTCCAACATAATTCATCTTTATAGCACCAGTAAGGAGCAGCAGTTTTCAGTATAGGATGCGGTTGCACTTTTGGTCAGCAATATTTCGAAGCGAAAAGTTTTTTTTTTTCGTATTTCCATTCAATTTAATTGAATTCTTCCTTCCATCACCAATAGCAGGAATGCAGCGATTCGTCATCACATTTTGCTATATCATACTGAAAGTATTGTGGCGAATATAAATAATATTATGCCGCAGCGGGAACCGACTGCCTCGTCTCCTCTGTGTCCTTTTTTATATCTCTCAAGTGCACTTGAATGTAGGTCATTCGTCGAGGGCGCGTCTGATGATGAATAACATAGCATCCGCCGTATCATGACGAATAATAAAGAAAATTATGCTCAGGATGCCATAGTACACTGGTTATTGGTTGTACGAGTAGGTGTGACAGCGATACTATTTCTGGTCTGTGTTATATTGGCACAAGTCTGATAGTGATATACTTCCCAACATGTTGCCAAAGACTGATCCCAAACGCCCATACCCTGGCTGATTGTCTCTGATAAAACCACAGCGGTGTATACGGATTTATTGAATTCCAAAGGATGTCTAAAAAGGACGACGACGACGATTCCATAAAGAATGGAAGCTAGCAGGGCAGAGAGAAAAATTATTATTGCAGATGCATTCTTCAGCTTTGGATGCGCTTTTTTCTCGTTTTAACTAAACCAAGGAAAGACGAGTATAAATACAACACAACTCAACTCAGATCAACACTAAAGGGGTCATCTTCATCGACTCTGCAAAATTTGATTAGTTCCGTCAGAGTTCGATGATCGATTTGGATCCTTATTTTTGTTTTAGTTTTGTTTTGCCAGGCGATAGATACGAGTATAATATGAACGTTGCATTCATGAGAGAAGAGAGCAAACAGTTTGTGAGTTCAAGCTGATATGCAATGAAAAAATCATTCACATTCAGTTTGGAGTTGAAGCAACTGTTTGCCTGGTGAGTTTTTTTTTTTTTTGCTTTAATATCGGAGTCGTATAACTTCCTCAAGTGGCATCATCCACAAGTGCAATGAGATTTGTTTGCTTTGAAACTGATATCCCGATTATTAATTATTGTATTGAAGCACTAACGAGGTTAGTGCAATGTACCTTCGGTCATGACCGTTCGAGTGGGATAGCCACAATTTGTCTGATGGAGTGCCCGTGTATTGACCTTTTGATCTTCTCTTTATGCAAGTGATATGCAAACGAATCGCAAGCTAATGATTAGAAATAATAATTATTATAATTAATTGGACTCTATTGAATATTGTAATGGGTATGCAGACTAATGAACGGGCTGATGGATATTTATGTACAAAGTTACATGAAGAAAAGCAGGGCATACAGTTGGACAACAGTCGGATTAGATAGACATAAAATCAGACCCAGAGTTCCTTTTTTATGAAAGTGTTCAGCTTTTTTTTAATAATTTACACGCACATTAGCAGGCTCTAATCATTATAATGATATTTAATATGCATGGTTGTTACGAGGTTAACGAAGAGACAAGAGGACATGTCTGTGAGCTTATGCTTTGAACGCCTACAGAATGTAATGTTGCGAAAATATAGAACTTGGCAAAGTATTCCACATACGTGTCTTACAACCAAAATAAAGAAACTCTAAATACAAGAGTACGGGCGAATATGGCCTTAAGTGTGAACTTATGAGAGGGTATAGGGCGGTCAGCCATCAGCAGAATAGGGGGAATAACACAGAATGCTCTAAAATTGCAGGTGGCCGTAACTATCTCTGACTGGTGGAAGTGCGATGAAACTTCCATGTGGTGGCCGCCGGTAATTTTCCTCCAATGCAGGGAAAAGCTAAATGATCGGTCTAGTCCATTCAAAGTAAGGTTGGCGCGAGGCCAATAACCTCGGCTGTAAAAAATTATTATTACGGAACCCAAAATCAGCCTCGGATACACAAAAGAATGACAACGACCACGGCAACGAAAACGGCTAAAAGATTTAAGAATTTTCTCATGGAACGTACGCTCACTGTACAGAGCCCGAGCTGCACAGCAGATTCCCCAGATGATGAAAAAGAAGATTTATTTGAATCAGTCGAATGGGAACCCCATGCCTGTCCTCAGTATGATGTAAAAATTATTCTGGGGGATATGAATGCCAAAAGCGGTAGGAAGCCAGTATTCAGGCAGTACAGAGGCACCCATAGCTTACACGAAAACACTAATGACACTGTACAACGAGTTATAGAGATTGCAGCAAGCAATAATTTGGTGTTGCGAGTACAAGGGTTGCGCGTAAAAATATCCATAAATCCACCTGGTTATCTCCTGATAGAGCCACTCGCAACCAAATAGACCACGTGCTGATAGACCGCCGCCACATCCCGCATCTGATGACGGTACGAATGAACCGAGGTGCGAACGTCGACTCAGACCACTATCTTGTTGGTATGGTGCTTCGAGCGCGGATTGCATCCGCAAATCCGATTCGAGTCAACACGACTGCCCTTCTTAACGAAGAGACCAGAAACAACTACGGTCAAGCGATGGGACTCACCCTAATTGCAGGAAGAGTAAGCCCTAGGACTGAGATGCCGGGCCGGACGTAGAAGAATACTGTCATTAGTACTACTAACTCCATCGTAGGCAGTAGTCGTAGAGATCGGAACGACTGCTTCGATGACGAATGTAAGCTAGCGACTGAACGTAAGAATGTTGCGTACCGAGCAATGCAACAATCTCACGCGAAGATGAATATAAAAAGCGAAAGAAAGCAGCCTGGCAGAAGAATCTCGTCCGTGAACTAGAACAGTATCGAGAGCGAGGACCGCACCAGGCGCGGAAGTTCTCCCAAAGAGTCCGCGGTATGACGCAATATACACCGCGTTGCACATACTCCAAAAACAAAGAAGGTAATCTGATCGCCGATCTCAAAGGCATCTTAGAGCGATGGGAAGAGCACTTTAATGAGTTGCTTAATGGTCAGCTAACTGAGGAATTGGAGGCTCCACCAATGACCGAATACCACACTATGCTGCCGGCACCAAGCATAGATGAAGTTAGCAGAGCGATAAATCGGCTCAAAAATAAAAGGCCCCGGGATAAGATGGTATCCCAGCGGAGCTAATTAAAACAGGAGGCCACGCAATACACCAAGCAATTCATGAACTAATAGTGCAAGTATGGGAGGAAGAAGCGATGCTATAAGACTGGCGAAGAGGTATCCTGTGCCCCATATATACGAAAGGATATATAGCAACCTGCAGCAATTATCGTGGTATAACGTTTTAGAGTACCGCGTATAAGATTTTCTTCTCTATTCTTCAAGGCAGGATAGCCCCATACGCTAAAGGGATCATTGGTCCATAGATTGGCTTCATCCCAGCAAATCAACAACTGATCAGATTTACACCCTTAGGCAGGTGATGGAAAAATGTCTAGAGTTTCAAAACTCACTACACCATCTTTTTATAGACTTTAAAGCCACCTATGATAGAATAGCCAGAGTAGAACTTTATATATATATATATTTTTATATTTATTCTTATATATATATTTTTTTTAATTTGCATTTTGTTTAGAAAAAAATATTTTAAATTATTTTTAGCGATATTTTCCAGTGATTTTGGGGACAAGTAGTTAACTTTGACTTTACTCTCCTTAAAAATATTTGTGGTTTATTCAGTTAAATTCTATGTCTCACTTTTACAACGGTGTATGCCAAGAATTAACAAAGATAATATCTATCAATGTAATTGAAAGAAACTTAAGAAAACCCGAATTTCTTCCCACCCCCTTGACCATCTGTAAAGCATTCTTCTGAACACTAAATCAATACAATAATCAAATTAAATTTTCTATCTGATAGTATAAAGTGTAAGCTAATAAAACTTAATTGACCTTCAATGTGTATGGCCATATATTATTACCCAAGGACATCTAAATTTTATTCCACTATGAATTCATCTACAAAGGACGATGCTCTAATAATTAATTCCATTACCAATTTATTTATTTATTTTGTTTACTTTGACAACTTATCTCGCATGTTTGTTTGTTTGTTTGTTTACTTAATATCTGCAAGTAAACATGTACTCACACAGACGCATGTTAATAATGCATCAGTGGAAAAGGTTCTCATATTTATTTGCTGAATATACTGTGTTTGTACTCCAGTACATCCGTGCGTTAAGGAAGTCGCTACAACTAAGACACACTTCCATATCCCCAGTGACTTTTCATCACATTTCCAAATGTGTCTCCAAAATTAGATTATAGTGGGTAGTTGCTGCAACTCCTGGTGCATGTGCCTGCATGTAGTGTCCTTATCGATTGAATGCACTGGTACGAGTCGGCTAGTTGGGCGTAGTTCCTATAGACACAGCAAGATATTTAAAGAGGAAAAGGCAACCGGCGTATCGGCAGCAGATGGCATGCGATGCGATGACAGTCAGTCCGTCGGCTAACGATATCTAAGAGAGCGAACGTGTGGCAGCACAGAATTTCGTTCGCCATGTGGCATAAAGATGCGTACAGTGCGGGTAAGGGAAGATAGTGCGTGGATGTACCAGAGTTTATGACGACGCGTTTGCGTATGCATAACATACTAGACTAGGAATAGGCACTGAGCACTCCTAAGTCGAATAAATGCATCATGGAATTTTAATTACTTTTTTGGAGTTTCAAAATTCGGAAATGTTTTATGGTCGTATGCAACGTTCGCTCGCTCGCTTACACTACCAAGGATACTGTCTATTGGAGAGAAGTTGATTATGTTTGAATATAGCATATGTTAGGAGAAAGAATTTAATGACAGGATGACTGTCGGCTGGGGACGCATTGTACAACGGCGGAAATATCTATTAATTCGATAGAATAGGCAAATGTGTTAACAAAAATAAAACAACAAAGCGGCGCTTAATTTTGGATTACTTCTATTAATTAATTCACAAAACCTCACACAACATGTAGATGCGCATAAGATGATTGGTTCCCAAGGGATAACTTGATTTAAATACAAATGAACTGCAATCAAATTTGAAGTGCTCACGTGCTGGGAGTGAGTGTTAAGATCTTTGTTGACAGAGTTAACATTTTATTTGAAACGAGTATTTGTAAAACTTTCAATATTAAAGCAATTCGTTCGGAATTTTTACTTGCTAGTAGCAATAGGTAAGGGGTTAAACCCCAATTACCTTCTCAGAAAATGGATAGGGGAACCATTGTCATCTGTTAAGTTGTAAACTTGTTGTGAGTTTTGAGTCGTATTCTATCGGATTTTCTTACTGATGTAATATTACTGCGAATCAGTAAATTAATATATTGAGGAATCAACAACAGATATATTGACGTACAGTCATACTAGCATTAGCTGCATTATCTTGAAATGCAATTCAGATTCAGAAAAAATTTGGAAAAGAGAACTTTCCTCTTTCAATGTATGCTTAAAAGTATACTTAACCCTGCATTGCTAATCTATGTGTCTAATCAGCCCCAAATAATATAGCTTTTCAAAAAATAAAATTGTACAGATGTAACAATCTTTTTATCGATATGTATTCCACTTTGCATATTTTTCTGCTCCATAGAATATTTTTTAGTATAATTTTGTGTATCTGAGAATAAACAACACTGGTTTTAAAAAGTTTTTCCTTCTTTTAGAGTTTAGACTAAGGTTAGTATTTATGTTATTTTATGTTTTTATTATTTAGGTCGATAAGACCCATCTTAGTAATCAGGTAGTGAGAATTGGAAATGGCGAATATGCAGGAAAGTGCAATTACAAACTCATCAAACTAACTGAAAGTAAAAATATTGTGTACAACACCCAGTTAAGATAATAGGGTAATGACACTTCATTAGAGAAAGGCCGTGCACTAAAGACAATGCACCAGATTGAAGCAGGGCTAGAGGACCCAACTGAGCTTTTTAGAGAAGCCCATGGGAGCAACATAGATCCATCAATCTGTGCCATCATCAAATGATAATGTTTTCAGTTATGTTCATGGGTTTTCAAGAATTTTTTCGATCATTTCGGCGAACAACAGTCGTAATGTTGTGTTTTAAAGCTGGAATTCTTTCTGAATTATCCGCATAATATATATCCTTAACAGCGCCCCATAGAAAAAAGTCCATCGGCATCAAATCGCAGTTCCGCTCAGGCCATTTGACATCTCCAAAACGGCTGATTATTCGGTTGCCAAATTTGGCGAGCAAGAGATCGATTGTCAGTCGGCTTGTATGGCGACATCTTGTTGAATTTTTTGAAACCAAAGGTCGTTCACACTCATGGCGTCGATTTGAGGCCATAAAAATTTGGACAGCTGGCTCTGTAATGTTCGCCATTGACGGTATCGGCGTTTTTAACAGCGTTTTCAAAGAAAAGTTGGCCACCACTCTAAAATCCCAAAAAAACTGTCACTCTTGGTAGATGCATTGGCTTCTCTACGATTACGTGTGTCTGTTCAAAGACCTAAATCTGGCAGTTCTGCTTGTTTACATAGCCCTCAAGATCGAAATGCACTTCGTCTGAAAATATGAGTTTTCCACCAAAATCGACGACATTACAAAGCTTATATTTAATGTTTAGCTTTCTGCACTCCTTCTCTATATACACTTTAACTATGCCAAATCGCATATTCCTCTGTGCGTACAATATGCTTTAAAAGGGGTACAGAGTTTTTTCTTCACGTATAATTAAAATAATTAAAATAGTATTAACTAGAGGAAATACCCGGCGTTTCCCGGCTGTCCCATCCCACTGACCCCCACCCAAGCTAATATCCGCCCACTGACGCCACACCCACTGACCTGGTTAATTTTTTAAAAAATGTGTATGCTGCCCCACGACCTCGGAGCCCGGGTTCTCCAAAATTTATACAAAACGTGTTGTACATCGGAAATACACATGTATATAAGATTTGAAGAAAATCGGGTTAATTTAAAAAAAAATGTATAAGGCCTCACGACCCCGGGGTGTCCAAAATTTTTACAAAAAGTGTTGTTTATCGAAGATACACATGCATATAAAATTTTAAGGAAATCGAGTTAATGGTTTTAAAAAACTTTGTATGGGGACCCACGACTCCGGGGCCAGGGCTCTCCCAAAAGTTAACATAAAGTGTTGTCCATCGGATATACACTTGAAGAAAATCGGGTTAATTTTTTTTTAAAAAATTTGTATAGGTCCTCACTACCCTGGGGACCCGGGGTGTCTTAAAATTTAACAAAAATTGTTATCCGTCGGAGATACACATGTACATAAAATTTGAAGGAAATCGGGTTAATTTAAAAAAAAATGTGTTGGGCCTCATGACTTCGGGGCCCGGGGTCTCCAAGACCATCCATCTGAGATACAAATGTATATAAAATTTTAAGAAAATAGGTTAAATTTTGTATGATATATGTATGGGAGACCCCCGAGCCTGAGGCCCAAATTAGATAATAGAAAGTGTTGTCATCGGAGATACGCATGTGTGCAAAGTTTCAATGAAATCGGACTTTGGGAAGTGGGTTAGAAATTGATCGCAAAATTCCCCGACAAACAAACAAACAAACACATGGGTCAAGTTAATATAGAGAATTTAAAATAAGATAAAAAAATAAACATTCTTCGGTGGCTAAATGTGAAAGAAGAACTGATTTAAATTTGTTCGTGCTACTAATCCTCCTAGTGTTTAAAGTCAGGGTGTTGCTCAGGCGTATAATTTGGACTGAAAAATATAGGTAAGCACACAAAATGTCAAAAATTAACAAATAACTCTTGTCCAACACTCTTTGACCCTCCATTATGATATTCTTGACTCAAGGATTGAGATAAATTAATTCGCTTTTAGGGTAAACCACAGACCGCCAAATTGTTTTTAATTTGTTGGCAGAATGTCTGTAAGAGAAATAAAGTTTGGAGTTAAGAAGAAGTATTGAAAAAAAAAATTAATGCCAGAAACGGCCTAACCCAAATACGATTTATCGTTCCTCATTTCCGTTGCTTAATGTTATCTCCTGTTTCCTTTCGAAAATTGCAGAGACATTTAAGAGGCATTTGCATAGACATCCCGTCTTTTCCTCTTCTTAATTCTTGTAAAGCTGGTGCTGTAGCAAGTGTTGTAAAAATGAAAACCCTTGAGCGTGTGTCGATTAAAACAAACTGGTTCGCCGATTTCATAAAAGATGTCTTTTTTTATCTTGGACGACGATAGAGTAAGAAAAAGTCCAAAATTTTGTGTGTTACTATACAATCTGAGAACTGACATTAACAGTTCCGTGACGAAGCACAAACACAAGCATCATTCTACTTCAATTAGGAATTAGGTGTCATTTTATCCATGAATATCCGGTTGCTGGCCTCTGGTTTTCTTTTTAATGAGTGATTAACGGTAAAAAATTTATTTGCATAGCTCTTAATACTTCTGTGGAGTCTGCCAAGGGACTCAGTGATACAGAGTGGAAATGGTTATTATATTTGGCGCAACAGACCGATGTGGTCAAAGGCTCCCCACGACCAAGAAATATGACAGTTGTACCTCTAATATTACACTTATGGAAGTGACCTACGCTTTAATGCCATATCCGAAGGCCGAATTGAGAAACTAACCGTGACAAGTTATTACTTTCAGGCGTTTTTCAGACATTCGCGAGAGGTGGGACTGCCTCTTATATTACACTTATGGAAGTGACCTACGCTTTAATGCCATATCCGAAGGCCGAATTGAGAAACTAACCGTGACAAGTTATTACTTTTGAGGCGTTTTTCAGACATTCGCGAGAGGTGGGACTGCCTCTTATATTACACTTATAGAAGTGACCTACGCTTTAATGCCATATCCGAAGGCCGAATTGAGAAACTAACCGTGACAAGTTATTACTTTCAGGCGTTTTTCAGACATTCGCGAGAGGTGGGACTGCCTCTTATATTACACTTATGGAAGTGACCTACGCTTTAATGCCATATCCGAAGGCCGAATTGAGAAACTAACCGTGACAAGTTATTACTTTTGAGGCGTTTTTCAGACATTTGCGAGAGGTGGGACTGCCTCTTATATTACACTTATGGAAGTGACCTACGCTTTAATGCCATATCCGAAGGCCGAATTGAGAAACTAACCGTGACAAGTTATTACTTTCAGGCGTTTTTCAGACATTCGCGAGAGGTGGGACTGCCGGAAATGTTTCTAGTGTTTCTTGAATTCGAACATGTAATCTCCTGCCTAGAAGACTAACGCACTAACCACTAGAGCCAGGTCGCCCCACAAAAAGAGCGTTAAAAGAGCTTTTATATTTTCTTTTAGAATCTGACACATTTAAATTTTTGAAAGGCTCCCAATAATCGACTTCATCAAATTTGGCTCCACAACCAAGATCGACGTCATGTCCCATAAGTTCTACCGCTAAGCATTTTCCAAGATATGAGGCTCATACGATATGTTAGGTGACCTGTCCAACGGAGCCTCTACCAAGCTAAATTATCTTCACGATGTCGATATCGCGGTGCCACCGTAGATCCAATTGCCAAAAAAATGCTGCACGTTGTGATTTCAGAGTGGATCTTAGCAACATACGTGGGCTGAGACCAAATCTTTTCGCTGTGTACGCCCAAGTAAATACCCACAGAACAGTCTTTGGATTTTCGTGACCATCGCCAACGAGGGCATAACGGCCTTCTTAAGACGTGAATTTTTACCACAATAGCCGACCATCATTTAATGTACCAATATTAACTCATTCGTAAAAGCTGAGCCTATCTTACACCCATGCCGATTAAAGGGATGACGGCAACTGGTTGTATGATGCGCAACTACTCGCCGAACACATAATTGTACCGGTAACATGAGGAGATTCTACTGATTTACCAAGGATTGTAACACCAGGGACACCTCTGATCTTACCAATATTGTGCTTTAGATTATGTCTGATTCAATTGGAAGATTTGTCACAGTAGATGATAACACTGAAATCGTTATAGCGGGTTATTTCAATGTACACAATTCAGGGTGGCTTCGCCATTCTGGCCAGAGAACAGCCGAAGAAAGGTGTGTTGAGATATTCGCTGAGTATGACTCGAGCTGTAAAGAGACTTCTAAGACTTCTAAATTCGCCTATGACCAAAAATTGAGACAAAAAATACTACAATGTGCCAAAGATAGAAAACATTTTTGGTCATTCGTAAAAAGATTCAAAAATACAGCCTCGTCGTCAATTCAAACACTAATTTGTTCCAGTTGTCAGCTCTATGGACAAGTCCAATCTGTTTGCTGCGAATTTTGCAGCTAGCTCTACGCTTCCAGATGGTGCATTGCGGTCGCCTGCACTTCAGAGTATTGAACACTCTATGGGACAGATATTCATTCGTACTCGTGCAGTTGCTCAAGTTCTAAACGATCTCTTCAGAAATCCGCTGGCTGGGCCAGATGGTATTTCCCCATAAGTTCTGAAGAGGTGTTCTTCCAAGCTGGCATTACCATTGCGTAAGCTTTTCCATCTATACTATTCTTTTGGACTCTTCCCGAGAAGTTGGAAAACAGCCTTTGTCTAGCCCATACCCAAAAAGGGCGAGCCGACGTCACCTTCTTTGTACCGACCTATAGCACTTACATCTACTCTCTCCAGGGTCATGGAAACGCTGATCAATTTTCAGCTCAAGCAATATCTTGAAACCAATGAAAACCTTAGTGACCGGTAGTACGGATTTCGTGGGAAACGTTCTACTGGTGATTTGAGGGTATATCACATCGAACAGAGGAACCTGTATTTGCATCAATTTGGTGAAAGCGGTTTCAGGTCGAGGGTACATAACGTAAATGCTGGCGTTCCCCAGGGCTCTGTTTTTTCACCGATACTCTTTCTGATTTTTATTAACGTTGTCCATTACTTCTAATCCAGTTCACTCTTTCGCTAGAGACGGCACTCTCAGCTTCTCACATAAGTTTGAGGAACTTCCCTCCACTACTTCTCATGTGTAACTCGACAACTACGTAAGTTAAGCATGTTAAATTCTGACCTGGACAGCATATTAAAATGGTGAGAAAACGAGAGGGTATAATTTAACGCTTCCAAACGCAATACTGTCTCCTGTAGTCTAAGAGAATCTTAAATCCAATGCCAATATCCATAGACATCTTCTTTTTTCTCCTCCTGTTTTCTTAACGCCAACGCTGTGCCAAGCATTAAGCCGAGCATTACAAGGGTGCGAACCCCTTTGCTCGTGCGCAAATTATAAAATAAAAAACTTCCTTTCTTTTTTGTGGGATAAAGGATGCCTCTTTTTCAGTCTCCCGGCTTGTTACTTCCACCTGGATTACCATCTGATCCCCAGGCTTATTCTTTTTAAAAACGAATTATCACTCTGCTAACTTCGTGTATGCTTGGAGGCGGCAGTATGCCTAGTTTGGTCATGGGTCATTGGTTGATCTTTAAATTCCTAACTTATCTGACCATTTACTTACTCATAAAATTGCTCTTCTCATTTATTAACTCCCAGGTGCAACGCAATGCTAGGGCTTCTCTAGTATCAATAGACTCATTTGCTTCCATTAATATGTTACATTCCAGCAGAATTGCGGAGACTTCTTAGTTAAAAAATAACTATTTCTTATTATTTAATTATCTTATACCGTATGTCCTCTTGTCTTAGGGACATTACGAAGAAAACAAAAATGTACTCATTTGGTATTTGCGTATTGGCTCCTAAAAAACCTTAAATCTTGTGTGCAGTTCAGTTAAGAAAATACCGTCCTATATTAGAGCAAGAAAAAAAAAACGCCTCTGAGATCATTATTCCTAATCGTTTTAATGTCCTTTTGTTCTACCCGCTGGCAGTGGTGACTGCTATCTATCCCTGTTGGATGCATATAAATGAATTCTAACTTAGACACAAAGCGACAAAGTGACAATGTCCTTGATTTCCTTTCAAAATAATTCCCTAATATCCTTTTGGGGTTAATTCAGTTTTGTTTTTCATTTCGCGTTAACTTCTCGCTCAAAGTCGTCGTAAACCCAACGGAGGAATCACATTGCACCCCGTATCATTTGTATAAATTTACATCTGCTAAAGGAATGGCGTTTTTTAGAGGGGTGGGGGGGAACGATCCGAGAACATCAAAACAAAGTATCTACGAGCTGTCAATTCCCTGAGTGTGCGACCTATAATGTTGCCTGCCTTGTCTTGGTTTCTTTTTTCACAAAAAAAACTCCCTTAGGCGATGAGGAAATTTAAAATTAATCTTAATTAACTAAAAGCGTAAGCTTTTGACAGCAGCTCTGCACGACTGAGAAGTAAAGAAAAAAATACAGATAAAATGACCCTTCCGATGTCGTCCAAGTGATGGATTGCTTTTGCTTACAATTTTTACGGATTTTCTTATAAAATTGAACTTTTTTCAACGTTTTAAGGGATAACAAACATAATGGTGGGAGGGTGTGGGTGTGGCACGTGCGATATAGTGAAAATTGAAATTTTTACATTTTGATGCAATGCGATAGGGTAAGAGGGTTCATCCATTTATTCTAAAAAAAACTGACCAAAAAATTTCTTTAAAATGAACCCCTAAATTTCGGGGTTAATGTAGGCACATTTTTCAAAGCATCAACATTGAAATGAGATATAAGGATGAAAGTTGTAAATGTTATTATATTCTCTATATTAACTTCGGGTGCCCGTGGCTGGCTGGTTGGTTGGCAGAATCTTGTGATCAGTTTTTAACACACTTCCTAGAGCCCGATTTTATTCAAATTTCGCGCACATGTATATTTCCGGTGACATAACTTTTTATTAAAATTTGATTGTAATCGGGCCACGGAGTCGGGGGGGCTCCCATACAAATTTTTTTATCCATATAGCGGCATCAGATCATTTCATACTATAATGACTGTGTTCTGTTTGCGTTGTGCGCTGTGCGCTATAAGCAGCGCTGGTTGCTTTAAGATTTATGTTGTTTTGTTGTTGGGTTCAGTATACTTTTAGTTATTAGAGAATTTACATGAAAAATTAGAATTTTAATTTCCTCTGTTAACTGGCTTGCTTGCTGGCGGACACACCAAATATTATGATCAATTGTTAACACCGCAATACTTGCAACAGCAAAAAATATCAATGACTCCACTAGTAAATTACAGAAGGCTACTAACCTGATATGTAATTGGACAAAGAAATGGCGAATTAAATTAAATGAAGCTAAATCAATCCAAGTGAACTTAACAAATCTAAAAGTTATACTAATATACCAATAATGATAAACTCGATGGTAGTACCGCATGCGAATACTACTGCTAAATATCTTAGCATGATATTAGATGTTAAACTTAGATGGAAAGAACACATAAAAAAGAATAGAGAAGAACCGTGCACCGTGGTACATACGAAACGACAACCTTCATCGAGATCTAAAGATCGAGCTTGTCGCGGATGAAATTAAGCATAATGCAACAAAACACCTACAACGTCTGCACCAGCATGAAAATTTAGAATTCGTTTTTTTTTTTAATTAGAATTCTTTATTATTTCTTCATTTTCTTAAAATTCACAATCTTAAAATATAAATTACTAATAAGTATAAAATAAAGAAATATTCGCGACATTCTGTATACTAAGTTTAAAAAAATAGTATTGAACGCCATTTCAAATGGCTTATATATAATTAAATATTAGATATGAGTGGGGTACCCTATTAAAACCAGCTTCTCAATAAACTTAGATCCCAATTGATGTCGGAAACTAGATCCAAAGGACTATTCAAATCATAAGAAAACCCTATATCATCCGCAAAACTAGTAGGTGATCCTTTGAAATTAAGTGCAAGGAGTGAATTAATATAGACTAGAAACAAAATTGGTCCCACAACAGAGCCTTGTGGTACACCCAAATTGAAGAATTTTATGTCGCTCCTAATCTCATCTAACTTCACTCTTTGCGACCTATCTTTTAAGTAAGATCTAAACCAATCTATAGTTCGAAACCACTTTTTCTAATTTTCTCAGCAGAATATTGTGGTTGACCATATCAAAAGCTTTGGTGTTATCAATAAATAACCCAGCTGTACATTTTTTCCCCATCAAGGTTTGACATTACTTGAGCACCGAACTGCAATACTGCATCTTTCGTCGATCTACCTTTCTGAAAACCAAAATCTGGACATACGCTGTATGCTGACGACCAGACCAACAAGAAGACTGCAAATAACCAAACCATTGGACTTATCGGGACCAGGAGGTCAGTAGACTTACTGTGGCGAAAAATCTGAGGAGGAGTTACGATACCCTAGGGATAATCACTTGATTACGCCGACAAATCAAAATACTTTATTATGAAATGTAATTTACTCAGTCGTAATATAAATATAAAAAAAAATTGTTAACCCACTTCCTAAAGCCCGATTTTATTCAAACTTGGCACACATTAGTGTATTTCCCATGACAACCCTTTCTAAAAAATACCATACAAATAAATTACAAAATTTACCAGATTTTCTGAGGCCCAAAGCCCCGAAGGGTGCCCATATAACTTTTTTAAATTTTAACCCGATTTTCTTCAAATTTTTAACACATGTGCATCTCTGATGGACAAACCTATTTGTATAATTTATGGGGTGATCGGGGCCTGAGGCCCGAGGGGTGCTCATATAATTTTTTTAAATTTTAACCCAATTTTCTTCAAGTATCTTGTATATCTGTATCTTTTTGTAAAATTTTTTGAATGACCATACAAATTTAATATAAAAAAAATTCCCGATTTTCTTCAAATTGTATACGAATGTGTATCTCCGATGGACAACACTTTTTGTAAAGCTTTGGAAGTGACCGGGCCCCGGGATCGGGAGGCACCCATACAAATTTTGTAAAAAAGTGCACGATTTTCTTCAAATTTTACATGCACATGTAACTCCGATAAACAACCATTTCCATTTTGGAGTTATCGGACCCCGTTGTCGGAAGGACCCATACAAAATTTTAAAAAATTTACCCGATTTTCTTGAAATTTTAAACACATATGTCCTTTGGATAACGCTTTTTGTAAAAAATTGGAATTGCCACCAGGGCCGTCTGGCTCCCATACAATTTTTTAAATTACCCCAATTTTTTTAAATTTTTATAGAAATGTGTATCTGCTATGGAAACACTTTGGAGTGATCAGGATATGGGGCTTCCAAACAATTTTTTAAAAAATTTACTCCTAAACTCCTACTGATAAGAGTTTCTTTGATGAAAAGGGTAATTTTCGATATTGCATAATTTCTCAGAAGTTTAGGATCAAGGTGAAAAGTATCAGGTTGCGACGTTGTAGATCGAAATTGAAAAAATAAATTCCTAGCAAATGTGCTCCAATCTATAACAACTACAAAAACCTTCAATCTTTTTCAAAACAACATAATTGCCGTTATTTTCTCTCTACTTCTCTTCACTCTTTTCTTTTTCTTTAGTACAATACCGATCAAATTTCACCCAACAGAACGTACCACCAGCCGAGCGCCACATTATTCCATCCATACGATCCATCCGATATGATGAAATATTTCGCAAGTGATTTCCAAAGGAGTTCAAGTGAGTACAGGTGCGGGTCGATTGAAAAAGTGAGCAGAAGCTCAGTCATCATAGTGTACCGCAGAGCTGACGAGCTGAACGATACGATGATGATGCTGATGGTTGGAAGGGGAACATTGTGTTCGCTATGCAAAATTAATATCCATAACTAAAAATGAGGAGGCTTGGTTCTGTTTTATTGAGTTCTACTCTGCTTAACATTTTATTGTTTTGCTTTGACTGAAAACTATTTGCTATACACAGTTCCTGCACATGTTGACGGAGTGTAATTTAAGATGAGTGCTGCGCGGCACTTAGTCCTCTGTGGTATTCATAATAAGGTGCAGTAAAAATGTCAAGGATCTGTTTACAAAGTTATTTTGATGAATGCAGATGAGTACGCTCACCTACTGCAAATATGTTTTAAAAATTGACCGCTATACTGAATGACAACGCCAGGATTGTACTGCATAACATAATGGTTTGTTTATTGAGGTTACACGCATGTTGAAGTGTTATGTCAACGGTTTTATTTATTTTTTTTTAATAAAAATATTCAAAATCGACAAGAGAGTGCGAGCTTGTTCACACGTGATGGGCGAGTTTCAAGAAATATTGAAAGTGTTCTAGAACGCAAAGGGAAGTTATATATTGTGCTTTTTTGTGCATAGTACATTGCTTGATTAAAACCCAACAAGCAGTGAAGATATAAGTGATATTTAATGCGGGTATGAAGCGTGCTTCGATGATATTTTTTAGTTATTATATTTGGTGCATTTAAAAATCTTACCCTTTAATGCATTTCAGTCATTCATGAGCTCTCTTAACTCTTGAGTAATTAGAATATTGTTCTAACAATCTAAAACCGTATGAGACACTTTATTTTTATTTATTTTTTTTTTGGATTTGTACCCTAGCACGTATGTCAGACATTGTGGCCTGAAATGTCTATTGTATCTTAGGTAGTCTTTACTCTAAGAGACGTGCCACCTCCCAAATGAACGATAGTACAGCCTTAGTAGCAGAGTTTCTCAACTCCGCTGTCGAGCATTTTTTCTTGTGAAAGATGCGTCTCTTTAACAAAGGTAATGTTGGGCATTCACAGAATTCACAGAGAGTGCTCGGATGACTCTTCATCTTCCGGACAGAACATATATTCTGTTTCTGAGACAACAGCAATTTTGTTAAGGTGATAGCGCAAGCCACAATGACCTGCTAGGAAACTCACCAGCTTCCTAATGCTATCGCTATTAAAATTAAGAAAAGGGTCTGAATAATTGTTTGTATTGCTTAGGCCCCGCGACGCTTTCCTAGTAGTGTAGACAATTTATCTACCCTACTAGGGTTCAGGTCCTACGAACGCAGATTCCGAGCCAGCCCTAGCTAGTTTATCTGCAGATTCGTTTCCTGTAATTCCCTGATGACCAGGGACCCAACCGAGTTTGACTTTGTTGTGCCTGGGAAGAGATTGCAGTGCATCGAACCAGTTTTTGACTGATATTGAGCCCATTAAATTGGATGGCAGCGCCGCTTTAAGTGCTGCCTGACTATCTGAGAGGATATATATTCTAGCGCTTTTAATTCCTTTACAAAGGCGCAAATCTAAATGGAATGGAGTTCTACCTCGAACACCGAGGGACTTTTTTCCATTGGTATTAAAATATTGGTGTTGGGTTCAAAGACATTCCAACTCCAGTTTCCATCTTAGATCCAACTGTGAACAAGACCAGATCTCTAGCGTCCAGTGCCGCAACACCATTGCACCAGATAATTCGGTCAAATATTTCTATTTTAAGTTTTCTTCTGAAACAGTGCTTCCTTACCATAATGTCAGCGATTTTGTAGAACATATCTCTTTCGGGAATTGAGTGAGAATTTTTAGGTGGTCCACGTATTAACCAGGTTTTTACCCGTATTCTCGCAGCCGTCTTCTTAATGAAGATTGGCAGGGGTGAAAGATACCATTAAGTTGATATGCTAAGTCCCTTGTAGACTTAATATGTGACAATCTACTTTAGAGAGGACAAGTCCCCGATATAGATTCCAGTCTGTGGACTTTGGATCATATGTAGAAGGAGTATGTGCAAGTTGGCCAGGAAAGTCAAACCTGATATGTTGATGGTCTGACAGCGAGGCTTCGTAGGACACATGCCAGTTTTCAAAAAAGTTGGAGATAAATGGAGTAGTAAGAGTGAGGTCAAGTAACTCTTCGTGAATCTCATTTATGAAAGCAGGTTTGGATCCTTTAATTAATATATCTAAATTACTACTATTAAGTTATTTTAAAGACACCAACCCCTTCTATTGATATCGCTTCTGCCCAGGCCTTATGATGGGCAATTGCATCACTTCCTATGAGGTACTGAACGTTTCTTTTCGGCAGTCCTCTATCAGCTCCTAGGTGGAATGTTGTCGTCGTCGCCGATGAAATATGCTGAAGCACACACGACGTTCCGTGTTTCCCTCTCAGTCGGAACTTTAATCAGTAGGGCCACCAGGTCTTTCGTTATGCGTTTTGGAATAGGAAGAAAGTTGATGTTCGTGCCGATTAAGGGGGCCGCGTTAGCACTGACTTCACACATTTTCAGATCAACTTACTTCTTTGGCTCCGTATACCTTTGAACTGTCCGCTTATAACCCCAGGCTCTTGGATGAGACTAAGGGTTATATTTTCCTCGGTGAACCGCTTGCCACTGAGGGTAGTGGACGTGCCCTTCGTGTGATGCAAGTTCCCCTGTAACAACCTAATGGAGCTCATTAGTCTTCCCTGGATGCTGAAGTTGAACGGGTGGCTTTGACAAAAACAAGAGCACTCTCTCTATTTTTTTCCATGCGAATTCAATTTAATGCATCCACCTTGGTGATGCTGGATCAGTAGCTTATCTAATGCCTTCCCAATAAAAGAGCACCCGGCTTTCTCCGAACTACTGCTACTTGCATCAACAATTGTGGATGCGTCAGAATCAGAACTGGCTGGTTCCACGTCCTCAGACCTGACCATTTGGCTACGCCGTCAGTACTCTGGGTAAGGCTCGGCAGCTCAACAGCAGACCTAGCAGTTGAGGCCAACATGGGGTTTGTCAACAACAGGACCCGAGCTTGATGCGCTTTGAAATGCATCGGTCTCATAATTATTATTTCTTGATTCAATAATAACCCACGAGTATCCGGAAAAGGAGCATACCAATGACGGAGCCCAGTATGCCATGGGAAGGCCAAGCTGTCTTGAGGGACACAGCTGTCATGCTAGAAGGAGAGCAACATATCAGTTAGTTGATATGCTGGCTCCTTATCGTAGTACCCTATGGATTTAAAAGATGTGACAAGCATATCTACTTTAGAGAGGACAAGTCTTTGATATAGATTCCTGTCCGTAGACTTATGATCGTATCTAGAAGAAGCATGTGTCAGTCAGGATTGTCAAACCTGATGTGCTGATGGCCTGACAGCGGGGCTTTTGTGGTTATTAATCTTCTAGTCGAACTACACAGATCAGGCTACATTACCATTGGTTATGCGGATTACTTGGTGATTCCTCTTAGACATATCACGATAATTTCTAGTGTTCTGCTAAAAAACATTTGAGAATGGTGCAGCAGAGAAGGACTATCCATCAATATTTGCAAAACCATTCTAGAGACTTTCATAAAAGGAGATTTTTAAATCTACCACTATTAAAGGCACCACTATAGTTTATTCCAGTAAGGATAAATATCTCGGAGTTTTCCTTGATATACGAGTGCAACTTAGGTGGAATTTTCTTATCAAGTCCGGCGTCGAACAACCCTCTAGGGCCATGTAGGCCAGTAGACGCCTATACCTGGGTTCTAAATCCTAAAATGATATATTGGATGTTCACAATGATGGTGAGGCTTAAGAAAGCATTAGAAGCTGAAAATTCTTGTCTCAATTCCCAAAAGAAACATGTTAAGCAATTTGCCCGACATTATGGTCAGGGAGTTCTGCACATTATTTGAGGTAGAAATATTGGACCGTGAAAACTAGTTTTATGGTATTCCGGAACTGGGTGATAGAGGTCTGGGCTGATTCACAGATAAATCAACGATGGGATCTGGAGTTGTCTCTGGACCCGAACCAAAGTATCGATAACAATATGAGGAAGGCCTAAGGTTTCCAGAATAAACTCCATGCAGTTGAGATCTGTGCTAGGATAAACCTTAGAAAATGCATTGAGGGCGCCAGGATATCTATCTTTTCAGATAACCAAGCAGCACTGTTGTCCAACTTAATGCAATCTTTTTCAGTTAAATGCTGCAAAAATGGACTCTAATCTCTTGCGATACATAACAGGGTAAAACTCAGATGGATCCCTTGTTATCAAGGAATTGCAGACAACGAATCTGCAGATGAACTAGCTAGGGCTGGCTGAGAATCTGGGCCCATAGGACCTGAACCCTATTGTTGTATCAACTGGGCTGACGTCACAGATATAATTAATAATTGGGAAAACAAACTTCGTCTGGCCCCCTGAAAAAAAGTTCCCGGGGCTGACATAATCCAAGCGATTAATCGAGCTTTTTTCCTACAAGGAAATAATTTATCAAGAGAAGGATAGCATCAGAAAGCTAGTGAGCTTTCTCACATGTCACTATGGCTTTCTTCACAAACTTAATCTAGAATCAGATACAGAATTTATATTCGGCTCGGAAGATGACGAATCATCCGAACATATCCTCTGTGAATGCCCAGCAGTACATTGGTTAGTAAGTCGTATTTTCCCTAAAGAAATACGTTCGGCAGCAGAGTTTGATCTTTTAAATAAAAATCTTGTAAAAACCTTGTTAATAATAAGTTTATATCGAAATTTGTGATTTCAAAAAGTGGTTTATGTCTAAAAGTGAATTTTGATTTTTTTTTTTGTGGTTAGGCCGATTTTCCGCTAAAAATCTCAATTGAGAGCAGACCATTATGCGAGTAAGACACATATTCGAAGCTGTGTGATTTAAGAAATTGCGAGTTAATTTTAGAATCGATAACAATATGGAAATAGAAACTATTCTCTCAAGATTATTTAAATCCAGGAAACCAAATATAACAACTAATCTATTGTTGTAAGACAATCGTTTTTAGTGGAGCAACCCTCTCCAGTAATATATTGAACAGGATACCTATAAAAGTTCTCAGTAAGATGACAATTACTTAAGATCTATGCTCCGTGGGGAAAAGTTTCTCAATTTCAACCTAATAAGATTTTCTCCTTTATGGATTTCTTCACCTGCTGCTAATTTCTTGAAGAATTTATAACCCTAAAGAAATTTTATTTACGAACACAGGTTTTTTATAAGGATCACATCTCCTGGGAATACGGAAGAGTTGTCCCTACTTTGTATTAATTCCCTAAGGATATTTTAATTACTTTCTGCCTATTTCAGAAACACAATGTTTCTCCCTGCTATTCCAAACAGGAAATTAACTACCGACCAACCTTATTCCCCAAAGTAAATAATATTAGATTTCTATATATTTCAACAAAATCCTGAATCTTCTGCATTTCTTTGCCTCGCCTGGATCCTCACGAAACAATAAAAGAAATCGACATTTCCGCTGATTAAAATGTAGAGATGTACGAGTGCTCCAAAAATACCGATCTATATCTTTATGGAAAAGTCAAATATTTTTAACATTAACAAGAACGAGGACTTAAGATTAATGCGACAAATCGACAGCGGAATAAGTTGTTCGTCATTATGCTAATAAAGAATCAACAAACGGAATCTATGAAAGCGATTTCCATTTGATTGGCCGTGAGTACGACAAGTTGAGGGGAAAAATTCAAATTAAATTGAAAGTTCAGTTTAATTGATTTTCGACCCCTTGGGATACAAATGGTCGCACAGTGCAAAGCGCATAATACTCACAGCTCTGGAATTCGAATTGAATACCGACTTGTTAGCGATATGCTCTCGTTGTTGTTTTTCTTTCACTTTGGGATAATGAAAGATAGGAAATGGAAAATGGAAAAGACGAAAAAAGGGGCATTTCTTCCCTGATTAAAGGAGAGACAAATTGCAGAGTGGCACGCTCGACCTAGTCCGGTGCATCATGATGCTTTCATAAATATTTTGCCTTAGTGAAGATAAAAAAGAAATTTTTCTTTTCAGAAAATTTCTCAGCGTTGAAGCTAATGGAAGATAATCACAACAAGGATGGAATTTACTAACAAGATGCAGTGTAATAGATACTGATGCTACGTCGTACATACAAACACCGAGAAGCAGAGATTAAGTGTAGATTGCCAGGGATTGGAGCGTTGAGAGGATGGATTGGCGGTGAGTTAATTGAAAGGATTTCTCTTCCTTTCATCAGCTGTTGCCCTAGGTGACTAAGGTTAACTTGTGAAGGAGTTGCAGACTGCCGTGTATTCCTCCTTTAGCGGCTTTTTTAGACCTCTCGCATTTTACGGTAATAACTTTGAAATATTTTTTAACTCCTTTCTCCCATTTATAGTTTATAATAACGAAATGTTTATATTTTTTTCACTCATAAATTATTAATAGCATCATGCTGTGCACCGGAAAATCTATCCAATTTTCAAGATCCGTGTAAAAAGTTGTTTTTAAGAAATGAAATTTCTATAAAAAATTTAGACGCATAGTTAATTATTTTATCTTTTAAACTAACCTTGTTTTGATTTATAAATTACTATGCTTAGCATACATTTAAAATTAAATTTTTAATCGAAACTGGGGCATTGTAAAGCATAATTAATTTTACTTCAATGTTGACTGAAAAAACATAAGAATTTGATGACAAATTCACTGACTGACTATTTGACTGATCGAATGATTTACTTATTGTCTGCGGTTGACTGATTAACTAATTGACTGAACGACAACTTTACTTATTGACTCAGGTAGACTGATCGACTGATTAACCAATTCATTGACTTATTTATGGATTCATTCACTAATATTTAAGATTTCTTTGTAATTTTATTGAAAGTCAGTTGAGCTTTGTATGGATGTCCTTATTCGTTGCACAAGAATGGCAGTATTGGATTCGCATTAAATTTCAAGACACTAATTTCAATGGCAATTCAATTGCGCTCCTAGTCAACTTGGCGAGGTCCTCAAATCGCACTAAGCCATTTTGCTACGACAGTCCTCAGGAGATTTAATGGAAAGAAAGACGATTGTGTATAGTTATATCGAACTTGTAGCATTCAGGTACGATATCAAATTGGTGATGCCGTACTTTGAAAGCTCCTTCAAGTGAGAAAAGAAAGGATTACTCGGTTTGCAAAAACGGGGAGCAGCAAGGACCGGCCACTTGCAAACAAAATGAATGAGAGTTTCTTTCTCATTCACATTTAACCAGCTCCTAAAAGGGAATGAGGGATTCCTAGTTTGGCTGCGTGGCTGCCCACCGCCCATTGACCTGTGATTATGGCAACCACGCTTGAAATATCTTTTCAAGATCTGGAGACCAACTCGGTGGAATTGTTTTTATTATAGAAAGGCTTTCGACGTGGTGCAATTGGTTAAATTAAACAGCTAAGGTAGAGTAGCTGTGCTTTGGTTGTAAGGTAGGAAAGAACGCGTTCCCTGACGGAGCTCAAAGGATAGCAGACTGTCTCAGCGCAGTCCGTATT
This sequence comes from Nephrocerus scutellatus, assembly GCA_947095585.1. Lineage (NCBI taxonomy): Eukaryota > Metazoa > Arthropoda > Insecta > Diptera > Pipunculidae > Nephrocerus > Nephrocerus scutellatus. The sequence continues at coordinate 79,713,199 of OX352765.1, read as the reverse complement.
TAGTTTGAGGCCCTTCATCGCCAGTACGTCCGTCCATGTCGCTGTGACCCGGTCTATGTCCATGCATTGGCTTATCGAAGCCAGTTCTGCCTCCCTCCTCACTGACGAGCTTAGAAGTGTTGCTTGTCGCAATATTGGCCTTGATAACGGATTGACTGTCTACACATGCCCTCTATTGCCGTATAACGAGAAAGCACCCTGCATGCCTCTCCTATCGCTAAGATCGCCGCCTGGAAGATACTTGCAGAGTCAGGTAGCTTGTAGGACCTTGGAAAGTAAAGGTTTTCAGAGTAGACTCCATTACTCTACTTCTATATATCGGTGAATAGAGTTACATTAAAAAGTCCCACAACTCTCTCGACTTTCTACGACGATCGGCTCTACGCACCGAAATGACTTCAAGTGTTTCACACACTGGGCCAAGAATTATCAACACAACAATAGGTTTAACAGACCTGTAGCTGCTATAACAACAACAACAACAACAACAACAATAAATCCCCCGTCTTTCCATCTTTTCCTAGTTGGAAACTCTACAGTAAAGCTAGAATTAAAGTGAAGTTTAGGACTGCAGTAGTCGTTTGAAGACTGTATCATCTTCTTTGCAGTATGGTTTGGTAACAAACCACCAAGATTCTCTGAGTCGGACCACGCTGTACACCGCAACGTATTTAATAAATTGGTCAGGAGGTTTTGAGAGATTGGTTGGTTTATACCCAGAGAAGCTGCGAATGGCACAGGAAACCTTTTCGTGGGTTATGACGTTTTGCACTTTGCATGTTGTCACCTCCTGGCTTTCAGGAGTACTCAGCCAGTGCGCTAAGCCTATGTCTTTGAGTGCGAGAAAGTGGATATTTATTAAGATATCCAAAGATTCAGCGTTGATTTTGATCAACTCCCTTTCGATCTTTTGATGACGGTCGGAAAAGGGTTTTCTTTGGATAGAATTTTGTATATTCTGACCGAGTCCTTTGTGGATATAATGGTTTGACAGAACTCCATCCAGGAGCTTCGATAAGCTTTCTTGTATGTTTTCAGGCAGTACTTGTAGGGTTGCCAGAAATTTTTTGTACAGCAGATATTGAACATGGATCTGGACAGTCTTCTGAGCTTGTCCAGTTCATCGCTCCACCAAATTGGGTGATTTTTCCCGTTGCCATCAAATCCATGGAGCTGCCAAGAATCTTAATGCTGGAGTCCACGTCCACAGTTGTAGCTGTTTCAATAAAAGGACTTTCTCCCAGTTTGGTCTGGATAATGTTACTGAATTTCTTTCAGTTTGGAGTTGCGGACAGGAAAGACAGGTCTAACATAAAATACCTAATATCGAAATAGAAGTTGACACTGGAGACAGTCCAGTTGTCTCACATTCATTGTACCTATCCAATCTCGGAAAGATATAAAGGTGATAGTTCTATCATTATTTTGTATCTTAAATTATAATTTATGAGAAAATCAAATAAGGACTCACCCCGTTCGTTTTGAGCTTCCCCAGAGGCTGTGTTTTGATGGCATGACATCACACCCTCTTGATTTGCTAATGAGTTATTCCGGTATGCTCCTGCGGAAAGTATCCTCTGTCTTCACGACTGTTAAGTCCGACGAGTTAAAATTTTGGCAAAGGAAAGCGCTAATACGTTTCTTAACTAAGACACAAGATATTTGCTTACCCAGAGATTAAAATCTTTGTTTGATAGACCCCCGACGTCAGTGCCTCTGACCCAGAGCTCTTGTATCATAACAACGTCTATGTTCTACTGCACACACTTCAAGTACTTGAGGTTACTGCAGTGCCTTAGTCATCGTCGTCATCACTTGTGGTTGGAAGTGCCGGATCCGTCGATAGATTTTCCGTTACCCATCTTTAGGTCCTCTAATAATTTGGTGGAAGCGTTCTTCTCTGGATCGTTCTCATCGGGATGGGGCGGGGATCCGGAATACTTTATATTTGGCTTACCTTATGCCAAATCTATGCCTATGACCCACTCTGTCTAGAGTTTCTAGGCACTCCTCATTGATGATGAGCACTAGGGATATATTATTTTGCAGCGACTCTTCGTCCTTCAACGCACTTCAGTTGTCTCTTGGGATTTCCACATTCTGCAGCCTAAGACATTGAAGGACCTTCTTGTTGTGCAACTCCACCTTAGGAAACCAAATTCTAGCACTGGGCCTTGCAAATGCTATCTCTTGGCCATCTCACTTACTGGGATAAGCTTGATCTTCAATCCATTCAAGTCGTAGTAACTCACTCGCCAAAGAAATTTAGAGATGCCTGGTTCTTGCACCTATAATCCGAAAGCCCTCAGAAACTCGGAGCAGTCGAACGAGACTGGTGGACCTTGTGCCTTGTTTAAGAGGTGGTCCATCACCAATTCGGACAGCCGAGCATCTATGAGGCCCCACCTCTCCAGAACAAATTTTCAATTCTAAGTTGCATTTTTTTATTCTTTCTTCTTTTTAGGTAAAGCGTTCAGTAATCGAATTATATTTCTGTATTATAGACACAGCTAATTTTAAGAAACCGCATCCAAACTCTTGTCCTCCTTCAATATGTTTAACATAGCAAAGTTGAGATGGTTCTCACTTCATCGCGAATACTTCGCCAAGACAGCGACAGTTGATTTATCAATTTTCACACCATGCTCACAGATAATGTAGCAATCACTGTCATTGTTGTCATCATTAAAATGATAATTAAATCCAACAGAAACTAGCTCATCGCATTACATATTCACAGAGTAGAGCGCTCTCTACGCAATCACAACGCCATTCAAGGTGAGATAACAGTTGCCAATTAATTATATTCTTCAGATATGTGGTGAGCATAGTAAAAGCTGCGCGTTGTACCCAACCAACACATACCTTCTGTTGTATCTGTGTAACCCATACAAGGGCGCAACTTGTCTTTTTTACTACATCGCTCCACTCCCTGAGAAACCACAAATAACCGCAGTAAATCTGTGTCTCTGGCTTTTGCACTGGCTGGCATACTTTATCAGGATTCATGCTGAAAATCCTTCCTTGGCATGAACATTCGTTTATGCGGAGTTCATGACAAAAGAACATTCACTACCACCACTATCATCATCACGAAGAAAATGTCGGAAACTAATCACGCAATCATTTGATTTCAGTTGCGTGGGGGTGAACAGAGGATAACAGAAAATTTGGTGCTCCATTTACACAGTGCAGTAATTTGCAGTTTAAGTGACAGCGACACATCAACTTTACCAGCGCGCTTTCGATTAAAATGTCATCGTATGCGTCGTGCGTGCATGCGTTGGCATGAATACGTAGTGAGCAAACGTGAGTCTCGAAAGAAAGAGGAAGCTTTGTTCTGCACATCCTTAGCAAATACCAAATATTCAATTAGGATATGCACACAGAATAGAAAATCTTACCCAAACTCATTTTCGTTTTTATTTGCTCACAGATTCGGGGCTCAGTAATATGAAGGTGGGTTGTGAGTGTCGCATAGAATGCCGTCCCTATATACTACACAACAATAGCATCAGCTGAAAAATGTGAAACAAATCTTCTCATTTTGTCTAATAGAAGATAGAGCGGAGTAACTGAATTGCAGGAGGAACCCCAGCACGAAAAAAGCTTTCATTAATTCATTCATTCATTTGCTACATCATTGACAATAGAGGGAAACTTCAGTCGATTCAGGATCTTGCATTTGCATCCCGTCAGACAAAGCAGTGGAACGCGGACAAAAGAAGTTTTAAAATCAGGACAGAAGAAATCCGACAACTAAAGTTTTTTTTACTGTTAACAATAATTGTAAAATCAGTTAAGGCTTAAAAGAAGGCGTGGTAATGACATACCTTAAGAGAGCCTTTAATTTTTTGTCAAATAAAATGTAAACTATCAGTTAATATAGCTAAGGGAAAGAGAACAAGAGAAATAAAAATCTTTTAAAGCCCATGGTAATGTGGATTTAGAATCAAAACAAAGAAATAGAAAGTGTTTCGACGACAACAACCGAAAACCGACATTGAAGAAACTTTCTTATTACTTCTGCCAGAAACTTTCTAGAGTTTGCCTCTGGAACGTTTTTATTTTTTATAAGTGCCTCGAGGAAATGGGCTTCTGTTCCTTTTTCTCTGCTCTAAACTAATCGTATATTCTATTCATAAGTTTTATGGAGAATATTTTCTTTAAAAAGAGCATCATTGATACCGTCAACTGATTTTGTCATCCTCCATGCAATGGTTGACTCTTCTCATAACGTGGTTTGTTCTAAGTTCAGCCAAAATTTGCACTTCGTCTACAGAAGTATATCTTTGGTCATCACCATTTGAAAAGGATAGCATGTAAAACGTTCCACGAATAGAGTCCTATGCTTGTCCGGCAATAGTATTTTTTATATCAACCTTTTTTTTTGTACGTAGATAAGCCTTTGATTCCTTAGATTGTCTTTTTGCATTTTTAAGAGGCTATTCTCGTAGACTGTACCATCATTCCTAGCACCATCCTGCATAGTTAAGGGAATTTCTCAATTCATTTTTCCAACTACGATGTTAACTTTCATACATAACTCAAAAAAAAAAAGCATTTGTCTTATAAGCAGGTAGAAATTAATGTTAAATTAATTTCATAATCTTTTAACGTTTGAATCGTTATGGTTTACTATTATCATCCTATTTGGCTCTACAACCAGTTTCCGGTCCTGGCCATCCGCAAAACATCTCTCCCCAAGTCACGAGTTCGAGCCTATGTCATCCAGTTTTGGCATCCCTTAACTCTTGGCTTCTGATATACGCCATCCTTCCAGCGTAGGCTTGTCCAGCCTCGCTGTCTTGTTCCATAAATCCTACCGCAAAAGACTTTTCGAGCAGTACCCTCCTCACTCATTTGAGCTAGGTGTCCTTCCCACCGGAGCCCAACAAGCTTCATTCTGTTCATGATATCGACATCGTGGTAACGCTCGTAGATCTCATCATTACAGAGTCTCCGGATTAGTCCTTCCTCACAATTCTCCGTAAGACTTTTCTCTCAAAAGCGGCTAAGAGATCAGAATGCTTTTTGCTAAGCAATCAAGTCTCGGATCCATATATAAGTACTGGTATTACCATTGTGTTATACACCAGCAGCTTGGATGTTATGGTTAAATTCCTGTTATACACCAGCAGCTTAGATGTTATGGTAAAAATTCCTGGATTTGAAGAGTCTTGACAGGCTTTGTTGGCTTTGAGCAACCGTACGCGTGTTTCTGGTTCCAAGCTGTTATCGGCTGCTACAGTTGACCAGGGATAGTTAAAGTAGTGCACTACTATAAATTCGCGCTCCGCTATTTAAATTAACAGACTTGTGTTCGATCTTCTGCTCGTAGAAGTGGCCACCATTTACTTTGTTTTGCTCTCATTTATATGGAGACCCAGATTTTGTACCACCCGCTCGATCTGAATGAAAGCTCCCTTTACAGCTCTTGGGTTTCTACCAATGATGTCAATGTCGTCTACGTAAGCTAGTATCTGAATTGACTTAAAGTGTATTGTTCCTCTTGCCGTTACTTCAAAGTCTCGGATCACTTCTTCCAACACCAGGTTGAGGAGGACGCAGGTCAGTCCATCCCCTTTTCGGAGCCCGTTACAGATGTTGAATGTTGTTACTGGTCTCTTCGTTGCAAAGGGCAGCCGTGCTGACTCGAATCTGATTCGCGGATGGAGTCTTTCGTGTTGATGCAATCTGCGCTCGGAGCACCATACCAACAAGATAGTGGTCCGAATCGACGTTAACACCTCGGTACGTTCTTACCGTCATCAGGTTCGGGTTGTGGCGGCGGTCTGTTAACACGTGGTCTATCTTGTTGCGAGTAGCTCCATCAGGAGATACCCAGGTGGATTAGTGGATATATTTACGCACAAACCTTGTACTCGAAACGACAAAATTATTGCTATGGGTGCCAATGTACTGCCTGAATACAGGCGCTCTACCTATTTGGGATTCATATTCCCCAGAATGATTTTTACGTCATACTGAGGACAGGTGTGGAGTTCCCGTTCAACTGATTCAAAGAATTCTTCTTTTTTATCATCTGAGGAATCCTCTGTAGGTGCGTGAACGTTTATGAGGCTTATGATTTTAAATCTTCAATGCTGATTCGAGGCTCCGTAATAAAGTTATTAACGGGAAACATTATTGGCCTCGCACCAACCTTACTGTGAAGGGACTAGCGCGATCATTTAGCTTTTCCTGTATTGGAGTATTGGAGGAAAATCACCGGCGGCCATCACGTGGAGGTTTGATCGCACATCCACCTGCAATTCAAAAGATTTCTATTTGATTCGCTCTGCTCTATTGTGCTGATGGCTGACTGTCACCTAACTCGCTTATCGAACATTTAAAAAAAAGATTATGAAATTTAATTACCGCATTTATTTCTACCCGCTTGTGAGAAAAGTTGTCCATTTTCTTGATAGAAAGTCATAATATGTATGTTCGCTTTTTAAGTCATGGTTGATATTTTCTTTCCTGGTACCTTTCAAAAACTTAAACTTCCTATAACTATGCACTTTAAACACTTTTTTTAACCAACCACTTTTTAGGTTCGTTTTACTGTGCCCCATGAGCAAATCCCGAAATTATTGAAAAAAGTCTTACACAGCTACAGCACAGCTACGATAGAGATAATGGATAATAAATTCCCTGCAACAGAAGAGAAGGAGGAAACAAATTGATTCTTTTGAAATCCAATTAATTGTGACTTCTCGTCACTGTTAGATATACATATCTGTAAATGTATATAACCTTCTGCACAAGCTCATCACAGCTTGCAAATTTATTTGCATACGATGAGCGAAATGGATGATGCTTCGTCTCACATTCTTCAATTCGTCGCCAGGCATCCCTTTTGCAAGGGCGCATTCATGGCATCGTCGCAAGTTTCTAATTAAAAACGAACAGAGTGTGTCTAGAGCAAACGAATACGCCATTATATGTATATCCTTCATTTAAATAGACACAAAAACACAAACACACACACACAGAGGCAAACAAATTGTATGCTTTTGTTTGCTTGTGTGAGTGGTGTGTATTTATCTGCACAATGACGCCGACGGGTAACAAATTAGAATCCCGCCTGTTGGCCGCCCACTATTTAGCACAGCAACAATTACTGTTACTTCAGATCAGATAAAGGAGGAGGTGAAATTATGTCGTCGACCGGCTGTCGTGAAAAAGGATTCCTTCTATTCCTCTCACCCTACTCATGATTACAAAATGGTACCATAATACTTGGTAGTTTTTGTTGTTCGTATTGGTTGGGTTGTTTATTTGTTTATCAGCACCTTGCAAATGCCATCGATTAGGAATATGTCCAAAAATCTTGTTTTTGGTTTACTTACGTTTTTTTTGTTCAAGGGCTTCCAATGTGTTTTGTTTTAGATGACGCTTAAGCAAGAAGCAACAACAAATCGATAGACATTGTCCCTTTTCCCGTTTTTTCCATGTCTTTTGTCGTTCTTTTTGCTACTAATCCTATTTTGGGTAATATTAATTCCAGTGTATTAAGGGCAGTCCATTTAACTGCTCTCTTCAAAATCGCAGTGTTATCGCACATGCACCTATGATGATACCGCCTACTTCTCCTATTGTGTCAGAAGAATAATTCGATTTTTTCAGCTATGGGACGGACTTTCTAGCCAGCATTAGAATGAAACCTACTATTATAGGCTTTAAAGCAATGAATAAACCACTACGCACCCTTCGCGTGCGGGCCAGATTTAAGAACATAAGACTAACAAACGCTCACGAACCTTCAAATGATTCCACATGTGAAGAAAACGCTTTAACGCGTGGTTGTCGAACTCCAGAGAACTCAATGCATACACCCCGATCACGTTATTTTTGGTGTGTTGATCCGAGCACGGATTGCATCACCAATTAGGACTGCAACCGCGAATAAGAGGAATGAGGAGCGATAAAAAGACCGAGACTCCACCAATGATCGAAGATCGCACTATGCTGCCGGCACCAAGCATAGACGGAATTAGCAGAGCGATAAACCGGCTCAAAATTAATAAGGCCCCGAGATCTTGTGGGATCCCAGCGGAACTAATAAAAATCGGTGGTCCCACATTACACCAAGCAATTCATGAAATAATACTTCAAGTATGGGAGGAAGAAGCTATGCCAGAAGACTGGCGAAGAGCCATCCATAAGAAGAAGGGATATATAACAAAATGCAGCAATTATCATGGTATAACGTTGTTTAGTACCGCGTATAAGATTTTCTCCTCTATCCTTCAAGAAAGGATAGCCCCATATGCTAAAGTCATCACTGGTCTATACCAGTGTGGCTTTATCACAGGCAAATCAACAACTGATCAGATTTACACCCTTAGGCAGGTGATGGAAAAATGTCTAGATTTTCAAAACTCTAGATCCGAGACTCTGACGTAACGGTGAGAGGAACAATCCTCTATAAGTCCATTCAGATACTGACTTACGCAGACGATATTGAAATCGTTGGTAGAAACCGAAGAGCTTTCATCCAGATCGAGCAAGCGGCACGAAATCTGGGCAGCACATAAATGAGAGCGAAACAAAGTACATGGTGGCCACGTCTGCGACTAGAAGATCCAACATTGGTCCCGCAATGAAAATAGTGGAGCACGAATTCGAAGTAGTGTTATCCTTGGACTATCTCGGGTCAACTGTAGCAGCCGATAACAGCATGGAACCAGAAATACGCAGACAGTTACTTAAAGCCAACAAAGCCTACTATAGTCTGTCACGATTCTTCAAATCCAGGAAGTTAACCATAACATCCACGCTGCTGTTATATATGACAATGGTCATACCAGTACTAACATATGGATCCGAGACTTGGGTGCTTAGCAAAAAGCGTTCTGACCTCTTAGCCGCGTTCGAGAAAAATACGGAGAATTGTTGGCCCCGTATGTGAGGAAGGACGATTCCGGAGACTTTATAATGATAATGATGATCTAGAATGATTAGAAAGATCTACTAGCGTTACCGCGATGTCGACATTATGAAGAGAATTAAGCTCAGTAGGCTCTGGTGGGCAGGACACCTAGCTCGCATGATCGAAGAAGATCCTGTTCGGAAAGTCATTTGCGGTAGGATTTATAGAACACGACAGCGAGGTCGGCCAAGAATACGCTGGAAAGATAGCGTAGACCAGGACGTCCAGAGTTTAGGGATGCCAATTGGATGAAACGGTGATGTAAGCCAGGACCGGACCCCGGTTGTAAAGCCAAATATGAGTATGATGATTACTCGTAGACTCTCACTCTATACTCGTAGGAAAAGTTTCAATATTTCAACAATTTACAACAGCTATAAAAAATGCGTAATAAAGTTGTTACCCTTGTAAATTGCACAAATCGGGATAACTATTATAATAAATTTGATCTAAATACTTCCTCTTGGTGTTTGTGGGCAAAGTTAAAAGGCATAGGTTTCGGAAAACAGCCGCTGTCCAACAGAGATAAGATGGACATCTAAGAATTAAATGATGCATTTGCTAGATGCTCAAATGATTCTAATTGTACTGAACCAGTGTTATTAAATAACGCTTGAAACATGGCTTTATCGTTCAGTACAGTATATATGCTAGAAGTTAATACTGCATTGTAATTGATAAAATCAAAAGCTACTGAGCTCGATGGTATCCATCAAAGTAGAAATCCTGCACCATATAAATTAATTTTCAACAATATTCTTACGTATTCGATGTACCCAACTCAATGTTAGCGCGGAAAGAAAATTCCTGTGCCGAAATAAAAAGCTCATCGACAGTTAATGATTATCGTCCAGTTGCGATTTTGCCGTTTCTACCTAAAGTTTTTGAGGTAGTCTTTAGCAAGCAGATAAAAATACACGTTAACCAAATCAACATGCTATCTCCACTGCAATCGGCTTTCAGGAAAGGTTTCTGCTGTATTACAGCCATGCTTAAAATTATCGCTATGACATCCGACAGAATCTATAGTTAAAGATGAATTGTCCATAATGATTTTTCTTGACTTTTACAAACCTTTTGACACTGTCAACTACGAGCTATTGATTGAATAAGCTCAACCGTATTTTCAATTTTTCTCTGACTGTCAATAAACTTGTACTGAGCTATCTGTCAAATCGGGTACAGGCAGTCTATCACAATTCCCATATGTCCATATTTCGACAGCTCTCACAAGGTGTTCCTCAAGGATCAGTACTAAGACCAATTTTATTGTCGCTTCTTATTAACGACCTACATGCGGTAATTCATAATTGTGGATATCACTTAAATGCAGATGATGTGCTGTTGTACTTTCATTCTCATATTGGCCTAGTTGAGAATGCAGTGGCAAGAGTCAATGAAGACCTCCAAACTTTTCTCTTGTGGTCTCATCGAAACAAGCTCCTACTTAGCACTAGCGAAACGAAGATTGTTACTATACACAAGGACCTTATCGACACTTCATAATTTCCTGACCTTATACTTGATAATAAAAGAATAGAGCAAATTAAGGTCGTGAAAAATCTAGGCATTATCATTAACAGAAGACTTTCATGGAATGACTTATAACAATAATTTCAAAAAGTCCATACAGTTGACACATGTTGCTGACATAATTGTACTTGTATCAATTTCCATTCAACAGTTCCAAAGTAATCCAAAAGTATATAATCGAATAAAAATATCAAAATATTTTGCCAAAAATCCAGCCGTTCACATGCCTTCAAGTTTCATTAAAAAAAAACGAGAACACTCGACAAGAGACGAGAATTTTAAAATCTGCAAACAAGAAAACTGCTTCTGTTCAGTTTACTGCAACCTTATCCCCGACACAATCTCCTTCGAAGAAAGTAGATACAAATTATAAAAAAATACTAAGCCGCTCTACCTCTACCCTACAAATAACATTTATAATCAGAGGATAAAAATTACATTTTTTTTTTCTTCAGTTAATTCTCTTCGCGTCTCTTCGTAGAGCTGTTATCCTTTTTCATTCAAAATTCATTCAATACCAATTTGCACCATTGTCCTGCCTATTGTTCGCACATGAGGACATCCATTCTTCTACGAAATTGTCTTTAACTTAAACGCGTGCATTCCTTTCGTTGTGATCGCATTGCAATGGGATTTCAGCAGGATAACGATAACAAAAAATCAGATTGCTATTCATAGAAGAATAGAAGATGCAGTAAAGAACGAAAGAAAGGAAGGGAAAAAAATGTCATCGGCAATAATAAGAAGCGACATTAACAGTAACAACAGCTGTCAACATATAGGGTGCATTGCGCTTCGAATTAAGATTTCATCCGCTGCGCAGAGCACTTTGATCCTCAAGCAGAGTCGAGTGCTATACAAAAAACGACCGGGAATTGCATTGTTTTCGCCAATCGCAGTCTGCCTTCGTTTCCTACTATATCCATTATTTGTGTCACACTTACAACAACAACAACAACAATACCCATCTAGAGAAACCACTTGAGTCTGAGCGTTCAATATCGAGGAAAACTGCATGACATTTCCGCTTCCCACCGAACCCAGTTAATTGAATTTTACTTCATTTCCAATTATTGTGCTTCAGATTTGTGTGCCACTATGCTGCTGTTTTTGCTTTTGGTTTTTTTTTTATTAGCATGCGACATGCCACTAGTTCGTGCATACAGGAGGCAATGCATATCATTATTTCTTGTCTTATTGCAATTATTTGCATATCGTTCGTTATCCTTAATTTGCAATACAATTTCCATTTCGCACAGATAAAATTCAAATGAGCAGGAGCGGAAAATGTGCTAAAAGGGATGAATGGAGTGAATATTGGAATAGATACATGCGGCGATAATCAATAATAGAAAATGTTTCACAATTTGTGACAATTAAAGCTCTCGGGTGCAGTCTGAGGTTTTTATAAATTTTGGTTTCGTTTATGTCACTTTTACAGGAAGAGAATTCGATTTATTTTATTAAATTCTTTTATAGTTACATAAGATGAGATATAAGATAAGGCATAAGATGACACTAATAATATGAGATATAAGATTAGATATAATATAAGATATAAAAGGAGAAACATGATAACACATAAGATGAGACATAATATGAGACATAAAAGATACATAATATGAGACATAAGGTGATACTAAATATGAGATATAAGATGGCGCTCATAAGACATTAGATGATACATAATATAAGACTAAAGATGACACATAAGATGACACATAAGATGAGACAAAATATGAGACATGAGACATAAGATGAGACATGAGATGCGATATAAGATGATACATAATATGAGACATAAGATGACGCTCATAAGACATTAGATGATACACAATATGAGACAAAAGATGACACATAAGATGAGACAAAATATGAGACATGAGACATAAGATGAGACATGAGATGCGATATAAGATGATACATAATATGAGACATAAGATGACGCTCATAAGACATTAGATGATACACAATATGAGACAAAAGATGACACGTAAGATGACACATAAGATGAGACAAAATATTAGACATAAGATAAGACATAATATGAGACATAAGATGAGACAAAAAATTAGTCATTATGTGAGATAAAAGATGAAACATAAGATAAAACACAAGATGAGATATAAGATGAGACATAATATGAGACATAAGATAGCATTCATAAGACATAAGATGATCGATAATATGAGACAAAATATGAGACTTAAGATGAGACATACGATGAAACATAAGGTGGCAATGGTTACTAAGTTTATTTAACACGGTGTATATTTCATCATACCGCTGACATTTGGTTGACCTATGCACCTGGTGCGGTCCTCGTTCCCTGTATTGTTTGAGTTTACGGACGAAATTTTTTTCCCATGCTGCTAACGTGCGCCTTTTTTTTAAATTCTCTGTATTAACTTCGTGTGTTAGTTTGTGTTTGTATGTCTGTCTGTTTGTCGTGGAATCTTGCAAACAATTTTTAACCCACCTTCCAAAGTAGGTAGCCCTCGGGCTTCAGGGTCAGATCACTCCAAAAAATTTACATAAATTGTGCCAATCAGTGATGGCCTCAGGGCCCGTTCACTCCAAAATTTGTACAAAAAGTGTTGTTCATCAGACATATACCTGTGTATAAAATTTGAAGAAAATCGGGTTAATGTTTTAAAAAAAATTGTGTGGGGCGTCAGGCCTCCCGGGACGGGGTCTCGTAAATTTTTACAAGAAGTGTTCTCCGTCAGAGATACCCATCTATATAAAATTTGAAGAAGATTTTTTAATTTTTTTTTAAATTTGTATAGGCCCTCACGATCCCGGGGCCCGAGGTCTCCAAAATTTTAATAAAGTGTTGCCGATCGGAGATTCCCATGTGTATAAAATTTGAAGAAAATCGGGTAAATTTTGTAAAATAATTGCATGGGAGCCCCCGGAACCCGAAACCCTAGAATATGTTGTCATCGGAGATATGCATGTGTGCAAAGTTTCAATGAAATCGGACTTTGGGATGTTGGTTAAAAATTGATCGCAAGATTCCACGACAAACAAACAAATCACAAAGCACGTGAAGTTAATATAGAGAATTTAAAAATAACTGATATTTATATAAAGTAGTTGTTAACAATGGCGTTACCCGCGTGGCCGAACCCCACCACCAAGGCACCGTTTGGACTCAACAAAAGCTTAAATAATAGGCGGTTTCTGGGTGCCTCTAACACCCTACTAACCTAACCAATCTGACCGCTGTCTATATATACTGGGTGACTACCAACTTCATACTGTCATTGCTGTCAAATCAGTGATGCCAGAGCGCTCAAATTTACAGTAATGACAGTTAATTCCATTGTTTACAAAAGTATTTTAGTGGGAAATGTTTAGAAAAAAGTTATCCGCAATGGAATTCAAGCGTAATAGTGTGATTGCTATGTATTTGGCTGGAAAACTACAGCCGCAGATTGTTAACCAATTAAAACATCTGCATGTGAATAAAATGTTTGTGTATCGCATCATAGATCGTTATAACGATACTGGCAGTATTGCAAAGCGCCATGGTGGTGTACCGAAACGCACTGCAACATCGCCGGATATCATTCGGAAGGTGAAGGCCAAATTGGCTTGGAACCCACGCCGTAGCAGCAGAAAAATGGCTTGAGAGGCGAATATTTCGAGCACATATTGAAAGCTCATCTTGGACTAAAGGCCTTGAAATTCCAAAAAACCCATGGTCTCACCGATGCCCAAAAAAAAGTAAGAGTGGAAAGAGCAAAGGAGTTGTTACGCTTGCACGAAAGTGGCGATTTGTCTAATTTGGTTTTCTCCAATGAGTCACCGTTCGTTATTGAGCAATATGTGAACAAGCAAAACGACCGGATTTACTTTCCCGGCCGTTCTACTGAAAATTTGGACCAACGGATTGCCACTCGAAACCAAGCGCCGCCGATGGCGATAGTTTGGGCCGCCGTAACGGTCGAAAGCCGTTCACCGCTCGTTTTTTTGGAGCGTGGTATCAAGATAAATGCTCAAATTTATCGGGATCATGTGTTGAAGGGAGCGTTGAAGCCTGGGGCACAAAAACATTTCGGCCGCAGATTCTGGACATTTCATCAGGAATTTTTTTCAGTTTTTCACGAATTTTCCAATTTTCCGTATTCCTATAATCATCCCCGGAATATTATGAACATTTAAAAAAAATGAGCCAAATGGGTCCAGCTGTTTAGCGGTGGGAAGGTAAAAGACAGACAGACAAACAGAGTTACTTTAACATTTAACTTTGGAAACCTTTAGTCTTAAAAAAAAAAAATCGATAGCGATGCGTAGGTTGAGTATGTTTTTCACTTTCCTCAGTGAGTTCTTTAGTTGGAAACAGAAACGGCAGTACGTAAACTGATTTTAAACTTTTGTTTTGCATTGCTTGTGTTTTATTTAGCCCAAATGCAGTGGCTGCTCCGTATGTAAGTAGAAGAGAAATAAATAATTAACAACACCTGTCTAGGTACAAAAAAAGTTAATTACCTAAGAAGACCTAAAAGTGGAGCAATTTTTTTACTAATGGCATTAATATGATTCTGTAAAAACATATTAGCATCAAATGTTTCTCCTAAATATTTAAATGAATTAACCCGTTCAATAATAATGTTGTTCAATTTAAATGGAGGTACCGTAACCATTGATTTATATTGGGAATGAAACATCATATGTTTAGTTTTAGATACATTAAGTGAGATTAAATTATTCGAATAATATGTCGAGATCGTATTATGTGGCATTCATTATCCACTCTGGGATTTAAGGTTTCTCATAACAAAGCCGCATCATCAGCAAAAATTCTAATCTGACCATTTAACGGTAAATAAAGATATATCATTAATAAAAATTAGGAATAAAAGTGGTCCCAAAACACTGCCTTGAGGAACACCACATTTTATATCTAACATATCACTTTTTAATTCATTGACCATGACATACTGCTTTCTATTTGATAAATAGCTTCTAAGCAAATCACAACGAATACCCCGTATACCATAGCAATAAAATTTGCTTAGCAGCAACTCATAATCAATAGAATCAAAAGCTTTCTGCAAATCTAAGAAGAAGCGCTCCAACATACTTTTTGTTGTCAAAAGCTGAATCAATTTGGAACTTTCAACAAAGTGGATTCCGTAGGCATCAGAATCCTCTTTAATCTTCTATATTTCACAGACGGGATTTTTCTTCATTCGCTGGTGAACGCACTTTCCATATCTTAGGTAAGTTCATTATATATTCCCTTGTATGTCTGATTGCACCCTGCGGTTTTTTCCACTGCGGCAATATCTAAAAGTCAATTAACCATAAAGTAAATGAAATACAAAATATCCTACGTCAAAGGATTCTTTATATTTACGTTTTAAGGTTAATTCGATGAATTTTGCGACTAGCATGAAATCATCAGTTGCAAGATGTCTTTATCTTCATTTGTTTAAAAAAAAACGAAATCTGTGCCAGGAATCAACAGAGCGAGCATTCGCCGGGTGAGCGGACATTCAATTTCAGAGAACCTCATTGAATATGTTTCTCTTCGTGCCGCATTAAGCGTAGCTTGCAAAGTAATTGCTTTGCCAACTTTATGGGATATGTTTTGGCACAATATATCGTTTAAAGAAATTAAGGAATCTAGCTGAAAGTCATTTGCCCTGCTCCCCGCCAGAGACGTTATATTATGGTTTCCACACAAGATGCAATTCTATTTCAAAGGTAAATACCATTCCTTTGTTTGGTGGGTGGGAAAAAAGTAGCGTAATAAACGACACACCCTATGCAGTCTATAAATTTTATAAATCTTAGCCATCAGCCAGTCAGAGTCTTCTTCCATAGACGGTTGAGCGTGTGGCTTTATTGTCTTATTATTCGTTATGGGGATTATTATTTCTATAATTCTAATGTTTTGCATTAAATGATGCGAGTGTTCCAAAAGCCGCAAGACATCTTGCCGCCATGCCATTCTATTCCGCGCAACGACACGCCATGTGCCAACAAGCACCAAGAACGCCATCGCACCATCTCCCAAATATTGCGTGGTAATTCCATATAACGCTCCAAGGCACACGCGAAACAACTTCCTTTATTACCGTATTTTGAGAAATTAATTAAATTTTGTAATTCTATGGCGGATTATTGCGTACGTACTGCCTATTGCGTACGGTTCAGCGAAAGTCAATAGCTCCTGGCAGGCTAATAGCCTAAGCCTGCCCGTGGCAAACACGTACAAATGCATTAAATTAAATCGAAGTGATACCTGTGGTTGGTGATTATTTTACTTTCAGGCTTTTAAGATGTGATTTTTTTTTAAATAATAATTTATGGATGCAATTTCACAGTCAAAGGGGCGTGTACTCACTCGTAAATCAACGCAGAAATAATCCCATTGCGGTAAATGAAAAACACAATTTACAGTCATTCCAGGGTTTTTAAACTTCCCTGAGATTGGGACAACTGCCTACAATCATCTAATTTTAAAGTAAAAGTCTAAGAATATAAACTATAAGGTAAAATGGAGACTGAAAGAATTCTATCCTTTTGAATAAAGATATAATAGCGTCTTGATATCTTATGTAAAAATGAAACTTTGTCTGTATGTCTGTTAGCGCATAGCCCTAAGACCGCTCATCCGATATAGCTGAAATTTTGTGATGTAGTGAGGACGGTTTGGCTGGATGGAGGGGCTATGTGTGGTAGTGGTGTTGAGGGGGTTGACGTGGTGGGTGGTTTGAATCGAAGACCGTGCATTTTTTTATACGTAAACCTATTACCAAGGGACAACTCACTGAATGAACTCCGCCATAGCCGGTCACAAGCCTGTGTTGCGAAAGGAGGAGTGAAGGAGCAGAGCCTCGGTAATCAAATATGGGTCATCTGTTCCGGGACCCTAGTCAGGGTAACGACACCGTCGTGGGGTCCAGCTGCATCTTCATTCTTATCTGGTTATGGTATGCGGCTTTTCTACGGAAGCTAAATAAAAGGCCGTGGGTACTTAGAGCATGCTATTTGTACTTAGCGACCTAGAAAGAGCCACTGGTACATAAAGATGCTTACATTTGTGCAACCTATTCGTATTTAAGTGGTCAAGTGTAACATATGTGAGTTGGGCCCAGGATAGCTTGCTATCATAGGATAGTTTGCTGTCCTATAGTCAAATGATAGGGTTTGCAGTTCCTGAAGGGTGTGCTGCCAGGGTTTGCTTTGCAAATGCCCAGGCACTCATACCTGAACGAATGGGTGATCCTTGATGCCAGATCTGATCAAGGTTGCGTTTGGAAAACTCGGCATAGCTTGCTGATGGCAAATGAGATGGCTTAGATTACGGACGGATGTGCTGCCAGGGTTTTGCCTTGCCAAATGGCCAGGCACTCATACCTGAAATTTCCGAAGCCATTGATGTCAGACCATATCCAAGGTCGAATTGGTACCACGGATAAGGTTGACCTTCGGAGAAACCGAGTCTGTGAGACCAGGTGGAACTCTTCGTAAAATGAGTGGAATGAGTATGCTTCATGCCGCAAGGTGGGTTAGCGCGGGGCTCGTCCCCATCTCTACAACGATGAATGACTTGCGCCACGGCAATAATGTGGGCTATACCCTTAATTAAAATTATAATTAAAATAAACATAATAATAATAATAGTGCTGTAATATTTAGTGAGGGAGAAAGGGGTATCTCAAGATGGTTCTTGAAGGGTCTTGGTGGTCAGTTTTTGGGAGTGTGGTGTCGCGAGAACTCACCCAATACATTTGATAACCTCCGAATTTCCAACATACATACAAACAGAAGGATATGAACAAGTTCCCCGCAAAAGATAGCAGCCTGTGAGAAGAATCTCGTCCGTGAACCCGAATAGCAGTGAGAGCGAGGACCGCACCAGGCGAAGATATTCTTCCAGAGAGTCTGCGGTAAAACGCAATATACCCGGCGTTGCACGCACGGGTAGACGAAGTGGTGTAATTGCTGGCTGGTTATTTAAATCCAACCTTTAGCATTCAGTTACGAGATCGGATAGGTGAACCCATACACTGAAAGCTCTTTGCGACCGACATAGAAGGGTCGTCTCAATTTGCGAAATCGGACATTTGTAGAGATAGGGAATTAGAGATTATTTCTCATAACCATCTTTGAAGCTCCAGGGAAAAGTTATTTAAGCTGTACTTAGCTGTGGCTGCCCACTCGCCAATAACCTGTGCTAAAAGCCACGAACTCAGCAAAATAATTTCGTGACTTGGAAATCAGCTTAGAGATCAAATTAATTTTTATTTTGGGTAGGCCGTATTGTTGTAGATTCAGAACAGTTGGTCAGGTTGTTCCACCTTAGTTATGTTTTGGTGGTATGGAAGCAGAACTCATTCCTTGACGGAGCTTAATGCATAGTGAGTTCGTTGCCAAAAGTGACTACAATTTTTCAGCAAAGCCTGGTGTCAATGCGTCTGATCTAAACCCTTCAGATAACGTGACTAGGGTTCTTTATGAAGCACTCCGATATCTTAATCGAAATACCTCATCTCACACCAGATCGATGTTGCCGCCCGATTATTCGTCAACACCTGAATGAATAGCCTAAAAATGGCTACCCATTCATCACCGACTCTACGTATTGAACTTAGTGAAATTCCGGCTAGTTGTAAGAATGGCTCTCTTAACCTTCAGTTACGGAATAGCAACACTTGCTCACGGCCTAAAGATCCGATTTATCTGCGGAAACATGTTCCTAGAATCGGATGGTTGAAGGTTTTTAATTTTTTGCCGCCAAAAGTCACTGATGCTATTCCGAAATTGTTCGCTCATGAGCGCCTTACAATTTTTTAGCAAAGCCTTCAGCTTTACCAGTTCATCCTGTCTTCTTTATCTTCAAAACGACGATAGATACCGTATCTGCGTGAGAAGAGATATCTCTGTAAGGCTTTTATGTCACGGTTCAGATAACATTCCATAGAATTCCGTCTCTTTATCTTCGGTACCGTTGACACTAGAGCTTCTGCAATCGAGCAATCTAATTTCCCGAAATAGGTAGGTATATCCATCCTGTCTTTCTCTATCCTTAAAGCAACGATAGATACCGTTGATCTGCGTGAAAAGAGAACTTTTATATATCGGTAGGGCTTTTATGTCACGGTCCAGATAACATTCCATAGAATTCCGTCTCTTTATCTTCGGTACCGTTGACTCTAGAGCGCGGAATCAAATTTCCCGATATAGGTAGGAATGTCCTAATCCGGTCATAATTTTCGCTGGAGCATCACTCGGATTTGCTCCAATCAGTTTTATTATAATTTAATGTACGATATTTTTCGTGGATCGCCAACCTAAAAACGTACTCTAATTCAAAAGACATTACCATAACTATGGCGTTATGGTCGCTGTCATAAGTCAATAGCGCTAGTTTGTTCGCGTATTCACTACTCGCGGTGTCAATATTTTATCTAGCGTCTGCAAAACAAATGTCAAGAAAGGAAGCTTGCTCTAACTGGACAATGGAATTTAAATTTGTAATCAATCTGGCACTCGTCAATAAAATTATTTAAAAAAGTGCCTCTTGTGTTATTCACACTATTGAGCCAGTTAGTGTATTTCGCATTTAAGGCTCCCGCTAGAATCAAATATTTTGATAAACTATCTCATCCTAGTACCGCGAACATTCTTTGGACTTCGTAGTCGAAGTTACTATATGGCATTTTTGCGATATATGCCGATATCACAAAGTATCTGCAGTTATTTTTATTTATTTAAAGGAGACAAAACAAGTTTCAAGACAGCTAAAGTTTCTAATTTCTCCTAAATATACTATGTCACAGTTTAATGATTTTCTAACTAATATTGCCGTCCCTCGCCCTGTATTGCACATCTCCTATCCAACCTAAGCACTTCATAGTCCCTAAACTCTAATCTATGTCTAGGATTCCGTTTTGTTTCACTCAGAAAGAGCACGTCAGGTGAATGGTGTGCCAAGCAACGAAGCACGGCTGCACTCCTCTCATTACTGATTGTTGAATTGACATTCCAAGCAACAATTTTGAGGTTTCGCCGCTCCACTTTAGTCATTGTTGGATACAGATTGGATCACGCTGAAAAGAGCATCTTTTCGCTTGCTGCCTGGTTCTCAACTACTATGACTGTGTTGCGCGTGGCATGCGTCCATGTACACATAAAAGTTTGTACCCGAAAAACGAAATTTTTTTACATTTACTTATTTTCTCAGTGAATATAAGCAAAATTTCAACTCGCTGACTAATTCCGCTAAATAAACTTGATTTCCTAGTAACTTCAATACAAAATCGATAAAAAAATTAAAACACCAATAAAAAAATTTAACGCAACGATAACCGCTGCACTATTGACTTATGTCCATTGTCTTGAATAAAATTTCTCAAAGCCTTCAAATTGATAGGAGACATCTTCATACTCCTTCGTTGGATTGTTCCAAGCACAAAAAAAAAACACAGACTTTTACGCAAACAAATCAAAAATTAAATTTTTCTTATTCTCCACCATTCATTCAGACATAAATTTCAATAACATCACATCCAGGACAAAAGAGCAAATCGAGTGGGCAATTGCATTGCTTTTCTTATCCTTGATTGTGCGGACTCCTCTGTTGGTGAAGGTCTAGAGGTCTTCTATTGTAAGTCGTGTACTTTGTAATTTTCCTTTTTGTGTATGTCTGAGTTATTTTTTTTTGAATTCTGGGTTACATTCTGCTTTTTATTTAGCGGATAATACCAATTGTCTTGCCGTTAACAATAATAACAAAACGAAATGAAAATAACAACGAGATATCCCTAAAAATAATATAATAACAATAATCTTTTATCGTTTGCCCTCTCGTGTGGTGATCGGGACAATATGAATAATTTCCCAGCAACTCTATGCAATTGTTTGAGTGGCCAAAAACAAATTGCCATCGCATCAAGCAAGCACGCAACAGAAGAAAAACTAATAAAAAGCATTAATAACATTCAGGATACGTCCGTATTCTTAGACATCAGCCGTCGTCGTCAATTACTCAATCATATCCTCAAGTTGTTGTTGTTGTTGTTGTTATTGTCCTTCTCCTCGGATGACTTTTTAAATAAAATTTAATTGAATTTAACACAGAAGACTGGACCTATGAGAGGCTCTTCTCTTCAAGCAAAGGACTTACACGAATTTTTTTACACACGAGTTCATCTCTTTTCTTTTGTAAACAGAAAATCCACTCACACACACACACACACAAATTGCTTGTTGCAGAAGAAAAAATTTGAAAACGAAAAACAAGACAAGAAGACGCTCTGAAGGCATTGTAGATTTGCTATGGTAACGGGTAACATAGCGCTAGCGATTGCCAAAGGAATAGGCGCTGCTTTATTGTAAGTAGCTCGGAGTTGATAGACCAAAGAAAGGAAGTAATTTATGTTATTAAAAATTCCAGCATTTCACTCCACTGCCATAATTAAGTTGAAGCGGTGATGCGAATATTAACGAATATCTTTCCAAATACTCGTAGTTAGATTATTTCAATTAAATTGTTTCATTTAAAGAAATGAAGAATGGCTTGCGAACTACTTAAGTTGATTACTTCTAAGTATAATGCGAGAACCATATCTTAAAACTCAAGAATATAAAGGATTGCTATTGGATGATGAAAGTGAATTCAACCGTCAGCACAGTATTCATGAAGTTATGTGAAAATCTACTCCTATAGTGTAACTACGTTAAATATTTGAAGTGCGATGGAACCAGCACATGCTAGCCGTTTATAGCTTCTCTTTCCTTAAAAAGTCTGATTGATTGGGCTAGTCTCTTCTAAGTAAAGTTACGGAATTTGTAACTACGCCATATTGTCGCTGACGATAAAAACATTAAAAACTGCATAATGAACTAAAGCTATAATATAAGCTATAATACCCTGTTAAAGTTTAAAGTTAATATAATAGCAATTCAAGAGATCAAATGGATAAGGTATGGTATCTTACAAAACTGTATATATGTAGTACGTTTAATTGCGAGAAACCTTAAGCTCGAGGTTCAGTAAAAGAACAAAACTCAGCGCTACCGGCTTATCGAAAGACTCTTTATCCTCAAGTTGTTGTTGTTGTTATTGTCCTTCTCCTCGGATGGCTTTTTAAATAAAATTTAATTGACTTTAACGTAGGAGACTGGAGAGATGAGAGGCTCTTCTCTCCAAGGAAAGGACTTACACTGAATGAAGTGCAGCGTAGTGTAAAATGTGACAAACGTAAATATATTAACACCCTTGCCTTAGAAGCAGAGGAAGCAGCGAGCAGGTACGATAGCAGAACCGTTTACAGAATCACCAAAGAGCTGACAGGTGGTCAGCTCTCTAGCCAACATCCGGTGAAAGGCCTAGATGGTGTTGTACTCGTTTTAGAGCATTTTATATATATATAAAATATGCACCCAAATCAAACGGAGCTCCTGGAAGTAACAATTTCCCGAATTCACTCCTCAACTCCCAGCAAAGACAAGATCGCTTCCGCGCTAAAGAGCAACAGGTTGGTAGGACTAGATGGTATACCCGCAGAGGTTCTGCGTGCCGCTCCAACGTCATCACCAGAGCTTTTATATCCTCTTGTAAAAAGAGCTTTGTTGTCAGAAAGTTTCCTGGACGAGCTGAAGTAGGGAACGATTGTCAAGCTTTCTAAAAATGTCTTAAGGAGTGCGGAAACTGGAGAGGCTTTTTCGTTCTTGCAGCACTTGCAAAGGTAATAGCAAAAGTAGTACTTTAGCGCATTAAGAAACATCTGGACAATACACCCGATGCCGAACAAGCAGGCTTCCGCACTGGATTCTCCTGTATCGACAACATACAGATCATGCAGATCATTATTGAACAGCGCGTTGAATTCCGGTCACCGCTACACCTGCTGTTCATAGATTTTGAGAAGGCGTTTGACAGTGTCAACAGACAGTTTATCTGACTTGCCTTGCGCAGGAGGGGTATACCCGATAAACTAATAGCTATTATTAAAGCAACCTATGATGGCTCTAAATGTCATGCGCTGTATAGAGGAAAGCTGTCAGAGGAATTCGAGATCCTAAGTGGGGTTTGACCAGGTTGCATTCTATCGCCGATACTATAGCGATGTTCTGTGCGCGGTAAAGCTGCTGCTGGAAACCAAGGAATTCGTTCGACTCTAACATCTTAACTCATCATCTGGACTACGAAAGGGGTGCAAATGTTGTGGGTTTGAAGATCAATACTGCCAAAATCAAAATCATCAACCTCGGCAATAACTCAAAAACTCAAGTAAACATTGCAGGACAACCGGTAGAGAGAGTAGAGAGTTTTCAATATCTTGGCAGTATTGTCTCGACCGAAAATGGAACTGAACAGGACATTTTCAACCGAATCGGCAAAGCAAAGTGTTTAGAATGTGGCGAAGAAATGCGATCAGCTTAAACATGAAGCTACGACTGTTCCGTTCAAATATTGAATTAGTGCTGTTGTATGGGTGCAGCACTTGAAAGGTTACCGCTACTAACTCAAAAATATTACAAACGTTCGTAAGTAGGTGCCTACGGAACATCTTAAGGGTTTTCTGTCCTAACCATATCTCTGACGAACATCTTTACAAGAAAACGGGTCAGGAACCAATAGGCACAACCATGCAATAACGGAAGGGGCTGTGGATTGGTCATACACTCCGAAAAGGCGTTATATCAAGATTGTAGAAGAACGGATCGGCCGTGAAATACATGGCGCAGAATAGTTGAGGAAGAGGCACGACAATTAGGGAAGAGTTGGAGAGAGCTGAATCTCATTGCCAGGAACCGTATGCGATGGCGCGTACGCTTAGTATAGGCCCTTGGATATATAGGATATTAGTAAATAAGCAAGCTATCGGCTTTTGCATTATACGAATTTCTATGCCTACTGGTGCTGGATGTGTAAGTCCATGACTTCCTTCAATATGATGTAAGTCATTCTGGAAGATATGAACTCAGAATATGAGCCAGTATTCAAATATTGACACTGATACTCATAGCTTACACAATAACAAATTGAACAAAGGGTCATAAAAATGGCATTAAAAGTTTATTTGGTTGGCAGTACCTTTCTACAAAACAATACCATTTGATTATACCACTCGCAATTAGATAGACCGCTGACAGAAGCAGCGGAAGCCTACCATATATGTTATAGCATTACTTTCCAGAGAAGATCAGGATTCGCGAATCAGATTGAAGTCAGCACTTCGCAAGAGATGAGAAGCAGCTATGGTAACGTAATATGACTCACAGCAGGCTGAAAAGTTATTGGAGCCAATATATACCGACCGTTTACACTAACAAACTCAGAAATACTGTGATTATTAGATCTGACTAATTCTAAGGCTACGTAAAGACATCTTAAAGTTTCTTATTGTTGGGTATATCTGGAACTTCAGCATTTATACATATAAAGGGTGTTTTTTTAGGAGGTTTGTTTTTCCGATAGATGTCGTTTTATTTTATGACAGTTGTTTTGACAGCTCAAAGTGGCATTTCTACTCAGTATTGTTTGGCAAATCATTATGAATAGGTTAACTCCAGAACAACGTTTTCAAATCGTGGAAATTTATTTTCAAAATCAGTGTTTAATTAAAAATGTTTATAGAGCACTTCGTGAATTTTATGGTGCACATAATCGTCCGTCAGAGACCACCATAAAGAACGTAATTACCAAATTTCGGTCTACATTCACTCTTTTGGATGCCAAGCCACCGACAAGAATGAGAAGAGTTCGTACAGAAGAAAATATTGCTGTCGTTGAGGCCAGTGTCGAAGAAAACGACAATTTATCGATTCGTCGTCGTGCTCAGCAAATTGGACTTTGTCCATCGACTTTATGGAAAATTTTACGTAAAGATTTGGGTTTGGTGCCATACAAAATTCAATTGGTGCAAGAATTAAAGCCACACGACCATCGTTTGCGCCGTGAATTCAGTGATTGGTCGTTAAATCAATTGAACGAAGATCCATTTTTTTACCGTAAAATTCTCTTCAGTGATGAGGCGCATTTTTTGTTAAATGGATACGTCAACAAACAAAATTGTCGCATTTGGAGCAAAGATAATCCACACGCCGTTCAAGAATTACCAATGCATCCTGATAAATGTACTGTTTGGTGCGGTCTATGGGCTGGTGGGATCATCGGTCCATATTTCTTTAAAAATGAGGAAGGACGACGCGTTACCGTGAATGGAAATCGATACAGAACCATGTTAAATGAGTTTTTGTTGTCAAATCTTGAAGATATGGATATGGATGAAATGTGGTTTCAACAAGATGGTGCCACTTGCCATACAGCACGTGAAACAATCGACTTATTGAAAGAAACTTTCAACGACAACATTATTTCGAGAAATGGTCCGGTGAATTGGCCTCCGCGTTCGTGCGATTTGACGCCACTCGATTACTTTTTGTGGGGATACGTGAAGTCATTGGTTTATGTGGATAAACCTCAATCGATTGACGCTTTGGAAACCAATATTCAACGTGTCATTGCTGACATACGCCCTCAAATGCTTGAAAAAGTGCTGGAAAATTGGACCTCCAGAATGACATTTGTGAAAAATAGTCGTGGTAGCCATATGCCAGAAATTGTGTTTAAATGTTAAATGCCAAAAAATTATCTACCAAATAAAAAAAAATTTTGGTCATTTCATAATTTTATATGTGGTTTATTCAAAAAAAAAATCGGCAACCTCTTAAAAAAACACCCGTTATATACAATAAAAGAAAAAATAATCGACGAAACATATTTCTAAGAGATTCGAGCCTTAAACGCATAATCAAAGGAAGTTGATAGCATTGAACAAAAAGCTGATTTGATGGCAAACGCTATAAAGAGCTTACAAAATATCTAAATAGAGTTAGTTCATGTACGAAAGAAACCAGACCGATGTAGGCGTGGAAGTTGTACCAAAATGTACTCCGAACGATGGAACGTACATCCCGTTGCACGTACTACAAGACACAAATGGTAAATTGAGTTATGCTCAAACGATAATAGGAGCACTTTGATGAGTTGCTTAATAGTTAGCTAACTGCAAATTGAAGGCTTTACCAAAGACCGACTACAACTACACTATACACCTATCATACTATTGGCCATAGTAGCAAAGGACGTCATTAATGAAGAAGAAACCACAGCATTTCTTTTGCTGACTGGATTACGCCATGGTAAAATGAAAACCATTCATTTCGCAGTTCAGTTCCTAACGCTTCTCAGATTTTTTATTGTTTAATGAAGTGGCTAAACAGCAGGTATTACGGGTACAAACTCCAGCCGCAAGTGCTTGGTTAGCTTCAAGTTAACCCTTGTATTTTATAGCAATTTACTGCCTGCATCGTTATCGGTATCGAAAATCGTTTCTACACTGTCTATCAGGCATCGCTCGAATTACGCTCCTATATCTCTTTGCAACGTCCAGACCTGCATATTATCCGATGCACAATCTGTTTGACTAATCTTCTGCTGTACTTACTCTCCTGCATATCTTCGCACTGTACAGGATTATTTATCATGCTCTATCAGACCAACACTTTACTGGGGTTACATTCAGCCCGACTAAGCTCCTATCGTTTGACGCTCCTATATGATTTTTTTTTTTTTTTTTTTTTTTTGTGTAGACCCTAGTCCAAGTGACTGACACCGCGACCAGAAAGATCTATTGTATCGATAGGGCATTAGTTGTCTAATAGACATACTACCTTCCTGATGAAAGATAATATATCGTTAGTAGCAGAGTTCTTCAACTCCACTGTTGAGCATATTTCCTTATGGAAGATGCGTTTCCTTAACCAAATAAGTGCTGGGCAAACGCAGAGAACATGTTCGGATGACTCCTCATCCTCTGCACAGAATCTGCATTCTGTTTGAGAGCCCACACCTATTTTGTTAAGATGATATCTAAGGCCACAGTGGCCTGTAAGAAAACCGGCTAGTTTCCTAATGCTACCTTTGTCTAAGTTAAGGATTTCTTTATATGTATAGGGTCTGATCAGTTGTTTGGATTGCCTAAGCCCTGGGGTGTTAGCCCAATGAGCCAGACGAAGTTCGCCCTCCCAACTATTTATCACCTTCGTGGCGGCACACCAGTTGACGCCACAAAAAGGTTCAGGTCCTATGAATGCAGCCTCCGAACCTGCTCTAGCTAGTTCATCTGCGGCTTCGTTGCCTGCGATACCTCGATGACCTGGTACCCAACCAAGCTTAACCCTGTTGTGTCTGGCCAGAGATTGCAACGCTTCGTAGCAGCTTTTTACTGTTAAAGAGTCCATCGAGTTGGACGATAGAGCTTTAATTGCTGCCTGACTGTCTGAATAAATATATATTCTAACGCCTTTAACGCCTTTGCTAAGGTTTAACCTGGCACAGATCTCTATGGCATGGAGTTCGGCTTGGAAGACCGTTGGACTGTCTCCCATTGGTATCGAGACCCTTGTATTAGGTCCATAGACACCGGCTCCGACTCCCGATTCCATCTTAGATCC
The DNA here is from genome assembly GCA_947095585.1 of Nephrocerus scutellatus. Classification (NCBI taxonomy): domain Eukaryota; kingdom Metazoa; phylum Arthropoda; class Insecta; order Diptera; family Pipunculidae; genus Nephrocerus; species Nephrocerus scutellatus. Next base: position 79,685,238 of record OX352765.1, on the reverse strand, counting down.
GTCAGTGAACCACACCAGTCCATTATTGTCTAGTGTCGGAGCACCGTTTGACCAGCTTGCGCGGTCTGAGACCTCAACTTCAAATAACCTTCCGAAACAGTACTCCCTGACCATAACGTCCGGTATTGTGCAGAACATGTCTCTTTCGGGAATTGAGTTGAGAATACTCAGGTGTCCCACAAGGTCGCCTGGTTTATACTTAAATTCTAGTTGTAGCTTAATAGCGCATCTAGCGGCCGTCTTCCTAATGAATGCCTGAAGGGGCGAAAGACCTACGATAGCTTCTAATGCTGTCGTTGGGCAGGTACGCATAGCACCTGTAATACCTAAACAGGCAATCCTTTGGAGCTTCTGAAGCTCGTTTGCCGTTTTACGCTCGAGTGCTTTGGGCCACCATATTATGGCCGCATACGAGATTATGGGTCTCACCATCAACGTGTAAATCCAATGTATCATCTTAGGATTGAGGCCCCAAGTACTGCCGTAAAGTCTCCTGCAGGCCCATAGGGCCCTTGTAGCACGTTTAGTAGCAGACTTAATATGAGCATTCCAGTTAAGTCTTTTGTCAAGGATAACTCCGAGGTATTTGACCTCGCTGGAATACGTAAGAGTGGTGCCTTTAATGATGATTGGATTTAAGTCAATCAATATTCTTTTAGTAAAAGGCACTAGAACCGTCTTGCAAGGATTGATGGATAACCCTTCCCTGCTGCACCAGTCTAAAACTGTTAAAAGCGCACATTGCATGACAGCAGAGATAGTCTTGCAGTGTTTGCCTCTTATTATAATTGCCAGGTCGTCAGCGTAGCCTATGGCAGTGTAGCCTAATCTGTGTAGATTGGCCAAGAGATCGTCTATGACCATTGACCACAGAAGGGGAGAGAGGACACCTCCTTGGGGGCATCCCTTGACTGCGGTCACAGACACTGACACTCCTCCTGAGGAAGATGTGATATCTCGACTCTCGAGCATAGCCCTAATCCATTGATTGGTCGAGGTTTCGATACCCTTATGACTAATAGCTCTCTCTATAGAGTCATAGCCAGTGTTATCGAAGGCGCCTTCAATGTCCAGAAATGCACACAAAGCAACCTCCTTGGATCTAAAAGTTCCTTCTATCTTTTTAACCAGATAGTGGAGGGCACCTTCTGTGCTTTTGCCTTTTCTATATGCATACTGGCTTGAGTGCAGAGGAGCAGATATCTCTAGTCTGCCTCTAATATGAACATCGATGAGTCTCTCCATGATTTTCAGGACAAACGATGTTAGACTGATAGGTCTGTATGATTTAGGTAGCTCGCTAGGCCTATTGCCTGGTTTGGGGATAAAAATCACGTTTACCTGTCTCCAGGCGATCGGGATGTACCCCCAGTTGTAGCTAGCTCTAAATAATAAAATTAAGATTGGAAGGATAGCATCGATCGCCTTCTGTAGAAGAGCGGGAAAGATGCCATCCCCCCCAGGGGCTTTGAATGGTTTGAAGGAGCCTACTGCCCATCTAACCTTATCTGAGGCAAATATCTTACCAGATAAACTATTGGTTCTACTAGCGATGCTAACCCTTCGGTCAATCGTGTTCGAGTTTGTGTGTGGTACACTGTTGTACGAGCCGGGGAAATGAACATTTAGAAGTGTTTTCAGTGTGTCTTCCCGGTCCATCGTGTAGGTACCGTCGTACTTTTTCAACAGACCCACAGTATTTGTCTGATCTTTAACGAGTGCCTTGTGGATTCTCGCAGCTGCAGGCAGTTCAGCGATATTTTCGCAGCACTTCCTCCACGTGGCCCGCTTAGATCGTCTTAATTCAGAGTTATACTCTGTAAGGGCGGACTTATATTCGTCCCAGCTCTTCGTGCGTTTAGCAGAGTTGAAGAGTTTTCTTACTTTCCTCCTATATGATTTAAAAGATATGAAGAATAAAGATTGGACTAAGCTTGATGAGTAGGAAAAATAAATTTGTTTTGTGAAGTTGAACCTTGATCACGCTGAGGTTTATCCTAGTTTGGAAAAGACCATTATTTTACCTTGGACTACTTCACCGTTTATTGAAAGTAGGCCATATCCCTCTCGATATAGCATAGTTTGTCAAGTTACCTCAACGAAGACATGATTTTGAGATGCAATGAAACTTCGTAAGACTAAAAAATTATAAGTTCGCTTTAAAGAAATAACGAGTAACATTTGTGATGATAGGATTGTGTTTTACCTGTACCTCAAAATATTTTTAAGTACACTATAAAGCTCAAAAACTTAGAAAAGTTTACATAGGGTGCCATAAATACTTAAAAAAATGCTAATACTAAAAAATAGCTGTTTTGCCAGAAAACATCGATGCTGTTAGAAAACTGATTGAAGAGGATCGTTATGTGACTTATGGGAAAATCGAGGCATACCTAGGCATTAGTAGCACCAGGGTATATACGATCTCACCTGAACATTTAAAGGTGCGGAAGCTATGTGCACTTTGGATTACACATTTTTTGACAGACGTACAAAAAAAGGTTCGTGTTGATTGGTGCCGCCAAAAGCTTCAAAAATTCATTGAAGGTACTCCCAAAAACGTATACAAGATCGTGACAGGCGATGAGTCATGGATATTTGCATATGAGCCGGAAAGAAAAGGGTTATCGACTGATTGGGTCTTCCAATTCGAAGAAAATCCAACAAAAGTTGTGCGAGCTCGGAGCGTTGTGAAGCAAATGGGCGTGTTTATTCACAAAAACCGGTCATGTGGCTACTGTGGCTCTTGAAAATCAAATTCAGTCAATTCAGCTTGGTATACGACAATTTGTTTGCCTAAGGTTTTCAAAAAATTGAGAGAAAACAACCAAAAACGGCGAATCTATAGTTCAAGCTCCGTGGCTCAGTGGAAATGAGCATGGCTACTGAGCAGGGGGTTCGTGGTTCAAATCTCAGTAACACCAAAAGTATTTTTCATTCCGAATGGGTTACAAACGTTTCGAGCGTAATAACTTGTCACGGAAAGTTTCTCAATTCGCCGTTCGGATCCGGCCTTAAATTGTTGGTTCCTTCCATTTGTGTGCAAAAATATACATGCTCAACACAAATGGTTGCGAGAAGCTAGGCCTTGGACCGCAATGGTCTGTCGCGCCGAATATTATGATTATAGTTCGAGCTCACACACATCACATCAAACAAGCGAGTATTTGAGCACTCAAACGATCAAATTGATAGGTCATCCGCCTTACAGTCCCGACGTGGCACCCAATGACTTCTTCCGGTTCACAACACTCAAAGATAAGATGCGTGTACAACGCCTGAAGAAGCGGTAGAAGCATTCAAAAACCATGTTTTGGAGCTATCATCTTCGGACTGGAAAAAGTGTTTCGATAAATGGTTTGAGCGTTTCTTGTAGCGGCTGCCAACTTGACTCGACTAAGAAGAAGCAGATAACGACTAAGGGAGAAACTGTTTACTGTACATTCACCAGACACCTGAAACTAGTGGTCCCAGTGTCACGACATCATCAAAGAGGTATACCTGAAAACAACACGTATGTTACCAGCCACCCCAAAGAAGAAAGGAAGAGTGGTATGATGATATATGCGTATACCGGGAAAAGAGACAGAAGATGCTCATGTGAAAACGCTGCAGCACAAAACTAAGTCATACGCAGTCAATCAGCTTACCTCAGGAGATCAAAGAGTCTCGCGATCGAAACAACATCCGAAGGTTTTATAAGAAAGCCAAGCAACAGCTGTCTGCAACGCAAAATAAGGACGAAACAGTATCGATCTAGGAGAAAGGAGGAGATGAATATCCTGCATGGAAAAAAAAGCGCAAACGTATTCACCCAGCTCAAGGAGAGCGAAGAGTCTCGCGATCGAAACAAGATGGTAGAGTATCGAGCTAGGAGAAGGGAGGAGATGTATATCCTTCGTAGAAAAAAGACCGTAGACGCATTCACCAGCTCAAGGAGATCGAAGAATCTTGCGATCGAAACAAGAAACAAGATAAGAAAAGCAAGCAACTGCCGGCTGCAGTGCAAAACAAGGACAGCGAGGGAAGCTTATCGACCCAAGAAAAGGTAGGAAAAGAATATTCTGCTTACAAAGAAGAGGACCGCGGAGTCACCCAGCTTAAGGAGATCGAAGAGTCTTGCGAATCTTTTGAAAAGCAGTGAAGCAATTTCTGATGAAAATTTTTAATTATTAATTACTTTTTCTATAAACTTTTACGGCACCCCTCATATGATAACTCAAGTCTTAGTTCAAATACTTACTTTGTCAGTCTTTCGAAGAAGTAAAAAAAAATCCATTTTTTTAGTTTAAAGAAAAAATTGCATTTTCTCGATGCCTTAAGTACAATTACAAATTTTTAGTTTACAAATGTTGTAATCAACCTAATGTACATATTAAGTAGTGCTGCATTGTACTGAATACTCCAATTCAATTCACTAACAAATAAATATAAGAAAAACGAGTATCACAGAACTGCTCATTCATTTTCCACTTACAGTTAGCCAAAGGCTCTCGAGTGTACCGCATAATCGTATAACAGACGACGAACAAAGAGACTCAAGTTCATATCATACTCCAAAACCTGGTCACCGTATGGATGGCTATTTCAATCCTCCTTAGAATTATTAACAATATTAGAGGAGAGATAAAAGGAACGAAAAGGAAGAAAATTATAACGATACGACTGAGAATTGAAAAATATCCTCGAGTTTCACTTTACTTTCCCTTTAATGCGACTACACAAACCCAAAACAAGTGTAAGGCCTCTAGAGTCTACAGAGTAGAATGGGATATCGTCGACCAGTTTGAAAATTGAAAATGAAAATGAAAAGAAAAATTTTTATTTTGCGATTTTCATCCATTTTTCGCTTGTTATTGTCTAGGAATATAGAGGTAGAGAGAGAGAGAGAGAGTGAAGACGATAAGCCAAAAAATTCGCTTTGGTCATGACATGGCACGGCAGGAGGAAATGATTTGATCCCATTCTTCTATTCTTCCATTGGTAACGAATACGAGTACCAACTAGTTATGGAAACGGAGTACTGCAATATATACGTGCATTCTAAGAAATGCCCGGACATTCACAATAAGTGAACTTGAACTAGAAAAAAATATAATGAACAATTGTTTCCCAACCTACTCTTTATCCATCTACAACTCCTTATCGCAAAATATACGTTCACAGTTTCGTGCTCGTTTTTCCTTTCAAATAAAGCACCGACGAAAACTCTCTGCAGGATGGACCGATGCTATCGCGTTCTTTAAATCGTTAACCCATCATAACAGGTAGTTGAGACGTTAAATGTTGCACAAAAATGGTCGACATGAAAAGGTATTTATTATCTAGGACATGCGAATTTTCCATTGTTGCTATTGTTGTTGTCTTCTGTCTTGTCAACATGAAGTGCATTTGAACAATATAAGTTGTTTTTATTGTTGTTGTCGTGTGTTTTAAATTACCGACAAAGAAAGTATTTTTAGGTAGCATGTGACATGTAACCGTTTGGATGTGATACCCGTTTAACTTATAAAAAATCTAAGCATTGTTGCTTCTTCTGCTGTTCTACTGTCGGAGATTATAAATAACTTGGTTGGCTGAATGACACGCTGGTTACCTTTTGACAGGATATCTCGTATGTTGTGCTATTTATTAACTCGCTGGGTTTTCGAAATGCTACAAGTAGTCGGTTGCCATACCCCGAATATTTATGGATTAGCGACAGTTTATTATTATGTCTCAGTCTGACTATAATTTTTATATTAATAAAACCTTAAAATACCTGTGAGAAAGTTCACCAATTTGCACTCTAGACCAATTAGTAAGAGGAATTAACTATAAGAATTATCATAGTATCTTGGATTGTATATTTTTGATCAAGAGACCAATTCTAGCCGCGGCAATCGTCTAACTGATGCCACAAATGCACAAATAGGAAACAAAGGAACTTTAAGTATTGAATGCGTGGATTGAGACTGAACTTATAGTAAACAGTCATCGATTAACTCTTCGTTCTGAGGAAAAATTAGCGTGTGGTTAAGAGTAATGCTGGATGTTGGACTCGAAATTTTTGTTAAACATTCTTTGTATCTCGTCCTTAGATCTTAAAATGCCACCCTTGTTTTTTACTTTGATGATTAAATGAAAAACCTTTTAACCTTGTAAAGGGTGTTTTTTTGGGAGGTTTGTTTTTCCGATAGATGTCGTTTTATTTTATGACAGTTGTTTTGACAGCTCAAAGTGGCATTTCTACTCAGTATTGTTTGGCAAATCATTATGAAAAAAAAAAAAAAAAAAAAAAAAAAAAAAAAAAATGACATTTGTGAAAAATAGTCGTGGTAGCCATATGCCAGAAATTGTGTTTAAATGTTAAATGCCAAAAAATTATCTACCAAATAAAAAAAAATTTTGGTCATTTCATAATTTTATATGTGCTTTATTCAAAAAAAAAATCGGCAACCTCTTAAAAAAACACCCGTTAGATAGATATATTTTTCACAAATGTCATTTTTTTTTTTTTTTTTTTTTTTTTTTTTTTCATAATGATTTGCCAAACAATACTGAGTAGAAATGCCACTTTGAGCTGTCAAAACAACTGTCATAAAATAAAACGACATCTATCGGAAAAACAAACCTCCCAAAAAAACACCCGTTATATGAAGTAAAAATTTTAAAAATATTTATATTAATTTTGTGTTTGCATCGTAAACGTGGCGCCGTGTCTATTGTGGCTACTGCCTTTGACTACTGAGCGGAAGTTTCGATTTTCGAGACCCAGAGAACACCAAAGATCTTTTTCATGGTGTCACCTCTTGTGAATATCTGACAAAAGTTCGAGCGTAATAAATGTCATGGAAAGACCATCAATTTGCCTTTCGGATACGGCTTTAAATTGCAGTTCTCTTTAATTTATTTGCAAAATAAATTACGCACAATACGCCGGATAGATGTGAGAAGATTTTCCCTGGACTACAATGGTCTGATGATATTTTACACACATATATGCAGGTAGAGTGGTGTTCCTGGTGACTCCTTTAAGAACCATTAGCGTATAATGGCACCATTTTAGTACGAACCTACTCGGGAGGAACACGGGTATGAATAAATGGTTTTTAAATCCAAAATGTTGCATTTTGGATGAGATAAATTCGGTGATCCTGTCGGCAAAAAAAAGTTTTTCGAAAGTGTGGAGTCTTGACCGTAGTCCTAGTCCAGTTCAAACAAAGTTTATACCACGCACTATGCAAAAATAGTGGATGAGAACTTATTTCTCCTTTATTTCCTTACAATTCCTGCTCCTGTGCTATGAGGAATACCAAGTTTGGCTGCGTGGCTACCTTCTGGCAAGGTAGCGGTACTTTTTGCCAAAACTTTTGCAATATCCTTTTCCCAGATCGCGCGATCAACTCAGTGGTTCGCTTTTTATTGCACGAGAATCATATCGATCTTCATATGGAGCTTTATATAAAATTGTCTCACCAGAGAGAAGCTCTTCTTCGATTATTCTTCCGCTTTCTCATAACGCTCCATTTTACTGTGACTTTGTACTTTGAACTTTGTTTTAAGGCCCTATAAGCCTCTCTTATCGCTAAAATTTCTTCTTGAAAGATTCAGTACATGTACGACTTCCACCGTTTAAGTTTATCTGAGACACCTGCACGAATTCCGGCATTCATTTGTAATCCGTCAGTAAAGAATGTCACGTAAAATTACCTCGTCATTCCATTATCTTCTAGTTAGAGATTCGACAGCAAAGTTGGAGTTTAAGCTCAGTTTTGGTGTGCAGTAGTTATTAGAAGATGGTATCATATCTCTTTGTACTGTCTGTTGTATATTGTAATGCTAATAGCCTGCTGCTAATCAATAGAAATAACTATTTATAAGATAAGTAATTATATCAATTTGAAGTGGAATGAGCACTTGTAGTAAATGATGCCACAATTTTTTAAAAAAAAAAGTTTAAATTGTTTATCAGATGAATTTATTCTGAAAATAATGCAAAATTTTAAATTTAGAAGTATTTATGTACAACTAAGCTTAGAAAAAATCTCAATAGTAAAGTCAAAGTCTCAATGGTAAGATGATCATCAAATGAGAACAGGAATTCCTTCAAACTATTTAAGAAAATCGATGATATGGATGGACTATTTCTAACCCCTTTAGGTTGAAAGTTTAAGAGTTTATGAGCTATGAAGAACTAGAACTGTAGACAATATTCTTTTCTAGTAAAGTCGATGTTATTTCGATCGAAAATGAAAGTTCTGATTCTCTCATGAGCTCCTCTGATTAAAAATATTTTAAGCAACTTATAAACAAAAGGATATCGATAAATAGGTATTTGTGAATCAACATAAAGTCTATAAGTATGCACATGAGCTCCCTTCCTATAAATTGTCCGTATTAGGTGGTTTTGTAAATATAAAGATCTAAAAAGATATGAAAAAATAGTCAACGGGCGTTAGAAACTAGGAGAAGAATCTCGACCGTCAACTACAACAGTACACCGCACCAGGCCCGGAAGTTCTACAAAAAGTCTGTGGTATGAAGCAATACATATACACCGCGTTGCACATACTGAAAAGACAAAGAGTGTAATCTGGTCGCCGATCTCAAAGGCATCTTAGAGCAAAGTGAAGGTCACTTTAATGAGTTGCTAAATGTCCAGCTTACTGAGGAGTTCAAGGCTCCACCAATGACTGAATACCACATTATGCTTCCGTCACCAAGCACAGACGCAGTAAGTAGATAGGCTCAAAAATAATATGCCCTCAGGATCAGATGGTATCCCAGCAAAACTGATTAAATCAGGACAGCAAGCAGTTCATGAATAATGCAAACATGAGTGGACGAAGCGATGCCAGAAGAATGGGATGCTTTGCCCCAAATATAAGAAAGGAGATATAACAACACGCAGCAATTATTGTGGTATAATATTGTTGAGTACCGGTATAAGCTTTTCTCCTCTATCCTTCAGGACCGAATAGCCCCATGCGCTAAATTTATCATTAGTTCATACCAATGTGTCTTCATCCCAGGCAAATCAACAACTGAACTAATATGCACCCTTAGGCAGGTGATGGAAAAATTTCTAGAGTTTCAAAACTCACTACACCATATTTTTATAGACTTGCCTATGGCATAGCCAGAGTAGAATATTATAAAGCCATGAGAGTGTTCGGCATACCAAATAAACTGACACGACCATGTAGGTTGACTACGACCAATGTTATAAGCCAAGTAAAAATATCCGGATCACTTTCAACATCTATAACGAGTTCCGACAAGGAGATGGACTGACCTGTGTCCTCTTCAACCTGGCGTTGGAGAAAGTGAACCAAGACTCTGACATAACGGTGAGAGAACCAATCCTCTATAAGTCCATTCAGATACTGGCTTACACAGACGAGATTGACATCCTTGGTAGAAGCCCAAGGGCTGCACGGGAAGCTTTTATCCAGATCGAGCGGGCGATACGAAATCTGGGTCTGCACATAAACGGGAAGACAGGCCCGGACCCCGGTTGTAGAGCCAAATATTGTGATGGTGAAGTGGTTTTGTGAAATTATAACTTCTTTTAAAGTTTCGTTGTACTTACCGCTTTAAATCATATTCTAATTCATAATTCACAAATTTAAAACAAATTCTAAGTAAATTTAATGTTTAACCATGGAAGCCAGATTTCTACAATTTTTCTAACAGCCAATTATGTTTTACAGTATTGAAAACTTAAGTCACGTCAATTAAAAGTCGTGTAACTTTTGGATTAGTATTCAAATTTACATAAACATGACTTAATTAATTGAATAGTGAATCTTCAGATTTAATTTTGTTTTGAAGCCCGTACTTTGGATCAATAATAAATTGCTATCGCCATGTTATCATTAACGACAACGACAGTTCCACCAGCACCATGTAAATTAATACACTTACCAATAATTGAGAAGGTATTAACTTTGTAATTGTTCAGTTCATATTACTCAATCCAAATTTCCGTAAAAATTATGAAGGAAAGCAAAGTTTTCAAGATGACAATTTGAAGGTATACTCCTAATGTTGTGATGAATAATAAAGAATGACTTTGTCGTATATATCATTGAATTTTTGCACCGTTAACCACCAGACTAGCGCTACTTATGTAAGGATGGTGCATAAAACAATAGTGCCACATTTGTCTGGAGGCACCATTTCCTATCAGTCGTCTTATTGCTGCCATAGAGAACGACGCATATTTTTTAGCCCGGAACTTGTTGATAAACTCTAAGCTAAGCTTTCTATCCAGGATAACATTGAGATATTAGTACAAACATTTAACTCTCCTCTATACCTTAACCGTTAATGCTAATAATATTTTATTCAAATTATGGAACAAGGACAGTTTTTGTACTTGAGATGGTCTTTGTCTTTGTCTCTACATGTTTCTTAGAGATTTCCCCTTCACTGTTGAGTTTAGGTACTCAACTTTTCTCAATTCATCGATCCCACTTGAATATCAATAAAAATCCTTAATTTACCAATTTTCTTGGTATTTATTTATACATTTTTTTTTAAAATAAATCTCGAGATATTTTCTACCCCTTTGTGATTCAGCGCAGGAAGAAATACAAAAATAACTTGAATTGGATAAAAATACCTTGCAGACGTTTATGGAAACAATTTTCGCTTTCTTTCGGTAAGAATCACGAAAAGAACGCGAATTTTTTTTCCATAAACAACTGCAAGGTATTTATATCCAATCCAAGTCCAAGCTATTTTTATATCAAGGTTTGAAATAAAGAAATATTCTCCTTGGTTTTTAAATCAATCTGGTTTCTTTCAGCTTTTTGTTTAGCCTGCTTGTCCTTCTTTTACAATGTAAGTTGAAAACAAAAGCAAATTTGATTCGAATTTAACGAAGAAAAGGAAAGTAAATTTAAAATTCGATATAGGAGGAATAAAAATCAATTGGAAAATCAAAAATATTCGATGAATCGGACACACAATTTCACATACAGTGCAGACTTTAAACTGACACTGCCATCAGCATCAGGTTACGCATGAGGATATAAAAAATATCAACAACCACCATTACACACCATCGTCATCACTATATTGTCATCTCGCGAATATTCCTTTTCAATGAGAACAACAACAAGAAAAGAAAACACAAATCGAATGAAAAAATAATAACAATAAAAAGTGATCACTCTATGTTGTTTCCTTTGGGGAGATATTAGGAATCATGGGGACTGTATTCTTTCTTTTTTTTTATGACTATCTTCTTCTCCTTAGGACTTAGCACAAGCGACAAAAACAATTTTCTACTAACCAGAAAAAACCTTTCAGTATCGAAAACGTCATTATCATCGGTAATATCTATGATAACTTATTTCGGTCTTTCTGGGGTGCACCAAAAATTATAAAAAAATAATGTTTTTCTGTGAATCTTGAAAAAGAAAAATATTTTTTTAAATTACTTAAAAATTGATTAAGCAAAGATACAAATATCAGATCGCATCATATTTTTCTCTTCCTGATAACGTCATCAGCTCTCATTCTTCGGTACTTGTGTTACTGTGGCAGTACATAAAAAACAAAAGAAAGCTAAGCTTCTTAACCACCAACAATTAACGGAAAATTCACCCAAATAAGCAATTCGTTTACATGGGACATAAAACTTCCTGAGCAGTGTGTGGAAACACGTATTAGATATAACACCAAATACTGCCGTCAATAATTTGCTAGAGTTCAAACCTTGTCTGTGCCAACTTGTATACCAACTTATTGACCTAAGGGCACATCGCCGATGCCAACCCTCAGCCACGTCATGACAAACTGGCCGGCGACTGTCCATGGAATTACTCGTACACAAAAATGAAACTTTCACTCCATTGACTTGATTTATGTTTTTATAAAGGCCACACCAACAACTAACTGTGTCTGCACACATGACACAAGAGCAACTGCAGGACATTACACACCACACTATTTACTCTACAGTGTCTGTCGGCGTAAGACAGACACCTCCTGAACATCGCATAAGCTCTATTTATTGGACGAGTGCATTTAATCACAGCATGAATCCCAAAAGTACAATTATGATATCAAGTGACATAAAAAGTAATGACAAGAGCACAGGACGATTGAGGTGGATATTTTTCCCTGAAGAAGGTTTAACTTTAAAGCTGGTTGAAGTTGAAGGGTTGAAGATGGGGAAGTATGCTCGTCAGAAGTTCAGTTGTGATTTATGTAAAAAAAACTTAAAATTTGGTAAAAACAAAACAAACAAAACTAAGGAAGAGCTCATCCTTTATTGGGATATCAAAATCTTATCTAAAAGTTTTGAGCAAAATTGAAGTGAAAAAGTTTGAGAAGATACCATTACAATATGCAGGAATAAATAGCAAACCATATTGTGGAACCTCATGGAAAATGCTTCCATTACTCATTCTGTAACCATCATTCCAAAAATAAACTTTTTTTATAGACAAAAACTTAATGCTTACATAATCTGATGAAATTAAAAAGATGTCTAACTAATTTACAGGCAAACATAAAAACGTTGATTGCTGTTTATTTAAAGTACTTTTACCAAAATCTCTTAACAATGACTTGTATCTTATTGGCGTTTACACATCTCAAAGTGTCTAGTAAATTTTTGTTACATAGGAGTAAAACTGTCATTAAGAGACGTTAAACTTTTGATCGACTACTGGTTACTCCATCTATATCCATTCGTCCTAAAGACCAGTTCAAAAACACCCCGGATGTTAAATTTTTCATCGCCCAATGTCATCTTATCACAATCTTTATATTACACTTAACATTTACCATCATCGAGGGGTCGACCGGATGTGCCACTATTATCATCATACAAAGAAAAGTGGACAAACAAGTGAGGGGTTACCTCTGAATACTTAAAGTATGATAGTAAAGTCATGCAAGAACCATGAGCGTCTTTAATTGTATTTTAAAATGGGGTGGGTATACACGAGAGGGTTGATTGCATTCTTGTACTTACTGCACGGCAGTGGCAATTTCTGGTCACGTACTCGTATTAACCGGAAAAAGAAAGCGACATCGTCAAGGGAATTTCGCAAGTTCTTTGACAAAAGATTCCGTGTGGTGTTGATAGGGGGTAGGTCATCTTTAATGAATTCATTGGGCCTTAACAATAACCAAAGTTCAATATTTAGGATAAAAAACCAATTTAGCTACTTATAGCTCGTTTTTAAATAAGTCTGATACCGAGAAACTTATGTTGAACGCTTGCATTAAGTTTAAAAGTCATATCGGTATGTCATAGTCGGCTCTACTCAATGTTTGATCTTGTGATATATTTAATATCACGGCAAAACATGCACGAACTGGAAGCTGCAGTTTTTTAAGGAATTATTCTAAAAGATAGGTTAGGGATAATAGTTATGCGTGGTATAAACACTGTTCCTCCTTTAGATACGTAGGTATAGTGGTGGACCCCGCATGTGCTTGTGAAGTCGTCAATTAGCGCTGGTGTGTACCATTTTGATGCCACAAATCTCGAGGGACCTACCATGCATATGAAAGTGGTTTGAATCCAGCTTCTTACGTTCAGATACAAGATCAAATCAATGATCCTGTAAACTGAGAGCTCTTTCAGATCGGGAAAAAATGGTTTACTTAAATTGCGGTGCCTTGGCCCTGCTAAGGCCGTATAACTGCAGAGGAAGTGTATGAGAGGTTCTTTCTTATATTCATCTTTGCAACTTCTACAGAAGTTATTTTGCGGTATACCCAACTGGCCCACTGGCCAGTGGCCGTGCTGATAGGCCAACCTTAATTGCCCTGCAGACCTCCCTAATTGCTAGATTATCTCCCTAAAAGATACTAACTGAATCGGGTAGCTTCTGTGACCTTGATTTGTGCGCTACTGAGCCTTAGTCCCCTGCAGGCCATCCCTTATTGCTAGAATCTCTGCCTGAAAGATACTAGCTGAATCAGGTAGCTTGTATGACCTCGACAGATTTAGATCATCCGAGAAGATACCTGCACCGACTCCATGCATCTCATCTCGGATGCGACAGTAAATATTGTTGCGTCAAATTACCTCGTTACTGCCCCATCCTTCCAGTCTCCGCTGGTGGGAAATTCAACGCTGAATGAGAAGTTGAAGCTAAGTTTAGAGATTCATTAGTCAATAGATGATGGTATCATGCATTCAGGTACTGTCTGTGGTATGTTACCGTGCCAGTATAGTCTAATAACAAACCACCCAGATTCTCTGAGTCGTACTGCATTGCACTTTGCAACATACTTGATAAATATGTCAGGAGGTAATAGGTGCAAGATGGTGTTAAGGCCTCGGTCTGACATAGTCCTGTGATGCCGACTGCGGCTGATCGCAGTAGTCTACATAATGAGTTTATGACGTTATACTTCTTCTTCATCGCTGGCCACCAAACTAGCGATCCATAGGTAAGTATTGGCCGTACGACAGCTGTATACAGCCAGACAGCCATTTTTGTTTGAAGAACTCATTTCCTGCTGAAGGTTTTACTGCTGGAATTGAGTGCTACGCACGCTTTCTTAGCGCTATTCTCTATGTTAGCATTCCAGTTAAGCTTTCTATCCAAGATACCTCCGCAATATTTAGTGCTGGTAGTAATGCTGACACTCTTCCTATTGAGTTTAAGAAGGATAAAGGCCGGTGTTTTGCATTTAGTGGTGAACAGTACCATTTCAGTCTTCCCAGAGTTAACTCCAAGGCCCCAGCTTTTTGCCCAGTAGCTGACTTTACTCATGGTCCTTTCCACACTTTTACTGATCACGAAAACATACTGGCCTGATACGAATATCACCACGTCATCTCCGTACTCAACTACCTTCGTCCTATCCTCTTCAAGTTTTAGTAGCAATTTGTTAATTAACAACAGCCACAGTAAGGGAGGGATGACTCCTCCTTGGGGAGTGCTTCTCTTTGGTAATGTTACAGCTGCCAAAGATGGCATGTATAATTCTACTATCGATCATGGATATGTTCCATTTCCTAAGGAAGGATTCCACTCCTGATTGAGTCAGATTTTCCTTAATGGCCTAAATGTGAACACTGTCGAAGTCCCCATCTATATATAAAAAGTTGGCTAACGTAAACTACTTGTAATTAATCGCTTGCTCAATCGTTCGCACTACCTTATGAAGGGCTGTTGCCATCGACCTTCCATTGAGATATGCGTGTTAAGAATTCGATGCTTGTCTGACTACAAATCGTTGCCTGATATGATGATATAGAATTCGCTCCAGAGTTTTTAAGCAAGGACGATGAGAGGCCAAGAGGCCTTAAATCCCTTGCCTTTTCTGACTGTTTTGGGTAAGAATACCACCCGAACTCCTCTCTAGCTTTGAGAGACATAATCGAGTAGGATATAGCTTCTGAAAATCCTTGCTAGCCAGAAGTCGACAGTTCCATTGAGTTATGTGTAGCACAATCGACTGTATGCCATACAGGCCAGGAGACTTAAAGACCGAAATACATATTAGAGGCCAGGAAACCTTTTCCCGGGAACTACATTACGAGAGACCGGATGCTCAATATGCAACCTCTCAAAATTATCTACGCATTGTTAATTGCTAGTGGGGAAGTTCAGAATCTTCATGGATTCTTCCGCAGAAATGCCGTCCAGCCACCGTCAGCTTCCTTGATGAAAGTCAAAGAGGTGTTCTCTTTGAAAAGTATCATGCAAGTTCTAGCAAGGTCCGTGGTAGTTTAAACTGTTTGACAGTAGTCCATCCAATATCGTCGCTTGGCTTCTTTGATGGCCTTCTTATACCTTTTTAATAGTCACTATAAGGCTGCCAGTATTTGTTGGTGTACCAGATATTGAAGATCAACCTAGTCATACTTCTAAGTTCACTTAGAACTGTGAAATTTTTTGCTTCGATTTATCTGGGAGGAGGCTTTTTTCGAGACTTGTTCATTGATTTCTTAAACGTTTCAATTTTTGTTGTCCAATTCATCAGCCGAAGTAGTCTCAATGTTGGGTAATTTGCCTAATTTGCCGAATTTCATACAGTCAGTTATTTTTATATTTTGGTAAGTTTTGATCGATTCCGTCTGGAGGTTTAGATCGTACCTTATATACTTATGGTCAGAGTAAAAATTGACATCGGACACTGTCCAGTTATCTGTCCTGAATAGCTTATCATTGGAAATCAGGGCAATATCGATTACCTCTTGCCAACCCTTTAACCTCTCCGACTCCGGGAAGGTAAAGGCTGCAGTGTATTACCAGAGTAACAAACACTGATATTACTGCGAATAATAGAATCAAACAGAGGTTCATTGTCCTCCGAGGTGCACCAGAGGGAATGTCTGGCATTAGAGTCGCATCCCAAGAGGATGCATTCATCATTTGATATTATTAGTTAGGCGAAAACTGCGAAAAATTGCGGAATGGCATAATTAAAACTAAAATTATGAGCTTGTTTGATAAGCAAGCAGTCCATAATTCTTTCAAAATTCTACAGTATTGCCCCGTCTTCTTCACATACTTCATTCATGGATCTACATATGTTATATACATTGTTGAATCTCTAGGAATTTTATCTAAAATCGTGACAGAGACCATATCGTTTATGTGGCTAAAAACGACCAATAGCAAAGCCAGAATTTTTGTGTCAAGATTTTCTATTTAACAAATAAACATCTCCGTTTCTGTAAGGACTCGGCAAAGGGAATTAGATAAAGAGTATTTCCAAATTGTTATAACCGCATCCGCTGCCTCTGGTCTTACTGCAACCTTATAAAGCGACAAAAGCTTACAGTATTTAAAAACTGATTTCCAGTTTAGCTTTTTATCCAGGATGAGACCAAATAAATATTTATCAAAATTTCATATAATACCGCTTAAGAGATGAATTGAAGTTACAGGAGAGTGATTTCGCTGTATCACATAATTGTATTTGTGCGCAATAATTATTACAATGATATTTAATGACAATAATTCATTTATTTTAATTTAAAGCAAATGTCCATTTCTAAGTAACGTGACTCAGCCGAGCCTGTCGACTTGCTGGCCGGCTACCTAATGCTGCAGCATAATAATAATGTTAATTAAATGCAAATGTCCTTCTGATTATCAATAATTAATTGTATTATCACACGAGCTTGAAATACGCGTGTGAACAGGTGAAGACAACTTCAACTACAACAAAGTGAGAGAGTCAGTCCCAGTCCTTCATTAAGTTAAATCGACTTACACGGGAATTCAACATCTTTTTAATGAATTGATTGAAGTTGTAAATCATTATTATAAAGGAACATCAGACGACTTTGCATACCTTCTAACCCATTTGCAATATAATTTAGACTATCAGTGTCGCATGTCATTTAATGAAGAATAAAGAAGGATGCAGGGCATCGATTGGAACTTTCAGCTAATGCCTTGCATATTTTAAATTTCCCCACTTCAACTTTTAAAGCATTAAATTTCCTATAAATACATAAATTAATATGCAAATTTTCTTTGCTACTAAAGGTACAAATAAATTTAGGTCAATCGGATGCATATATAGCATCAATCTCTCGATATAAATAATTCCTAACGTATCTTTGATCAGATTCCGCACCAATAATAACATTTTGCATAGGTACATGTATACAGATTTGACGATGATAAGAACGAGACTTTGGGTATGTGTGTGTGTATGCCTCCCAGAATTCCAAAAATGGCAAAGTTTTCTCTATGCGAAAATTAATCTGATTAATCTGTTGAATATTAATTTTATGTGGACACAAAAACAGCCCTCTTACTGGACACAATGGTCAACGAACTGAATGAAACCGAACAGCATAAATAAACGAATTGAATTTCGAAGAAGAAGCAGCTCTCTGGTATTAGGTCACCTTAGTCGATTGTGGAAATTTGCAAAATGCGTCATTCACAGTCACATGCATAATGCTCCCCTTTCAATCTGAGCGGTTGTCTCGAAGACCTCAATGTGCATTCGACTATATGGGCATCGATGTTATGCCAGCGTTTCGGATCCACCACATACGTGCATCGTTCAAAGAAGATTATCCGCAAAAGTTTCGCCTGCAGGAGTAATTGAATTATGCTTATACGAGTACGGAAAGACTGGGAATAGGATGGGATAGGTTATAGGATAACTCCAAAGTAATCACTTTAAATGGTAAAAAAGTTTCATATGTGCGAGTAAACTAAAAATTTAAACGATTCGATTTATCGAGGGTCATCACTTGAGTATTTCAGATGATAACCCTAAGAAATAATGCAAAGGAGAAAATAAAAAGTGCTGAATGGGAATTGGGAATCTTAATAATACTGATCAATTCTTCATTCAACAGCCTATGCGTTCACTGCATCCAAGTTCGTTCTACATGTATCTTTGAATGTTCCCAATAATTCATTAGAGACCTCTGGAACGAATTTGAATGCTGGAAATTCGTGAAAAGAACCCAAATGAAACTACTGAATATACGCGATGATTCCAAGTGATAAATTGGCTGAATACGATAAAAAATAATGCCATAAAGTGTTATGGAAACAAAAAACAAGAGAGAAACGGTGGAAAATTGAGTGCTGAATAAGTAAAAATTCTATATAGTGATGTTCAAAGGCTAGAAGAGAATGCTAAATGCAAAATACTAAATGCTAAAATGCTAAACGAGAATACATTTAATGTTTTATAATAAGGATACTAAATAAAATAATAATAATAATAAAACAAATTAAAAATGCTAAATTTTGAACAAGAGCGCTGTATTATGCTTATAGATTCCAATTGATATAATGACTGACATTGAAAATGAAACCAATAAAAACAGTACCAAAAATAAGCTGGATCTTTTATTTTTTGTAAGTGCTATGTAAGAATTGTAATTAAAAATTTTAATAAAATTTCTAAATGGAAACACCGATTAAAAATGCTGCCTGGTTATAGCTTGGTTTCATTATTTTTCCCACGACGCGGACTTGCAAGTTATGCCCGTAAGTGATCAGCTTTTGCCTCAAATCAGCCAATGTTCCAATTCGGAATTTAATTTCATATGGCTTAGAGTGATGGTACAAGGGCGTAACATAAACTACTGCTCTCTGTATAGAAGTCCCAATTTAGACAGTGTTTCAACTCAAAACGAGTTTGATACACTGTCTGATTCAATTTTAAGAATTGTCACAAAAATCGTAAAACTGAAATCGTTATTGCGGGCACTTTCAATGTACACAATTCTGGGCTGGTTTGCCATTCTGGCCAGACAATACCAGAAGGAAGGATGTTGAGATGTTCACTGAGTTTAGTCAGCTTACTCAGCTTGTAAAAGAGCCGACGAAATACCTAACATTGCAAATCATTCCGCAAACACCCTTCACTTGTTCCGTACCTCTCGTCCTAATAAATACTCTGTCAATGTATTTTCGCATCTAGGCTCATCAGACCATTGTGAAATAATAATAATAATAATAATAATATCGGCGCGACAGACCATGCGGTCCAAGGCCTGACTTCTCGCAACAATTTGTGTTGGGCATGCATATTTTTGCACACAAATGGAGGGACCTACAGATCTTTGGGTATTAACTGGTCGCATTATTTCGCGATAGCAACGCGAATGCCGCCACTTTCCACAGACATCATCATTATTGGTATGAGAAACTTTATTCCCTCCAGGGAATAAGTCTGAAGATGGATGGTATGACTCGAGCTGCAAGAAGGCTTCCAGGATTAGAGAGATATGCTTTCGGTTTTACAAAGCAAACCCTTATGAAGAAAACCGAACAAATTTTAAACGAGCCAAGAATGATTGCAATGCGGCGGATCAATTTCGCTTACGACCAAAAATTGAAGCAAAAAATATCCCAAAGGTAGTAAAGATAAAGATCATTCGTGAAGAGAATCAAAAATACCGCCTCGTCGATGATTCCAACGCTCATTTATAATGACATGATTTGGAAATCTGGATATTTTTCCATGCAATGTATAAGGTTAAAAATTTTGATTAGCTTGGTTTAAGTCATACTGATATAATAATAAAAAATTAAAGTTATGAGAGTCTCCTGTGTTTGGACAGAAGAGACAACAATATTATACGCTGCACTCAACAAGGTTATACAACCATAATTGCTACACGTTATGATATCTCTTTCTTATGTATATGGCGCAATTTCTTCTTTTCTTTTCTTAAGTTTCCTGTCATCATTTGTTCCTTTCATAGTTATTTCATAAATTCCTTGCTCTAGTGCTGATACTCCGGGTTTAATCACCTTGGCTGAGATGCCATCTAATCCTGAAGTCTTATTAGACTTGA
This sequence comes from Nephrocerus scutellatus, assembly GCA_947095585.1. Lineage (NCBI taxonomy): Eukaryota > Metazoa > Arthropoda > Insecta > Diptera > Pipunculidae > Nephrocerus > Nephrocerus scutellatus. The sequence goes on along the minus strand of OX352765.1, from coordinate 79,664,981 downwards.
GCCGATATGTCGATCTGCTAACTTCATGTGTGCTTGGTAACGCTGTCTAGTGTGGTTGTCGGTCTTTTGTGGAGCCTTAAAATCCTTTCCATCATTCTAAGATGCCTTTGAAATCGGTGATCAGATTATTCCATTTGTCTTTGCAGACTCTTTGTTAGCACTTCCGCGCCTGGAGCGGTTCTCTCTCTCTCTCTCTCTCTCTGTACTCATCGAGTGCTGCTTTCTTTCGCCGATGGACTTGTTTTTTTTATCATCTAAGCACTTGAAACTTTTTTCACGTAATCGTAGAATTCTTTCGTTTAGTCGCTTGCTTTAGTTATCATTGAATCAGTCGTTCCCATCTTTACCACAACTACCCAAGTTGGAGTCAACAGGACTAATAACTGTTGGCTGACCACCAAATGACAAGTATATCGTTGAGTTGAAACTTCGAACAAACCGCAGCTTTATTCACTCAAAGACGGTGTTTGAGCATATACCATATATACATATATATACAACCAAACACATTATTCTATTTTTAAACATTGTCATTGTCAAGTCCATTCAACTTTCACTTTATTTATATAATGCAATTCAATTCAAATATTGGAGATATGGCATGGCTAAAGTAAACAAGAAACGTGGCATGGCCAATATAATATTAATTCGATTATAATAACGAGTGTTCTTTGTCTGAGCATTCGCATTATAATCGAATACTCACTCGCTTTCCTTGTGTCAACCCAAGCGGGTCGTATAGTTTTTTTTAGCTTGATTTTGATTCTGGTGTTGTGTATTGCTCCATTTTGTATTTTTTTCAAATCCTATTTTTTTGCATTTGCAGTTTTAATAAATATTAAAATATAAAGGGTGACTATTTACTGTTTGATAAGGTGAAGATTGAATCGAATAACAAATTCAACATACCAAGAACCCATTCAATTCTCCAGGCACAAAAACGCTTGTGCTTCAACATTTGGTGTCAGATGTGGGGTATTTCTTCCCAACAAAAAAGGGTGTGTAATTTGTAACTTTATCAACTGCGCTGCGCTGATAACTTTGATTGGATTTTTTTTATCGTGCTTGGTGTCTCCATGTGTTTTATCTTGGAATAAAACTACTCCGAAGGGTCGACCTGGTAGTTTTATTACACAGTAAAACGGGTTTTCTAAAAACACATAGCACCAGTACAAATCGACTTAACCTCAAACCAACATACGACTTAACCGCGTGTTGGAATCAATACAGTTGCATAGCGGAACAGTGTAGCGGTTTAATAAATCATATTATAATGCCGCCTGCTCCAGATGCTCGACGTTCGAAGCAATTCATCGAAAACCTTAGAGAAAAATTGGAGCGATATGAGAAATATGTGGCTGACGACCTTGCAATAGCAAAGGCCAAACATATTCAAAATCGGCTCGCCAATCTCAATGAGGCGTGGACAGTTTACAAACGAATGTTGCCGCCATACGAAATAATGGACAAGGAATTGCTGAGTGACACAGTTCGTGCCGAAATAGAGGAATCGTACATCTTCGTTACTTCAGAATTCGATGAAAAATTGGACCAACTAAAAGAAGCGAGACGTAAGAACTTGATCGGAGATGAAAAGGCTGCTGTCACAGATGCTCTTCCACCTACCATTAGTGCAAAGCTCCCCATCGTGGAACTTCCAATATTTAATGGTGATTATTTAAAATGGAATAATTTCATTGGTACATTTGATGCCCTCATACACGACAACCGATTGTTAAGTGCACGAACCAAATTTCAGTACCTGAAACTATCACTAACATTAGTTGCTGCTGATGCCGTAGCAGCCATTGAATTGTCAGACGACAATTACGAAGTCGCTCGAAAAATCCTTCAAGATCGCTTCGATAAACCAAAATAAAAATTGAGTTGAAACTTCGAACAAACCGCAGCTTTATTCACCCAAAGACGGTAAAACACAAATGATTAGCTTATTTAGCATTAACAATAATTGTAGATTAAGCAGTTTACAATTATAATTAATAAATATAAAAGAGGGGTTCGCCTACTAAATAAATGTCATTCTACTCAGAAGCCATCGGTGTAGTTTATTGATCAGGACACATTATAAAATTTGGTTCATGTGCCTAAGTCTTTGTTCATTGTTCCTACTGTTTGCACAGTAAGCACATTTCACTTATTCTAAACAACTAATGAAAAAGTTAAAAACAGTACTTAGTAATTATGTCATTTAGAGAATGCTATAAAAAAAGGCGCCTTATAAGAAGAATGCCGGTGAATAATTCTGAATGCCAGGTAGTATAGTTACTTATTAAAAATGGCACTTTCCCTTTAATTTTTTCTTCAACAATTCAGAATTCAATTATAACGAAAATTTAATTGAAAACCTCTGTAATGCGGTCACTCACATATCCTTTTGTAATCCCCATCCAATTCAACTAAATTGTATATACACTACTAGTGTGTCGTTTAAACATTCAGGCTGAACACCATTTAGAAGAGAATTTAAGTGTCACCAGAATATCACAACGCTACACATAATAATTCCGCGGACCCACACGGACACTAAGCGATACGATTCCTTTTTGTGAAACTACCATGTAGTGCGTGGGCAAAACATCCCATGAGATATCCACCATTACTCTCTGGCAGTGATGGGTAAACTATAGTCCAATCTGTCGAGCACACACATATCCTTCATTTCACATCATTTGGGAATTGGTCCATCTGTCATGTGACAGCGGTTCTAGCGAAAAGGCCTATCTGAATACCGTGGCTCCCGCCATGCAACACAAAATATATAAATCATAAAGTAATCCATCATATTCAAATGAGAACAAAACGAGAATCCGTCCTGGTTTCTGTTTGGCTGCTGGCAACAAAGCAACAAAAAATATTTTAACCAAAAAATCTACTCTACAAATGAAAAGCCGCCGCTGCCGCCGACGCCGCCTGATGCCTGACGCTTGACACACGAAACCCCACACAATTTAAATATTGTGAAAAGCCCTTGCGATGGACATGGACACTGATGGAATCCCCAACAGTGACATTATGTGATTTGCATGCGAGTGGTATGCACGCCACCAGCAAACGCATATAAAATGTATTTTTGGGGAACAATTTGACTAAATTAATTGAATCGTCCACCAACAGGGGAATCCCTGGCATTCTCTCTCACTCTTGAGTAGCATTTATGCACAAAAACTCAAAACTCGCCCCAGCACCGATCAACCACCGAACTACGCATTTGGTCTGATTAATAAAATCCTGTCTATCAGATGAGGGAAATGGCTAAGGATGACGCAGCTTTCACGTTGCAGGTTGATTGCGGTCCGCATATCGCGTAGCCATCGTTGTCATCGTCAGCGCTGTGCGAAACATACGCGAGCCATTCAATATAATATAAGCCAGCTGGCCCACGCTGAAATGATCCAACGCAGCGATAAGGCATATCCATGATGAGAATCCCAGTACAATATTGCATAGAATTGTATTCAGTGAATGTCCCACTCAGATGGAACCCAGCACAAACTATGCCACTGGAGCAAGTGACATTTTTCACTTTCATTTCGTAGGATTTTCCAATTTCACATTTCGAATTGAACTATATCGTGATGTGGCATATATTCTGAACCGAAGCTGATGGTATGTCCCACAATTTTATGCATAGAGATACCTAAGAAGATTTTTGGTGATTTTTGGGTCAACAATGGAACTGTCTACTGGAATATTTTACCGTCGATGAGTACGAGAATACTACAAATCAGATATCTGACTTATCTGCAAAAGCACATCCGTTCGTTTTTAGCGGTCATGTAAAATTCTTCGATGGCTTCCAAGTTTATAGTCGGTTTGGTTTGGTTTATTTCTCTTTCCATCTATCCATTTGTCCAGCTGTCTCTCTAATTCGTAAATATAGGACTGTGTCCTTAAAACGGAATGTTTATCTGACAGGATTAAGCGTGTGTCGTGTCAGGTCGTGTCAGAGATGCGGTTTTTTAGTGAGCAACAGTAAACTACTCTTGGGGTCCAGCGATTTTATGATGGAAATTTACATTGACACAGTTCGAGGTTTTATGCGATTTTATGGTAAACTGATGATCACGTTTTACTCCGTGCGTTGATGGACAGTTGACGAATTTTTTAAAATTCTCTATATTAACTTTGCGTGCCCGTGGCTGGCTGGCTGACTGTTCAGATTTTGTGATAAAAATATTTCCCACAGCCCGATTTTTTTAGAAGTTAGCACACATGTGTATTTCCGGTGACAACACTTTCTATTAAAGTTTCGGGCCTCAGGGCCGAGTGGTGCTCATATACATTTTTTAAAAATTGACCCGATTTTCTTAAAATTTAACACACATGTGTATCTGCGACGGACAAAACTTTTTTTTAGAATTTTTTGAGGCCCTGAGGCCATATACATTTTTTAAATTAATTAAAAATATTAGTGATGAACAAAACTTTTTGTAAATTTTTTGGAGTGACCGGGCGGCTCTGAGTCCCGAGGGTTTCCCATATAAATTTTTTAAAATTTAGCCCGATTTTTTAAAATTTTAAACACATGTGTTTAAAATGTAAAATACATTCACTGAAGATTCCAACCCCGCCCGTAAAAGAAAATAGTATTGTGGCCACACCTCAAATTTTTTTATTAAAATCTCAGTTTTAGATAGAGTCTTTGAATCACGAGCTGTGTGAGCTACGCATTCCAAAGATTTAAAATAATAGTCATATGAATTTTTATATTTATTTTTTATTTGCTGATCATTGCATTTTGTAGCAATATATGATCCGGTGTGATCTTCGTCAAGAACCATGACTCCTAATATCAATATACCTTTAGGCGGGCCATCAATAAAATGATCCGTAAAACTTAATAGAGAACACGTTTTCGTAAATTGATCCAAATACCTCTTGTAAAACTTAATAAATCAGCTGTGGATATATGACCTAATACTTTTTCACTAACTTTTTCGTAAGTGGCTGGCATTAAAGATGTTCTGTATAATTTTTCTGTCTTTTTCCTATACCGTTTTTCCCTATTAGGATCGGTCAAATTAAGACTTTTGAATGCACTGCCTTCTACAACAACATGTCGACAGTTATAAGGTCCATGATGCTCTTTAAAGTCTCTCTCTTAACTTCGCGTGCCCGCGGATGGCTAGCTGGTCAGATCTTCTGATTAATGTTTAACCCACTTCCTAAAGCCCGATTATATTATTCAAACTTTGCACACATGTGTGTCTCCCAATACAACACTTTCTGTTAATGTTTGGTGCCCCTCGAGCCTCGGGGTCGGGGGGCTCCCATACAAATATTTAACAAAATTTACCCGATTTTCTTCAAATCTTATACGCATGTTAATATCCGATAGACAAAACTTTTTTTTTTAAATTTGAATATGTGAAGTCATGTATGTTTAAAAGTACATTTTCGTTCATTTTATAAACTTTTAATTTTAACCCTACTTCTGATGACCGAATACAAAAATATTGTTAGGTGGATTTATAGACTTTATTACTGCATTTGTCAAAAAAAAGAATTATCCGAGAGAATTTTTTGAAACAATCGATTTTGAAATTTTTTTTTTTAACTTTTACGACGTTCATATCATTCATTATTATAATTCATTTAAAAAAATTTGTATATTTTATGATATTAAAAATTCAAATTTCTTTCAAAAAAGGCCAACAATGACCTTGTTTTCAGAAGCGTTCAAGAGTTACAGGGTGTAAAGTGATGTAAGTTCAAAAGTACGTATCTTCGCAATAAAACGTTACGTACACAGCAGGGGTATAACCCATACGGATTTTTTTTACGAAATTAACCAAGGTATCACCCCTTTAAGTATTTTGAACCATAACGGATACACCCTGTATATAGATGCATGAATTATCCCTCTTCCATATTCACACCTTTTTGGTTTTCAAAGAAAACACAGTGTGTCATATTTTTAAAGGGTTCGTACATCATGGCGATCCGCTCGTATAAATTTTATGAAGTAACATTAGAGATTTGATTCAGTTCTGATCTGCGGTGATGTAACGAGCAAAAATTTATTTACACTGCGATAAAAAATACAGACTAGTCGGTGGTCAACTTTCCAAAATGAATTCCTCCGGCTAACTTCAACAAATGCATTTTTCCCAAAGCAAAACCGAAAATTTTAAATTAAAAAAGAAACCTCTTCTGCACCATTATTAGCACTTCAAATAATTACACAACAACTACAGTAAATAATGATAACGGTGAGATCAAAACCTCCAATCAATAAATCACATTGTCAGTTGCGTTGCATACTTAGAAACAATTACATCTGCAGTGCAGCTTAACTAACCTGCTACACGCAGACTCTATTAGTGTACATATTATAGGAAATTTCAAATAATCCGACAACCTCATTTTGTACAAATGCGCATTCCAATTAACAAATTGTTTATTATAATATCTATAGAAATTGATGAGAATTTTCACCAAATACCAATTTGTAAAATGTAAATCCCCCGATTATTAGCGTAATGCGCTAAATCATTGGCATACAGCGCACAACACAACAAGAGGGGCAGAACATATTCACTTACATTTTGCATTACCTACATTCCGCTGACATACACGTATGATAAATCAACGCAAGGACACTTATATCAGACAATAGAATATAAATTACTTTCACTCCCCCATCGCGAAATGTCCTTATTTACTTTTCATTTTCATTATTGTTGTGCGCAAAGGATTCGTTTGTTTATTATTAATCAATGTTAAGTGAACCGGAAGGTGGGGGTGGGAGTCGTGGTGGTGTTCTCCCAGATTTCTCTAGTCACACGACAGCAACCCATCTAAACGTAAAACTTTTCACCATGCGAAAATATCCTTTTACAGTGTAAACAACCATGACATGAAGGTGGTAGCGTTGCGAGGATAATTATTTCGAAAATCAAACAACAACAACACTTAAGTACAACTCTTGCCATCAATGTCGGATTTAGGACCATCATTTTCTTTATGCGATGAGATGGTTATGAAGAAGATAATAAGATCATAAGTTGCATTGTACATTTAAGGTTCATTAGAGTCAATGCAATCTGTGGCGCGATGTACAGCGCATCCGGAAAAGGAGAAACTGCTGGGTCGCTAACAATCATAATTAATTTTGGTGGTGAAAGTTTCAACGAGAAAATTTGATAACTTTTGTCAATAGAACAATTTACTTTAGGTAAACTGTGGGCGAAATCAGAAACACAAACTGTCTGGCATTAACGAAAATCAATAGAAAATGGCAGGTTTCTGAATTGGTTTTTCTTTGTACCAAAATCCTTAATTGAGAGTACATTCGAAAATTTTGTTAAATATTGCAAATATTTCGATTTCCTTTTACTTTTAATGGTTTTGAGTCAATGATATCAGAGTGTATCATTACGAAAACAATAAATCAATAGTTTATTTATATATTTATTACTATTAGATAAAAGAATAAACTGTCGGTCAGCCATCAGCAGAATAGGGGGAATAACACAGAATGCTCTAGAAATGCAGGTGGCCGTAACTCTGACTGGTGGAAGTGCGATTAAACCGCCGGTAATTTTCCTCAAATGTAGGAAAAGCGGATGATCAGGCTTGTCCCTTCAAAGTAAGGCTGGCGTGGAGCCAATAGCCTCGCCCGTAAAAAAACATTATTAAGGAACCCAAAATCAGCCTCGGATACACTGATGAACAACGACGACTACGGCAACGAAAATGACTAAAAGATATAAGAACTTTCACATGGAATGTACACTCTCTGTATAGAGCTCGTGCTGCACAGCAGCTGGCCGATACCGTGTCTAAATATAAGGCTGATATAACAGCAATTCAGGTGATGCGGTGTACGGGGAATGGTGTCTAACAAAAATCAGAATATGACATATATTACAGCTGTCATGCAATATATCATGTGCCTGGGGAGTTTCTAGTCAGCAAAAAAATGAAACACACCGTTATCGGCTTTAAAGAAATAAATGAATGGCTATGAACCCTTCGCGTGCGGAGCAAATTTAAAAAAATAAGCCAAATAAACGTTTCCGCACCTACAGAGGATTTCCCAAATGATGAAAAAGAAGAATTCTTTGAATCAGTCGAACGGTTACTCCATGCCTGCCCTCAGTATGATGTAAAAATCATTCTGCCTGCCCTCAGTATGATGTAAAAATCATTCATATGAATGCTTGAATAGGTAGGGAGCCAGTATTCAGGCAGTACATTGGCACCCATAGCTGCCACGAGAACACTAATGATAATGGACAACGATTCATAGAGACGGCAGCAAACAATAATTGGTCATTGCGAGTACAAGGTTTGCGCGTAAAAATATCCACAAAGCCACCTGGGTATCTCCTTATGAAGCCACTCGCAACCAGATAGACCGCGTGTTGATAGACCGCCGCAACAACCCGAAGCTGATGACGGTACGAACGTACCGAGGTACCAACGTCGACTCTGACAACTATCTTGTTGGTATGGTTCTCCGAGCGCAGATTGCATCAACACGAAAGACTGCATCCGTAAAGCAGAGTCAACACTGATGCCCTTCGCAACGAAGTGCCCAGAAATAACTACGGTAAAGCGATAGGAGTCGCCCTAAATGCTGGGTAGAGTGAGTCCTGGGGCTGAGATGGCAGGCGTAGAAGAGAAATGGACAAGCCTTAAAAATACTGACATTAGTACTGCTGACTCCATCTTAGGCAGTAGTCGTAGAGAACGGAACGACTGATTCAATGACGAATGGAAGCTAGCTACTGAACGTAAGAATGTTGCATATCGAAAAATACAACATTATCATAGAATGCGGGCACGCGAAGATGAATATAAAGAGCTCAGTTCACGAGCGAAAGAAAGTAGCCTGGGAGAAGAATCTCGTCCGTGAACCAGAACAGTACAGAGAGCAAGAACCGCACCAGGCGCGGAAGTTCTACCAAAGGGTCCGCGTTATGAGGCAATATACACCTCGTTGCACATACTGCAAGGACAAAGAGGGTAATCTGATCGCCGATCTTAAAGGCACCTTAGAGCGATGGGAAGAGTACTTTCATGAGTTGCTAAATAGGCAGTTAACTGAGGAATTGGAGGCTCCACCAATGACCGAAGATCATACTATTGTGCCATCACCAAGCATAGACGAAGTTAGCAGAGCGATAAATCTGCTCACAAATAATAAGGCCCCGGGAAGTTCAAGTATGGAAGGAAGAAGCTATGCCAGAAGATTGGCGAAGAGGCACAGGATGTACCCCATACATAAGAAAGGAGATATCAAAACCTGCAGATATTATCGTGGTACGTGGTTGAGTACCGCGTATAAGATCTTCTCCTCTATCCTTCAAGACAGGATAGCCACATACGCTTAAGTCATCATTGATCCATATCAGTGTGGCTTCATCCCAAGCAAATCAACAACTGATCAGATTTTGTTTTAGTTATTTTTTTGATTCAAAATACCTTGTCTTGAATTCTTTTTATACAAACATACCAATAATGTATAATTCGCAACGCAGATTATTTACAAAAACAAGAAACGCTCGTATGAAATATAATATTGGTGGCTGACTTTTTATCAAACCCATCTTGACATCTCGATCAATTATGGTCCAACGATTCTTGAACGTATTGATATACCTTAAGATGAAGGAATTTCTTGTACTAATGGTGAGCCAATTGAAAGAGAAGTGAAAGAGTTGCAGGCGGCGTTGTTTATGGTTATGATTGTGGCTTACAATTTCCAGCTGATTTCGCAAATATAAATCACGTAGTATATACTTTATTTCATTGTCTGCTTCGGATCACTTAGCCTTTCCGAAGGCCAGTTGTCATACCAGAGGATCTTATTTCTTTCCCACCTGGAATGAAGGAATATAGCGTGAAATATCTCGCACTTTGCTGTATTCGATATCCAAGAAGTTGTCCTTATGGTATGTGTATTTAACCAGAAGTTAGTGCATTCTGTAAAAAACGCGTTTAAAGCAGAGAAACAGTTTTTTTTTTAAATTGATTAGATAGAACTTTCTAAAGCTTTAATTGTCAATCAAGCTATCGTATTGCACTTTGAGTTTAATATTTACTATTGGTATACTCTGGCAAATCATCACAATTAGACTTATAATTTAACAACGCTTCGAAATTATCCAACTTTACCACCAAACCAACATATTCGTCGTTACTTTTCCGATTGAACTCTTAAGCATTTTGAAACGGAACCTTTGTTTTATCGCAAAATTGTGTTTAGCAATAAAGCTCTTACTTAATAAGCAAAATTTCGGATATGGACTGAGACAAATCCTCAAGAGAACCTAATCTAATGTGTCCAGAAAATCCGTTTTTGCGGTTTAACTACATGCTGGTGTCATAATCGGACCTTATTTCTTCAAAAGTAAGACCGAAATTCGCGTTACGGTCAGTGGAGATCGTTAGTGCATCATTATTAATCATTTTTCGGTCGAAATGTTGCTGAAATTGATGGCGCTACGTGCCATACGGCTACGCTTACCGTCGCATTTGCCATGTGCCTAAAATAATTAAGTGTTAATGCCATATATTGATCTTTAGAATAAATTTAATAATTTTAATTTTTGTTTTTTTTTGTTAACTTTTCTTAAAATCTGCAGCGATCGGCTCTGCCATATGCATTCACTGTAATAGTCAGAGCAAATCAAAATTTTGCACACCATCCTTTGTCTTTTTTTGTTTTAAGAATACTTCATTAGTGAAGGGTCTTTCTTGACTTTCTGACAAGAAACATTAAAAATAATTTAAGTATCATACCGCACTGTCAGCGTGAGTTGGGCCTTCTACCCGTCTAACGGGTTACTACAGTCTAAGTAATTTATTATGTATCTAGAGTATTAGTTAAAATACTTAACGTTTGTTGTAACATAAATACTTAACACCAACATAACACTTCCATGCTGATCGTGATGATTTCAAAACACCCCATGGAGTTCTTTCCAGTTAAGCAATTTTTATAAATAGTTTTAGTACAATACATACGAGTAACTTTTTGTCCAATACACTTCTGTTCTCCTGCTGTGCGAAAATGATTGCGAAAAATTCTCGAAACCAGAAAATTATCGCACTTTCTTCCTTTCATTCGATTACATCGACTTGTCGACAAAGCGAACCTGCTGTGCTGTGAAAATGGATTAACTTTCGAACAATAAAGTATCCTGCCAGCTTTTATAACGCTAACACTGTAAAGATATTTAATTACAATTTGCAAAAAATTATTTTTCATAACAAACCGTTAAACTTTCTATCGTTCGGTGACACGCGAAATTAAGTACAAAAGGGGCACAATCAGACCCTTGTCAGAATTTTCTTCCACATTTGTTGGTATACTAATTACGAACACAAGCAGCGGTTTTTGACAGCGTAGCTTTCCCGCCAAAATGCGCTGACATTTTTCTTTTTTTTTTTACTAAATGTGTCATTAGCAGATTTCGCTGCAGCAATTACGGCTGAATTCGGAAAACGGTTCGATAAATGATTAATTAATTTCCAAAAGAACTTTCTTCGATAACCCTGTAAAATATAATATATATTCATATAAAATGAAAGGACTTTTAGTATAAAGAAACGTTATTACACGTAATAACGAAACTCTTTAATTTGTAAACTCGATAAAAATTATGTAGAGTAGAAATAGGATTAAGATATTGTGAGAGTTATACTTGAGCCTCTCGGTAAAGTTGATTCCCAGATACTTTTGTCTCTGACTTGATGTTTTGTTTGGTTGCCGGTACTCGGAAGCAGAAGAGTTCCGTTTTGTTGGCGTTGATCTTTATTCCCCACGTAATCCAAAAGATATCGGAGGTATTCCTCCACTCTTCGGGCAGTTATCTCGGGAGAGCTGGAACGCCATACGTGGTGGAGTTATCCGCGAAAAGCATAATATTAAAGAGAACTGGTCAAAGTCTGGATCCTTGAGGAACTCCGGATTTTATACTTTTCCTTGTCAATGAGCTGCCGTAGACCAGTACACAAAAGACCCTGTTAAAAAGAAATTTTTGAATTATTTTCACAATAAAATTGGGGAAACCAATACTAATAAGCTTGTAGAGTAGCCCGTTTGTCCAAACGCTTTCGAAAGCTTATTCGATATCTAGTAAACAGGCTACTGTACTACTTTTGACGTTCAGTTCTTTAGCGACGTAAATGTGAAGCTTCAGCAGAAGGTGCGCGTAGAGTGTTTCTCTCGGAATCCGAACTTAAAGCAAGGACAAAAAAGGATTCTTTCCGTACAAAACGTATTGATCTTTTTACGGATCAAAGATTCCAATAATTTACTGATTCAACATAGTAAAGCTATTGGACGGTAAGTAAGTTGTCTTGAGTACTGGTACTACTTTGGCCACCTTCCAGTTGTCTGGAAAGTAACCATTGTTTAGGCAATTTTTGAAAATGATGGTTTACATAAAAAATTGCCATACCCGGTAACTTTTTAAGCAAAAAGTTAACAATCCCGTCTATGCCTGATGATATTTTTGAGTTTCCACTCATAATCAAATCACTGGCAACAGCTGTTCTGGTAAACATTCAACCGTACTATAGAAATTCCTGTAGAGGTTTCGTCTTCAACAAGACTATCAACCTCTTCCAAAAAATCTGGAAGATGCTTTGGGGCTCCTTTCAAAATCACAGGCAAAGGCTTCCGCTTTTTCTGCAGCGTTGGATAGTATTCGGTCTTCAATGGTGATAATCTCAGGAATGGAAATACGCTTTCCAACCAGAGCGTTCAGATTCTTAAAAGCATTAGGGCCTGGTTTGATTCTCTGAAGTCGTTTGGTCAGTTCATCTTCCTGGTAACTTCGCACAGCTCGACGAAGCATGATTACCGTACAAAGCAGCTGCAAAAGTACAGACTGATGGTATTCGTCGTTGACTCTGTTAGGAGTTCTGTTAAAGATTCTCCGAAGGCGTTTCCTCAGCAATTGTTTATGAGCAAATATTGCTTTTACATGTATGCTCGGGCAAGTCTTGAAAGCGATCCCGGCTATTGCGAATCGTTTTTTGCCGATCGAATGCCGCTGGCATTGGTAGTTCAGCTTCAAATTCCGATATTAACCGATTCCAGTTTATTTTCCTTAAGTTGATGTGTAATTCAGGTGTCTGTATGACTTGGGCGGTGACTGAGAGTACGTCTTCCGTGGGAGTGAAATAATAGCCATCGTATACTGTTGTGGATTAGGATCCAACCACTCTGCAATGGCCCTTCTTTGGTGGTTTCACACTTCGTTTTGGCGTCGAGTGTGCCTACCGTTAAAATCCCCTCCAAACACACAGTATGTGTGTCTAGAGGAGATTTCGCATATGTCCCGTTGAATGTTTTTCCTCGTCGCATACAGTGATTGTACATCGATATTACCAGCAAGGTCTCAACTTCGTTGAATTTAATGCTAACAGCTTTTGCTTCCATGATACGCAAACCATTGATTTGCACCTTCCAAAATCCAATGCTGTCTCCTGTCGTTGAATTGTAACCTCCAGCCATTATCCATGAAAGGCGCTTGATTTGAGGGACCTGAAAAACTTACAATTCTTGGTATGTGTGCGTCAATGAAAACTTCGTTGGAATAACCACATATTTGACGTCGCAAAAAAAGCTTGCCTTGGCTACCTAACACGACGCAAGAAATATTTCACTCTTTCTGATCTAGCTACTATCTACAAGGGATTAATTCGTCCCAAACTTGAGTATAACTGTCATTTCTGGTCAGGTGAACCTAAGACCACAATCGCAATACTTGTAGCGCTTTAAATGCTCATCAGTTTATCCTTAAGCCCATCATCGTACTGTTAAGTTAAGAGACTAAATAAAGAGACTAAAGAAAGAGTCTCTTAACTTAACATGAAATGATTTACCAAGGTCTGCATTCCTCCATCACTATGATCCACAGGCATTCAAAATGCATGCTCATCGAGATTTTCTCTTTCCTTCCTTGATAACTTAGTCCTTACGATGTGCCTAGTATCATAAAGGTATAAACCCCTTGAGCGTTTGCCAATAAAGAGGGGATATCGTTAATTTTATGAGGAATTCCAGTGCCAAGGCAGGAAAGAATATACAGCGCCCACAGATATGATCGGTCATCATGGCCTCGAAGAGCAAAATAAAAACGGCAAACGTCTTGTGAGTTTCTGTAATCTTCATTGTCAATAGCATTTCTGTGTTTTAGGAACATTCTTTAAGCGTATGTTTTGCCCAAAAGATTAGCTGGATTTCAACTGTAAGGCTGCGAATATCTAACCAAATTGACCATCTGGCAATCAGCTAGTCGTTTGGTTATCCGGAATAAACGCAAGCTGATATCGCAAAAATAACTCCCTTTTATTTTCTAACATTCAATTTACCACCGCGTCTCTTCAAAACAATCACCAAATTGTTTCGCATCTCTAAGTATAATACCAAGAGACTGTTAGAACAATCACCACGTCAACAAATATAGGTTCAGCTTGTCGATGAAGTCAAAACAATAAGTAGGTTAATTATAGATGAACGCTGAAAAGCTGTGGAAAAGATTTTTGCAACTGGAGTTGACCGGTTTCTTGGTAAAACGCACAATCAGCGTAGCAAACGAATATCTGCAGAAACAATGTCATGGAAATAAGAGCGTATTAGAAACAAAAGCTCAAATCGCAAGCGCCTTAGCAAAAGAGAAAGATGAGCAGTACCACATGAAGGGAAAGTTTAATTTTAGTGTAGCATAAGACGTATAAATCACATCAACGGCTAAGCATCAATCCAGAGACACTCAAAGCTGTTACTAAGGCCACATATGTGTGCTGCAAGGCTGTATACTTTAGCCACTGCTTTTTCTGGTGGTCATCACCTATTTTATTAATACTACTCTAACGGCTAAAAAGAGTGGTGTACAATGGATATTGTCATCTTACCTTATACGGATTGATGGACCTACACGAAATGGTACACAAACTAGTAGCAAAAGAAAACAGGATAGGACTGGGGATAAACGCGGCCAAGATTAAATCTTTCAGTCCTTTCAACTGCACGGTTCCTTCCAACTCGAGATATCTGCTAACTTTCTTTATCTTTGGAGTATTGTCTCGGCGGATGGTGGCACTGAAGTTGATGAGGGCAGCAAGATCGAGGAGGCCAAAGCTGCGTGCGGAATGTTCTCCCAAATGTGGAAAAGCATTTTCTAAAGGACGAAACTAAACTTTGACTGTCACTGTTCCCGTTTTCTAGATATCATATCGAACGTTACAGGAATCTTCGCTGTCAAGATCGCGAATGGTGTCCAGAGGAAATGTCGCTGTTATTGTGCCAAATACTTGTTTGCAGTCAATTGGGGTAGAGTTTATTATTGTATTCTTCCTTTTCATTCACAAGGCCTAAGGTCCGCCTACTCTCAAAGAAGAAGAAGAAGACGTAAATCTCTTCCTAGCTACTTTGAGTGAAAGAAAAATAACTTTTAATCAAAAATATCATTCTAATATCGTAAAGTCTAGTTAGGATTGACCTAAAACATTGACCTTTCAAAATAAGACTCTTGAGCTTTTAATTAGGTTTTTCTTAAATATCTGAGAACTTATCAGTCTTCTTAATCCTTAGTTCAAAGCAGAAAACATTTCACAACTGTGACGTGTCATACGAAATCTCATTTAATTTATCAACTTGACTAAGCAAACAAGAAAGTTTTTCTAATTTATGTCAGTATTTCTCCAACATAATAATTATCCTCTCAACATATGAAATTAGAGATTATATAGGACGCATGTTCTTGTTAGCATGCAACTGACTAATTAGGGCGACCCTGCTTGGGTAGGAAAATTACTAACGATCTTCAAATCTTTCACCCATCCAGCTAAAAGCAAACAACATTGAAGCACCTTTCCTTGCAGTAAAAAACACTGAATTACATCAAGTTGACAAAAGGAGGTATATGACATAGTCGTAGGTACATGTGTGTGGCAACACATCCTCGACTGCACAGACCTTGATTTAATTTTATATCATCATCGCGATTATTTATTTAACAAATCTTCTCATCCAAGTGCATCCACATCCTTAAATCTACTTATGATGGGCCTCAACCACATTCACACGTGTGTTTCCTTTTCTTAACAGTTATCTAATGTTCGTGCTTATGTTCACATTCGACATACCGTCGGTAGGAAGAACTGAAACAACTTTTGGCCTCGTTTTCATTGACGACAGCAGATAGATAGAGTAAGACGAGAGCTTTATACTAAAATGCATAGAAGTATCTTCAACTTTCCACTTTCCACACCACACTGATGATTCAATATTCGCAGCTGTAGGTCAACTGTGCGAACATGTATAAGCACTGGAAGAAACGTTGTACAAGAAGGAGTCCTCAAATGCGAAATATTTAAAGGATGTGCATGCTAACCTTGGACTGTACTAGAACTACGTAGATTTAGTGGCAGTTGTCGTCGTTGTGAACTTTTACCATTAAGCAAGGTTGTTACCGAAATTAAAAGGACCTTTTGCACACTTACAAGTGCACGCGGCTAGCAGCAACCAAAAGAAGGAGGAAGCTTGCGAGTTTACATTCTATGCTATTTATTCAGAATTCAAGTGCCTCGCAAGAAGTGAAAGATGACGAAGTGGTGATGTAGGTGATTCTATTTATTACAACCGACCTACTCGTCTTCGGTAGAACATTTCTCCTTGCATAATTATGCTTCCATGCTCATGTAATGTTCACTCTTGAACTCCTTTTTGTTTGTAATATAAATTCTGGCATGTTATTGTAATTTATCCCTACCTTCTCCTTTATCTACAGTGCGGGACAACAAATCCTTTTACCGCTGATGTTTATTACAAAAGAGATTTACGATGACTAAGAAAAACAATTTTTTTTGTCTCCAAAATGTCGCATTGCCTTCAAATAAATGCAGTATATCCTGTCTCCTAAACGCGATGGTAGAGCTTATGCTGGCAGGTGGAACCTACTTGGTTATGTTGCGACGTTCATTCTGCTTAAAATTTATCGTTTTCTTACATAAGTTTAAACGAATATTATATTTATTTAGCATTTTTATTCGGGTCACTGCAGGAACAAAATGCAAGTGACGTTATGTGATACATTAAAAAAATTTATCAAACACAACACAAAAGGTTGGGTTGTCTTTTTAGTGAAGGATCAACTAGAATGGCATGCATGCGATATTCATATAATCAATATTCCCTTATGTCAATATTACTTTCTTAGGTGAAATTTAGGTTCGGAATGCATTTTGGGACTACTTATTACCACATTCAGAAAAAAGTATCCTATTCAATTGCTAATCAGACGGGGCTTGGTTTTATATTTATATTTTCTTATTTTAATAATTATTTATTATTCAACAATTAATCTAATTTTGTAAAATGGTCAAATGTTACCCTACAACCAACTTCAGTTTTTGGCCTTGGATCATCACTTGCTGGTTATAAATGTGGAAGGGGCTTGATAATGATTCAGATAACATCCGCACTACTAGAAACATACTGTCACTACTCAAACCAAGAATTAAAAAATATGCCGGAATCGTTACTAATCTATTTAAAAAATTAGCCGCGATCGAATTTAAGAAGTCTCGTTGTTATCCTAATCTGATTACATTGTTCCGCCCAATAAAACATCAGTGTCACTTTAGAGATGGTACAGTGAGAAACGTGGCCATTTTAATAAAAGGCCGACATATTTTCATATTTTGAGTTGTGATGGCGGTCAGCCATCATTGCATTAGAATTACAGATGGCCGTAACTATCTCTGACTGGTGGAAGTGCGATCAAACCTCCACGTAGTGACGGTAAGCAGGTCGCTCATGGCACTGGCTCTCCGCATTTACACATCAACTTACTTTTCCCGTTTCGTAGACCTTTTATCTGTCTCTTGGATGAGACCAAGGGTTATATTTTCCTTGGCAAACTATGACGCATATGCCATAGGAAAGCCAGTTGAAACCAAAGGTCGACTAAGCACCCTCTTAGCCATGCATCCATTGGCGTATGCTGTTCCTTCTTGGATTAGGAATAAATTCTTTTGAGGATAGGACTACTCCGTTGCCTCAAACCCTACTCATCTACCCGGGCTAGAGACTGGCATGCTACCCTTGTAGCAAGGCGGAGTTATTATTTTGGGAATATAGCCACCACGGCTATATTCTTAACGTACCACATTCTGGACGTCAAATTTTGGGCAACATTTTCGAGCACTTTTTAACCAAATACCATGAACAATGTTAGTCTCCAAGCCATCTATTGTTGGTTAGCAGCATAAACCAGTGACGAGGCTTACAGGAAATAATTGAGAAGTATCAAATTGCGCGACTTTAAACGCCAGTTGACAGGTCCATTTCTCGATTTCTCCATTTCATTTCAAGTCATTGTTGATATTCCTAATATGGGCCAAAAAAATTATGAACCAGTATTGTCAGGTCTCCATACAATACAGAATAAAGGACCTTATAGAAAATGTGAAGAAAACTAACTTTTCTCTAATTGGCACAGTTTAGAGGGTCCTATTTTTAAGGAGAATTATCTAGCCAAATAATAGAATTAACATTTTGGTATCTCGTGGGCTAAGATCGAATTTCTTTGCCACATATGCCCACGCTATTTTGGCACTAAGTGAAACCCAGGTGAATAAAGACTCTAAGTCTACCTGGTTATAAGTTGTTGCCGGTATTTTTCCCACATCGCTTTAGTTTAGTTATTTATTTACATATTGATTTAGCTAACTTACTTACTTACTTCTAATTGGTTACAACTAACTTTCCAACCCTCATTTCAATTCCAATTGGTTTATTACTGTTCCATATATAGAAGCCATACCTTAAGAGCGACAACGACAGAGCTTCAACCCTTATGGAACTTGGTGCACTCTCTGACTCAATTTTAAGAATTGTAACCATAGACTTTTGTGCTGAAATCGTTATAGCGAGCGAAAGAAGGTCTGCTGAGATATTCGTTGAGACAAATAATCTTACTCAGCTCGTGAATGATACTAGACGAATTCGGGAAATTTCCAATCATTCCGCCAACACTCTGGACTTGCTTCTTACCTCTGATCCTGATTAATATATACTGTTAATGTATTACAACCTCTAGGCTCATCCGGTTCATTGTGTTGTATCAGCTAATTTCGCATTTCTAGACCACTCAGTTAAAGAAAAATCTCTAAAAAATTAAATGGGATTACGAAAAGCCAATTGAGAGGGCTATTAATAGGTTCTTTAGGAAATTAAACTGGTAGCTAATCTTCCTCAATAGTGACGAGGATCCCGAAGCTAATGTGATCACCAACATCATTCACATTGGTATGAAAGACTTTTATTCTCTCAGAAGTAAACCTATCAAAGCGAAGGATGATGGTATGATTTTAGCTGCAAAGAGGCTACTAAAAACAGGGAGGTAAGCTTCCGGTTATAAAAAACAAACCCCATAGAGGAAAACCGACAAAAATACAAAAATTATTGCAATGTAAAAATGCCTATGATCAAAGATTGATGCAAAAGATACTACAATGTCACAACAGTAGTAAAAATTGTTGGTCTTTCGTGAAAAGAATCAAAAATACTGCTTCGCCGTCAATTACAACGATCAGGCACAACAACATTCCAGCTGTTGGCTCTAAGGATAGGGCCAAACTACTTGCTGCACATTTTGCAGCTAGCTCCACGCTTTCAGACTGTGCTTTACATCCACCTGTACTTTCTAGTGCCGAACATCTTATGGGATAGATTTACATTCGTAAAGTTGCTATAGTTTTAAGTGACCTCAGCGTATACAAATCCGTATTCCCCAATTACTTCTGAAGAGGCGTTCTTCATTGGTGGCATTACCATTTCGTTATTTTTTTTTACTTATCCTATTTTTCTGGACTCTTTCTGAGTAGTTGGAAAACAGCATTTGTCAAGCATATACAAAAAAAAAAAGTCGAACCTTTATGTATCTATTCGTACCGACCAATAGCACCAACGTCCCTTCTTTTTAAGGTTATGGAAACGCTGGTTAAGCGTCAGCTTATGAAATATTATAAAATAATTCACGAGAATAATCAAAGACCGCCAATATGGTTTCCGTGGACAACGTTCTATTTGTGATCTGATTGGACTTCTAACTGAAAAGTGGAACTACTATTTTCACAAGTTTGTTGAAAGCAAAGTTATAGCACTTGACATTTCAAAGGCATTTGACAAAAATTTGGAACAAAGCTCTTCTATCTAAAAATACGTGCATTTGAAATCAGTGTGACGCCGCTTCAATAGTTTACAAGCTATCTTTAAAACCGTTCAATCCAAGTTGTGTTGGATGGTTTTAAATATTTGCATAAATTTCGGGTGTCCCTCAGAGATCCGACATTTTTTCTTATTTTCATTAACGATCTTCTGTCTGTAACTTTTAATCCAATACATTCTGACGACAGTACTATAAGCTACACTCATATGTTCACAGGTTAACGTCCTTGGTCATCGGTTGTGGAAATAGAACAACAGCATATGTTAAGCTCGCTAAATTCTGACAAAGATATTATTGCAAAGTGGGGAGAACATAATAGAACCGAATTTATCACATCCAAAACCTAATGCTGTCTTCTGTCGCTGAAGCGAAATTATAAGTTCCAGTCATTATACATGAATGGCACTTGCATCGAGGAAACTGAAAAAGTAACAATTCTTGGTATGTTCGACAAAGAGCATTGTTGCAATGACCACATATTCGACGCCGCAATAAATGCTTCGAAGTGCCTTAAATTCCTAACACGATGCAAGAAATATTTCAATCCCTCTGATCTGGCTACTCTACAAGGCATTTATTCGCCCCAAACTTGATTATAACTGTGACGTCTGTTCAGGTGCCCCATAGACCACCTTGCATCTGCTTGATAGAACACAAAACCGTGCGATAAAACTTATCGGTGACGCAAACATAGCGAAATCAATAGATTCGCCTAAACACCGCAGCACCGTTTTCTGTTTGTCACTGTTTTATCGCGTCTTCCACGAGCGGTGCTCAAGAGAAACGGCCAGTTGCATGCCATCTCTACTTGAATTCAACCGCAATACTTGTGGCGCTCTAAATTCTCATCAATTTACCCTCAAGCCCATCTTCGGACGTACAGTTAAGTTAGAGACTCTTTCTTTAGTCGTACAACACGAATGTGGAATGATTTACCACATTCGTTTATTCCCGCGTCAATTTGATCCATGGGCATACAAAATGGATGCACATCCACATCTCCTCTTTGCTTCCTTGATACCTTAGGTCCCTCGCTGTGCCTAGCATCATAAGGCTTTAAGCCCCTTGAGCGTGTGCCGATGAAAAAAAAAACCAAAAAAAACCTAAGGTTAAAAAAGTACTTTAGTTGAATAATGTATAGATTATAGCATTACTTTGTTGGACACAACAATTCCACCAATTTGCCATGAATTGTCCTCTTCCAGTTAAAATGTCAAAAAAACTGTCAAACTCTCAAATATTTAACATCTTCAAAGGATATTCAAATATCAATTTCGTCAATTATTTACGACATTGTTTTCTGCGCTAGGAAATGTTCTGATGTCGATGTATCGTCCGAGAAAACAAGTTGCACATGAATTCTCTTTCATCAAATCAACAAGCCAAAGAAATATTTATTTACAGTTTTCAAAAAAAGGATACCAAAAGTTTATTTGGGTTTTACGGTATTTGTCAAAATGTTCTTTTTACATTGTTCGTTGTCTATGGTTTGCTTCATGTTGCTTAGGACAGCCTCTCAAGACAAGTGATTTGCGAAACTTATTTCTTAGTTTATTTGAGTTTGTCTTTTGTAGTTACCCTAGAACATATATACATGAGCACTAGATATACATACATGCATTCACATGTAACTTATGTGTATTTGCTTAGAAATTTCTTATTTTGTATTGCTTATTTTCTGCTGTCTGCTGGTACTGTTGGCCGTTTACGGTTTGCTTGATGTGAAAAGAACCATGCTTGCAACTTTAGGCTGTCATGACAATTTTATGACAGTACTGAATAATATCTTGCACAACCCGCATATGTAGCTGAAAAAATTTACTGACGCACGGTTCGACAGGAATGTTACTGTTTACTACCGAAGACAATCAAATATTGGTGTGACGCTGATAAAAGCCAGGATATAAAGCTCTGCTCTTCGTCTTAACTATGAATTCAAGATGCATGTAATAGCAAATGCGAATGAAATGCTTTGAAGAAAGTTTTGCAGTTACATGTCGATGGTGCACTGTGGGAAAATTTTGTCACATCAGGCAAATTCCTCATTTTTAAGTGAAATTAATTATGGCACTATAATATTGGGATGATTATAGGATAGGTGGTATGTTACTGGCTATTTTTATTGAAGACCGCTGATGAAAGAAAAAATGACAAGCAGGAAACAGTCCTGCGGTGTTCAAGCGAATCTATTGATTTCGCAATGTTTTCCTCACCGATAAGCTTTATCGCACGGTTTTGTATTCTATCTAGCTGAGACAAGGTAGTTTTAGGTGCACCAGATCATGTATGACAATTGTACTCAAGTTTAGGGCGAATAAAAGCCTTCTAGATAGTAGCCACATCAGAGGGAGTAAAATATTTCTTGCACCGGGCTAAAAAACCCAAACATTTCGCAGCATTTTTGGCAACGGTAAATATGTGGTCATTCCAACCAATCTTGTCCTGAACGCACATGGCGAGTTTTTCAGTTTCCTCGATGTAAGTGCCATTCATGGGTTATGGCATGGGATTTGGGATTCGTCTAGACGACAGGAGACAGCATTGAGTTTTGGAAGCGTTATATTCTACTCGTTTTTTTCTCCCCATTATATTATTATGCTTAACATACGTTGTTGTTTAAGTTTCACATAAGAAGTGGAGGGACGTTCCTCAAAGATATATAAGAAGTCGGCGAAAGAGTTAATTGGATTAGAAGTAATGGACAAGAGATCAGTGATAAACAAGTATGTAAATATAAAAAAACTTCATTTTTCGGGTACAAACTTTTATTTAAACATCAAATATATACAAAAAATATATGTTTTTGAGGTCAAAGTATTTTCTTTTTTTCCCCGCGTTCACGCGCCACACTTGACTCGCGACTTTCTTCAAACGCGGGTTATGTAAATTTGCTTCTGACATTGAGCCGCTCAGCACTGTAGGTCTTGCGAAAGGTGGTTAAAAAAAACATCCAAAGACAAGAAAATGGCACGAATTCAAACCATCACACGCGCCACACGCGAAATGCGACACGCGTCATAATCGGAATATAAAAAATGTTATTTTGGACTTAGGCACTAGAAAAATACATCTCTCGAAATCGTGTGGAAGGTGGTTAAAAAGGACTTCAAAAGTCTAATAAATAAAAATTTCAACACATCACGTGAACCAAACGTGACACGCTACACGCGTTTCACACGGAATATAAAAAATGCATTTTTGGACGTATATACTCACAAAATTTTAGCTCTCGAAATCTTATGAAGGGCGGTTAATAGGACCTCAAACCAGTCGAAAAAACAAACATTTCAACCCATCACACGCGCCAAACGCGACACGCGTTTCACACGTAATATAAAAAATACTATTTTGGACTTAGATACTCACGAAATTTCAGCTCTCTAAATCGTGTGAAAGGTGGTTAAAAAGGAACTAAAAAAATCGAAAAAACAACAATTTCAACCCCCATCACACGTGCCACACGCGCCACTCGCGATATTCGTCTCACACGGAATATAAAAAATGTTGGACTTAGATACTCACGAAATTTCAGCTCTCTAAATCGCGGGGAAGGTTGTTAAAAAGGACCTCAAATAAGTCGAAAAAACAAAAATTTCAACCCATTACACGCGCCACACGCGTCACACGCGCCACTCGCGATATTCGTCTCACACGGAATATAAAAAATGTTGGACTTAGATACTCACGAAATTTCAGCTCTCTAAATCGCGGGGAAGGTTGTTAAAAAGGACCTCAAATAAGTCGAAAAAACAAAAATTTCAACCCATTACACGCGCCACACGCGTCACACGCGCCACTCGCGATATTCGTCTCACACGGAATATAAAAAATTTTGGACTTAGATACTCACGAAATTTCAGCTCTCTAAATCGTGGGCAAGATTGTTAAAAAGGACCTCAAATAAGTCGAAAAAACAAAAATTTCAACCCATTACACGCGCCACACGCGACTTGGAACACGCGTTTTACACGGAATAAATAAAATGCTATTTTGGAATAAGATACTCACAAAATTGATACAAAGACTATTTCCACTGTTCGGTGAGATATACCATCAAATCACCAGTAGAACGTTGCCCACGAAATCCGTATTGACGGTGACTAAGGATTTCGTTGGTTTCAAGATATTTCATGAGCTGAAAATGGATCAGCGTTTCCATTACCTTGGGAGGTTTGGATGTAAGTGCAGACGATGGCTCGCCTTTTTTTTTTTGGTATGGGCTAGACAAAGGCTGTTTCCAACTTCTCTGGAAGAGTCCAGAAGTATAGGGTCGATGTAAATGCTTACGCAATGGTAATGCCAGCTTGGAAGAGGGGAAATACGATCTGGCTCAGCAGATTTGTGAGTATTTAGATAGCCTTAGAATCATTATTGGTTCATTATAGAATGATTTTAGGATAATTATAGGATGATGTGATGGTTACAGTGTGATAATGATATGGTGATTTCGTGATAATAAAATATTGATTATTACGATTAATTGAATATTATAGGATGATTATAGGTTTATTCAATTATTTTTTATATTATAGGATGATTGCATGATGATTATAGGATGATTAGAAGATTATAACTATAAACTTATTATAGAATGATATTTTAAGGGTTGTGGAATGAATTTATGGTGACAATACAAATATTATAGGATCATTGATCATTGATATTATAATTAAATTATAGGATACTTATACATAGATTTTTGAAATCAACATAATACTGTTGTCTAAATAACCTGAGAGAATTAGGCATTATATCTTTAGTAATCATGACTTGCTTATTATAGTTAATTATAATTGGACTCATTTCCTAGCAAGATGTTTCCTTCCAAATTTTAAATCGACTTCTTCATAAAGATTAATAAACGGCAACATTTGGCAACATTTTTTTCTTAAATTTTCATCTTCTGTCTGACTATTTTTAATATCATAACGCATTTTCAAAAGCTCTTTGAACTGAACTGAACTCTTGTAACTGAAATTTACAAGCACGCAGCTTCAGCTATTTTCAGCTGAAAGCTGCTATGCATGCCCCACGGTAAGACTTTAACAAGATGGAGAAAAAGAAGATATAATACAAAACGTTTCAACTGGAATGATCACATTCAATTGCAATTTAAGTTCCTTCCACAGCACACTTCTATGTACGATTCAGTACCGTAGTTGCTAAAAAATTAATGTGCTCCACTGCATCTTTGATGTTCTTGATGACATGCTGGTCTCTCTGTGCTACCCCCTTTTAGAATCGTAAAGTAATATACGGGAAGAATATGTTTCAAAAGAACAAATAAATATTCACATCGAGGAAATAAAATAAACGAATGAGCAAAAAAAATCAATCGAAGAAGTGGACTCAAAAAGAAAGTTGACAAAGTTGATAAAAAACAACCCAACAAACAAACACATGTACGAGTAGTAATGCGACAGGACAAAGGCGTCCTTTGCATTTTTCTTCCACCGCCCGCTAAAATGAACGAACGAGCTCAAGCGGCAAACCATTTGCTTTGTTGCCTTGTTGATTGTCGTTGTATGTACATTTTGGTCCTGCTAAACAGAGCAAAATGACCCGGCAGGAGGAGAGAAGAACATCTATAGGTTGGTGGTATAACGGAACCATGGTAATATAATATGTATATAATAAAATCCTTCAAACAATTACATATTTCATTCTACTTACTTCTGATGCAATGAAAGTTCTGTGAATCCGCGATATACTGCAGGTATACTGTACCAGGAATAGCTAAATATACTGTAGCAGGAAAAAGCACATCGACGAAACGGTGGAATTTTGTTTTCAATTTGATGTCCTTTCAACGATTGGAGATGTTTCAGTTACCTACGTCTTTTGTTATTCTATCAGCAGTATTGTGTTCCGAATTGCAAAGCAGCAATATTCAGGAAGAATATTGAAAGGAGATTGGATTTTAGATGAGGTTCAACCCAGGGGAGGTGATGCAGAGAACAAACCTTCAGACGGACTGCATTTACTTGAAACAAATATTTTCTTGTTTCTATAAAACAGAACAGTAAGTAATGCTTACGTTATTCGACATATGTATATTGTAAATTGTGTGTCTCGTGAGTTCTGATACATTTTGGATGTTGGTTGCTGAGGGCTTTACAGAGGGCGAGTATGACAGTTAATTGAAAATAAGCAAAGAAATTTTATTTACCAATATCAACACAAGCACGTAATAGTTGTACAAGTACTATTGACGACACATTTTTGAAGTTCGCTTTTGCCTTT
The DNA here is from genome assembly GCA_947095585.1 of Nephrocerus scutellatus. Taxonomy (NCBI): domain Eukaryota; kingdom Metazoa; phylum Arthropoda; class Insecta; order Diptera; family Pipunculidae; genus Nephrocerus; species Nephrocerus scutellatus. The sequence goes on along the minus strand of OX352765.1, from coordinate 79,638,516 downwards.
TAACCAAAAAAATCGCACAAGTACTTGCATAAACGGCTAAACTCATATCAGGTCCGCCATCGAACGCGCCACTAGGTCCTTGTGTTTTGTATTTTGTACACTTCTGGAAAATATCGCAGAAACTATTTTTTTTAAACAAAAGACAAATTAAAAAAAATATATATTTTGTTATATCATAATTATATTAAAATCGCAAAGAAAATGTCTTTGTTGCACAAAAGTTACTTACCAGTTTAGAACTCATATAAATTGTGATAGAGTTATCTCTTTTGGTAGGGGAGTAGGCCTTCTCAAATTTTCATTGCTCATGGGCAAGTCTAGAAAATTTTATCTTAGGTTGGAGAGGCTGTCGACAGAAACCGACCCACTTAGACCGGTAATCATCCACTCTAATACCACATGGATCGAGAAAAACTTTGCCTCTAACTCGTTGAAGCAGTTGGAGTTTCTTTGAAGCGTAGGAGACTTCTAATGTAAGTATCTGAAAAATCGTTGCGTTCATTATAAAAGAAGGCACCTAGATGGAGATGGATGGCTGCGCAGCTCCTCGTCCATGCAGCTTCTGCAGAATTCATTCGAAAATACACCAAGCCTTTCTGTATGTTTACCTACAAGACTGTGCCCTGTAATGATACCTATTGTAGGATCGATGATCATTCTGTTTAGAGAGATCAAATATATGGGCCTTATTTAGCGGTAAAAACGTTAATCCATTTGACCAACTAAAAATAGTTTTGCTTTAACATGAGTTTACATGTATCGATTGGTCGGCCTAAGGAACCATTTTCAGATAAAATTGGCAGTCTAGTTACATGTTTGGCGAGCTCATTAGCCCTACAATTCGACTGAATATCTCTATCTCGCTGGACTAAACACAGATATGTATTAAACAGCTCTGCCATTTCCTTTAGAGATGATCGGCAGTTAAGTTAATAGAGACTGATTACAGGGCTTTCAAAATAGCTTGGCTTGGCAGGGAAGCTGCGGATATTTCACTTCAGCCAAGATAGGACTACTTTTATCGCCATAATTTCTGCCTGGAAAAAGATTATCGTAACTCTTTTCAATGTCGAATGTTATAAGAATAAAAAAACAACCCATAAAAATTAAAATTTTTCATCCAAATTCTCTAATCGCAGAAATTGATATGGGAGCCCCTCGATTCTGGGTCATTTTTTTTTATTGTAGGAGAAAATCATCGAAAGAGACATCAGATGTCAAATTTGAAAATGCTCAGATCATTTTATTCTGAGCACTTGGAGCACGCTCATACTCTGAGCTAATAGGAAACACGAGCATTTTTCTTGAGAACTCTTTGACTGTGAAAACTTGTTGTTCTATCTGTAAGTTGATATCGACAACAAAAAACGACATCAATAAAAATACAATTCAGTAAATAAGTAAGTAAGTTGAATTAAGCATAAAACATGTATGTCTCGTTTCATTTGCTGGGTTCATTTGTTCGTGAGCTAAGATTTCTCTCTCTCTCTCCACCACCAAAACCATGCCGACTGCGCAGTACACACCGCACACAATCATTAAAGTACGACGGATATTTAAAAAAATGTATAAGGCCTTGCGGCTGAACCCGGGGCCCGATCACTACCAAATTTTTAGAAAAAGGGTTTTCAAGCGGAGATACACATTTGTATAAAATTTTAAAAACATAAATTTTTTAAAATTTTTGTATGGGAGCCCCCCGACCCCGAGGTCCGAGTGGCCTTAAATTTTAATAGAAAGTATTGTCACCGAAAATATACACGTGTGCAAAATTTCAATAAAATCGGGCCATGGGAACTGGGTTAAAAATTGATCTGAAAATCTGACCAGCCAGCCACCCAGCCAGCCACGTGTACGCGAAGTTAATATAGAGAATTTAAAAAGAACTAAACATCAGCTGGACCGAAACTGACTGTGGCTTAGTTAGTTAATATACTCGCGTGGTGTATTTTGTCAACCAAACCGACTTTCTACTAAATAACTTTTATCAACGACAGTTTCGTTCATTCTGCTGCAGCGAAAATAATGGTGAGTATTCTTTTTTTGTAATAAAAAGGAATACCCTGGCCCATGTGACACTGCGACCTAAAATACATAGTAATAGACCTAATAATAAATATAAGGGTGTATTTACTCTAAGAAACGTTCCATCTCCCGAGGGAAGGATAGTATGTCCTTAGTGGCAGATTGGCATGGAGTTCCGCCTGGAAAAAGTGGAACTTTTACCCATTGGTATCGCGACTTTGGTGCTGGGTCCAAAGACACCAGCTCCTTTTCCAGTTTCCATGTTCGATCCATCTGTGAACTAAACCAGACCTCTAGGGTCCAGTGCAGGAATACCATTGCACAAGTTTACTTGGTCCAATATTTCTACATCAAATATCCTTCCGAAACAGTGCCCACAGACTATAATGTCGGGGATTGTGCAGAAAATGTCTCGTTCAGAAATTGAGTCAGGAATTTTCAGGTGACCCATTTAGTCACCCGGTTTGTACTTGCATTCTAGTTGCAGCTTGATAGTGCATCTAGGAGCCGTATTTCTGATTAAGATATGATGCAAAGGTGAAATCCCTACAACAGCTTCTAATGCAATCGTAGAGCATGTCCGCATGGCACATATTATAACTAGGCAGCGAATTCTTTGTAGCTTAGTTGCCGTTGTCCGTTCAACCACTTTCGGCCACCAAACAATGGCCGCGTACGTGATAATAGGTCTCACCATCATTGTATGCATCAAATTTATCATTCTAGGATTTAGACCACAAGTTCTGCCAAAGAGGCGGACTTGATATGAGAACTCCAGTTTAGCCGTTTATCAAGGAAGACGCCAAGATATTTCACTTTACTTGAATAATCTAAAATGCTGCCTTTTTCGATGATAAGTCCCAAATCGACCAGTATTCTTTTCGTGAAAGGCACTAAAATGGTTTTGCAAGGATTGATGGATAGTCCTTCTCTGCTACGCCATTCTAAAACTGCATAACACTAGCGATAGTCGTTCAGTTCTTATCACTAATAAAAATCGCCAAATCGTCCGCATAACCAATGGCGTTGTAGTCTGATCTGTGAAGATCGGCTAGAAGATTGTCAATGACTAGTGGCCAGAAAGCACTCCTCCTTGAGGACATCCCTTAACTGCACTCACAGACACAGACATTCCTCCCGAGGACGAAATAATATCTGGACTTTCAAGCATGACCCATATCCAACGATTGGTCCAGTCTTCGATACCTCTGCTAGTGAATGCCCTTACAATAGAGTCGGAGCCAGTGTCATCGAAAGCGCTCTCAATATCGAGGAAGGTACACAGAGCTACATCCCTGAAACGAAAAGTTCCTTCTATCTTTACAAGTGAAGGGCACCTTCTGTGCTTTTATCTTTCCTGCACGCAAACTGACCGGCCTCTACTATGGACATTAATAGGTTTATCTGCATTTATCTGCCTATTGCATGGGTATAACTATCACATTTACTTATCTCCTGAGAGAAGGAATGTAGCTGACTCTAAATAAAGTAATCACACACGGTAGGGTGAAATCGATTGCCTTCTGTAATAGTGCTGGATAATTCCCATCACCTCTAAAAGCTTTGAAAGTTTCAAAGCTTAACTTTATCCGGAGATAAGGATAAGGAAGATTTTACCAGATAAACCATTTACCCTACCAGTAATATTAACCCTCACGGACTGAAGATGGAAAATGCAGTTAGATCTGGTGTCTTTGTGTTTTGTGTCTCGATTTCAATGGGAAATGGGAAGGAAATTCCCACGGTTGTCCAGGGGGATATTGACATTGAGATACGCGTCAAAACTAACCTTAGTAAAGGAATTAAGGGCGCTACAATATATATCTTTTCAGATATGCAGGCAGCACTTAAAGCTCTGTCGTCCAACCTAATGTACTTGTTTTCAATCAAAAACTGCTACAATGCACTGCAATCTATTGTCAAACATAGCAGAGTGAAACTCAGTTGGGTTCCTGGTCATAACAGAATTGCAGGCAACGAACTGGTTAGAGCTGGCGAGGAATCTGCGTTCATATGACTTGAAACCTACCGCGGTTTCAGCTGGGCTGCTGCCATAGTACTGATTAATTGTTGGAATTCAAACTTCGTCTGGCGCTCTGGCACAACGTCCTGGGACTGAGGCAATAAAAACTATTAGGCCCTTCTCCTTTAAGAAAATCCAAAATCTAAATAAGGATAACATTAGGAAGCTGGTGAGTTTTCTAACAGGTCATTTTGGGTTGCCGTGCAAACTGGCTCAGAGACAGAATGTAGGTTCTGCTCAGAGAATGATAAGTCACCTAAGCATATTCTCTGTGATTGCCCAGCACTAATTTGGTTAAGAAGACGCATTTTTTATAAGGAAATATGCTCCACAACGAAGTTGAGAAATTTTGCCAATAAGGACATACTTTCCTTCACTATGGACGTGGTACTTCTATTAGAGTAAATACACCTCAAGATACGACAGATCTTTGAGGTCGCAGTGTCTGCTAGATGGGCTAGGGTGGAAAAATTCAAGCATTCTTTGAAAATAAGTCGTCGATGCGCACAACTATAGCCGCCTTCGTGATTTTTATGGAGCACAGAATCATCCATCTGAGTAACCAAAATTGCCGCATATAGAGTAAGAATTATCCAGACCCTAGAGACTCCATTACATCCAGAAAAAGGCACCGTTTGGTGCTGTTGCTATGTACTGGCATTAAAATTATTTTAAAAATCACTAGCTTATTCCTAGTAATTCAATCAATTCAATTCAAGGCATTTTTAATAATTAAGTAATCATGTAATTGTGTTTTTTTTAAATGAAATATATATAACTTATCAAATTACTCTCACTATATAAGCAAATGCCTCGTTCAATATTCAAATGGTGTCTGCTTCGTTTAAATGGAGACCTCACATTGACCAGGCTACTCAGCTGAGTGAGTACTAATACCCCTATGGAAAACACTTGTTTCCTTATAGAACAAAATAATATTCATTAATATTTTAAACAGCAACATTAACAGCGACTTTAAGACTAAAAACGCAAACAACCAATGCACACGCAAAGTAAAAACCTAAGGAAAGTATCTTCTTATTTGTTCGTGCACAAGGGCCATTTGTACGTGTAAACCTTTGATTCACCTGGCTTATGAAAGAGTAGGAAAATCTTTGAAGCATTGGGCGCCACTTATTGGTGCTACGTTGTACCTACACTTTATTCGAACTCTCTATCTTTAACAATCTTTAGTTGGGCTACAGAGAGTTCATTAACAGTGTCAAAGAACATTAAAAATTCAGGAAGCGATTGACAAAAAGGTCAAAATGGAATGATAACATCTTATAGTAGCGGCTGAAAGAATGCGTGATACCGTGCCTACATTTAGCAACCACGACACCACGTTGACAAGTGTTCTTGCTGTTGTTGCCAGTTATTTCACTCACTAATATCTACGCGTTGTAATCAGAAAATTTTATGCAGAAAAGGGTGCATCCAATAGAATTTTTTAGTTAAGGGAAAGCAGACTAGCGCCGCTCCCTCAACAAATATTATTTATCAGGATAAGTCAATCAGAATATTAATATTCGATTATTCTCCTGTGGCCGTTGTTAGAATAGAAGAGGCAGGGAAGAAGTAGATTGTTACAATGTGCCAGCGAACGCGAGCCGAAGGGATTAACTTTATGAAATGCCCCAAGTATAGGCTGCAAGAATTCTAAAAAAAATTATTTTAAATTTTTATCTCTAGAGAAGATGTTGTGTTCCTGCGCTAAGCAGCTCGTTTAGATTATTATAGTGATGTTAACAGAATTTTTGTGGAAAACTATTTGGTGTGTCAGCATTTCAATGGGGGACATGGGTTATAATTGAAACTGGAAGTTGTTGTTATGATGTATGATATGCCAGCAGGATCGACATAAATTGGGTGTAACTATTCTATCAATGGATGGAAAAGGAATGACGACCTTTTGTCTGTTTACGATAAATCTGGCTTCTTGGATTTTGACGTCAATGACAGTCTGGTTAAATTCAATTATTCATTCATAGAAGCACACCTATGAGGCGGCGGCCACCTGTGCGATTGAACGCATCCGTAATTGTGCATTTCTTATTGATTGTGTCGTTGCGTTTACCCACGGATCAATTGTAGAGATTTTTTTTTGGAATTAGTATTTACTAACAAATGTGGGGATAAAAATTGATTCTTGAAAAAACTCTTGTCATCGGAATTTCTTTGTATCATTTTTTTTAAATTGTAATATTAAGCGGATTCATTCCGTCTTGGGTTGTGTGCATGTCAGTGTCGGTGGTCCAGTGGTATGCAGTTGTCGTTCATTCGTAGGACAATTGGTTTGATTCGCGGCAGGTCAAATTAGTCACCGTACTGATCATGTAGATTCCGGAAATACGTGATACTTTTCTGTATGTATCTGTGCTGAAGACTTTTGCGGTTGAGTCGTGAAATATGAAATGGTCTGGTGTATAGCTAATAATGTGCTATCTGTTATAGTGTTCCGGTGTGATCGTTACAACTAATCCAACACAATCACCTTTTTCTAATTAATCAACGACCTAGCTGTGCATTGGCATAGGAAATTAATAAAGGAACCTTGAGCGTTTCATACTTATTATTTAGAAACAAATGTCCAAAAACTATCCAAAACGAAAAATCTAGATTTGAGAAAATTGAATATCGTGCATAAAACACTGCAAAGAATTAATCCAGCCCTCCACTATCATGGTTATTTTTGAATTATAAAATAAGGTTTCAGAAACTCTAACCCTAAAACGTTAAGACCTTAATAAATTTGTTATTTTGACTTTTCTTATATCTACTCAAGACGGCTACGAATAAAGAAAAACACTATCATAAAGTCAGCGAAGCTAGACAACGACAATCATCATTAATATATTTTAATCTAAATTCGGGGTTCGGTCGGGCAACGACATGGTTTCGTGAGGGCTATGACAACGAAGAACGCCTTTTTGACTTGAGCAGCTTCAAGTGTCTTTTAATTTGAGGCACTTTGTTTGAGCATAAGTATTGCCATACGATTATTTGGCTCTTAACTAATAGGCAACAAACATTTTTTTTGTTTGTTTTTTCATTTATTTAAAATTCATGATAAATACAGAAGGTTAAAGGTTAAAGGTTGTGGGTGCCGTGGCTTAGTGGTTAAGAGCATAGACTTCTGAGCTGGAGGTTCGTGGTTCGAATCCCAGTAACACCAAAAGTATTTTTCACAGTGTCCCACCTATCGCCAAAGTCTGACAAACGTTCGAGAGTAATAACTTGTCACGGAAAGCTTCTGAATTCGCCGTTCGGATCCGGCATTACGTTGTAGGTTCCCTTCATTTACGTGCAAAAATATACCTGCTCAACACAAATGGTTGCGAGAAGCCAGGCCTTGGATCGCAATTGTCTGTCGCGCCGAATATGTATATATCTTATTAACAGAATTTATAATAATATTATATTTAACTTTTAACCTTCTTTTTTATACTTAAGACGCTTAAAAATCGCCTTATAACATACTAACCGTTGTCTGTTGGTCTGTATGGATACAACGTGTGGCCTCATCCCGCCTAAACCACTGGACGTGTCGAAGCCATATTCACAACATATGTTTGTTAAGTGCTCTAATAAGTTTTTTTGAATCCATTAGGTAGCGATGGGGTCGAGATATTTACGAAAATTTGTGTTTATGGTTGTATATGGTTCATATTCACTCCATATGTTCGTTTAGTGCTCCGATAAATTTAAGTTTTTTTTTTTTGATCCGTTAGGTAGCGTTGTAGTCAAGATATTTACGAAAATTTGTGTTTATGGTTGTATATGGTTCATATTCACTCCATATGTTCGTTTAGTGCTCCGATAAATTTAAGTTTTTTTTTTTGGATCCGTTAGGTAGCGTTGTAGTCAAGATATTTAGGAACATTTGTGTTTATGGTTGGATTTAGTTCATAATCACACCATATGTTCGATTGGTGGGTAGTCCGATAAGTTTAAGTTTTTTTTGACACGTTAGATGGCGCTGGAGTCGAAATATTTAAGAAAATTTGTATTTATGGTTGGATTTGGTTCATATTCACACCATATGTTCGTTTGGTGCTTCGAGGAAAGATGGTGAAATGGTTAGGTGTTATAAAAAAACGTACTTAAGATTGATTTTTCTGTTTAATTTTTGCACGCACAATGTTGCCACATATACTGAAATTGAAAGTTGGTGCATTTATTATATGCTTCTTCGAAATCTAAACCCAAAAAATGGTTTGTTGAATGGAACTCGATTAATAGTCAGGAGTCTTCATCGAAACTGTATAAAAGTAGAAATTATTACAGGAGTAAAAAGGGGGCAGAAATTTGCCTTCCTTGAATTGACTTGGAGCCAACGGAAGGAACTTTGCCATTCAGAACGAAGCGTCGCCAATTTCCGTTAATGTTGGCTTTGCAATGACCATCAACAAGAGTCAAGGCCAGTCCTTTGATCATGTCGGTGTATATCTTCCTGAGACAGTTTTTGCTCATGGACAGTTATATGTCGCTTTAACTTGAGGAAGATATAATAAAAATCTTAAGTCTTAATTAAAAATACAGATTGTCAAGGAGATTCACAAAATGTCAACTTTCTAGGTCTTGTGGAAGGAGGTTAAAAAGGAACTCAAATAAGTGGAAAAAATATGTCAACCCATCACAAGCCACACGCGAAACGCGATACGCTTCACACGCAAAATATAAAAAGAAATGCTATTTGGGATTAGACACTCTCTCAGCTCTCTAGTTCGTGTGAATTCATTCATTCATTCATTTACGGTCATCTTGGCTCACCTTTCAACATCTACTCGGGAGTCAAGCAAAGTTGCACCCTCTCACCATTGCTTTTCACAAATGTCATCGACTGGGTGATGAAAATAGTATCCCGTACTCCATCGGGTTTGCTATGGAATGTTTTCCACCGCCTCTAGAAGACCTGGACTATGCCGAGGATATCTGTCTCCTATCACAATCGTTAGTTGACATGGAGAGAAAATTAAACTCACTAGAACTCCACGCTAACAAAGTGGGTTTAAAAATTAAGGTCTCAAAAATAAAACTACTTCGCGTTAACGCCAGTGGAACATGTGATCGCTCGTTTGACGGACATCAGATAGAGGAAAAGGATGTGTGCTCTAGTGTAAGCCAGGCGCGACATTCTTATAGTATGCTAAATAATATCTGGAACTCCTCACAAATCTCCCGGAATATGAAGCTAACGATCTTCAGATCTAACGTTCTCTCAGTACTCTTGTATGGCTGCGAAACGTGGAAAGTCACGGAGTCAATTGCGATGCGCCTCCAAGTCTTCGTCAACAACTGCTTAAGGAGGATACTGAGAATAAGATGGCCGGACATTATCACCAATCAAGACTTGTGGAGAGTAATGCAGCAGGAAGCAATCGCGATCACCATTAGACGACGAAAATGAAGCTGGATTGGCCACACTTTGAGAAAGCCAGCGGACGATATTACGAAACTAGCGCTCGACTGGAATCTAAAAGGAAGCCGCCGATTTGGACGTCCTATCAAGACATGGAAAAGGAGATCCCAGGGGACAGAGTGGCGTCTCTTGAAACCTCAGGCGATAAATCGAGTTCGTTGGCGGGCGACTTTAGAAGTCCTATGCTCCCCCGCAGAGTAAAGGTAAGAAAGAGAAAAAAAGTGCGTGTGGAAGGTGGTTAAAAAGGACCTCAAATTAGTTGAAAATGCAGACAATAAGGGGGCAATTCAAGTTAAAAACAAAAGTAGTTAAAAACACAGAAACCGAGTATATAGGCCACAAAGCTGAAATCGCAGCTATATTAGCGTTGGACAAAAATTAAAAAGAAACGCAGCAGTGCATGAAGACGTAACACGTGTAACCGCATCAACGCCTTAAAATCACAAGTAGAGGAAGCAACAATTAGATGCGATATCAAGACATCCTGTAAAAAGTTTATGCGGATTCTTTCTAACTTCAAATAAGCACTACCTCATGATGTTGGGAAGGCATTTCGTCACAGTTTTAAACCGTTTCGTAATAAAATGAGCTATCTAAATAAACCAACACCCGAATTCGCAACACCCGTTTCAGCAGCACCAAGATCCAAACCGTAATCAAAGCATCAAAGAAAAACAAAGCAATTTGATGGCATTCTTGCTAATATTTTCCAAACAGCTCTAAGTGCATCGGCAGAACTCATGAGATCTATCATAAGAAGAGCATTAAAATATAAAAGTTTCCCTGAAAAGTGAACATAATATCCAAACATATAGTGCGGCAACTGCCTTTGGCGTCACTCCTGCGGTCTCCAAAATAATATCAAAAATCTTCATTCAACCCGTTGTATTGTATCTGGTTTCTCAATCATATGATCGGTCAAACTATAAAAGACGTCAAAGAATAAATTCAGAAATAACAGCCAAACTGATCGGTTTCTATTTCACTTAATTCTCTTCGCCATTCCCAAGGGCTTTATATTCGCTTTTCCCATATAAATAAGGCGACTCTGCCTGTTCGATGACAGATTAGTTGGACTTATAGGGCGACGTTTGCAGTTTTGGTTATTCTGGCAGTTTCAACAGATATCTACGGCACCTAACACGTAAAATAAATCGTCGTTTTAGTCTTTGTTGTCTTCGAGGACAAAAATCTTCCCAGTCATGGAATGATGTTTGTTTTTTAAAAACCCGATTTTTGCATTTCAAAATCTCTTTTAAAGGAACTTAAACATTTTCCATTGTGTAACATATAAATATATATTTTAAAGTATTCCTTTCATGAATAATCCTTCAGTTATGATTTTATTTTAAAAAAAAAAGTGCAATTAAGTTTCATAATGTATATTCATGCGATCATTTTCCCAATAGTAATTAATCCAACAACCTCAACACGCTGAAAACCAACGGAAATCCATTTAAATTTTGAGCCTACCATAAATTCTTAAATTCCTCTTCTGCATGAAAGTCGAAAATTGAATCCTATTATAATTTCTAGAAAAAATATTAAACGTCCTTTCATTTCATCACATCGGTAGAAATTCAAGGAATTATCCTGCCAACGCTACTTGACATCTGTTCCGATACATGAAACTTTAACGAGTTTCTCGAATCTCGAATCTTTCACTCACTTTCGAAAACTATTCTCACCCGAAACAACAAACTTGACTTTAAGCGTGTAATGCAAGCGTACGCACTTACGCACATGTGACATGCATGTCCAACAGGACGACAGAATATTTGGCATCAGTTGAGGCAAAATTGTTTAGTGTTATTTTAAATTCAATTTTGGCAAAATAATTCCACCCAAACTCGATCGCACAGCCGTACAGTAATACTCAGTAATCGGCTTACTTATTATACAGTAGTATTAGTATTATTGTTATTATTGGAAATGCCTTTCAACAGCCAGCCTGCCTCGTTTGGTCCTTGTTTTCTCTTTTGCAAATCCTACTGCAGTCTAGCTGCTGTTTCGACTGCCCTGCAGTGAAAGGTAGCAATTATAACTAAGTGAATATCATTCGTTATAATATCCTTATATTGATCCTAAGAAAATATTGCAAGCATCTAAGTCACTGTGGACTTACCTGTGCATTTATCATTTCCTTCTTTGTATGATAGCATTATCCTTTGTAGAGTGTTGCACGACATAATCTCTGCAGGGACATTTCAAACAACTGACAACGTTCAACAATCTGTCGCTCTTACTGTGACAACAGATTTCGTTATTTAGTCTGGCACTTTTGGTGCTTCACTGCAGATAGGATACTGCCTACTGACTGCTGACTGACTACGCGTTTCCTACTGCACAGCAGGTATGTGAGGTACGGTTAGCCAGCAACTATTGTTCCACACGGTGTAACCATTTCGAATTGGACAAACGATCGTACCATATGGACAAAAGCAGAGCCGACGCACTATAGCCTTAGATAAGAAATGGACCGGCCTTTGCCTTTGTATTCGCAGCAGAATTTTTTTTTATTGAAGTGCGCATTCGTCTGTCAGCGGGAATTAAGCGGCCTGTCTTCTAGATGTGATGAATGATAAGTGCATCACATCTTCTCAGAGTACCTGTGCGACAACGCCATATGGAAGTCTGTGTCTGTGATTTTTTATCCTCTGCTACAATTTCACTTATGTCCGTTTTTTTCGGGGCGCTGACGAAACCACTTGCAGATCTTAAATGTTCCTTTAGGCGTAGATATGAATTAACTTTACTATTTACAAAAAATATCGTAATTTCATATATCAACCCTTTCCCACCCCAACATTTAGGGATAGTATTTACGATAAATATTTTATAAAATTTATTGTATTCTATTTGTATATATAAAAGTGAAAATGTATGTCTCCTATGGTACGCGTTAAAACTTTGTGTAGAGGTTTTATACCATAATGAGAAATTAATAGGGCGCGGGACCAATAACCTCGCCAGTAAAAAAACGTTATTTCGGAACCCCAAACCAGCTTCGGAGACACTGATTAACGAAGACGACCACGGCATCGAAAACAGCTACACGAGTTAAGAAATTTCTCTTGGAAATTACGATCACTTTATAAAGCTCGAGCTGCACAGCAGCTTGCCGATAACCTATCCAAATAAAATGCTGACATAACAGCAATCCAGGAGATGCGGTGTACGGGGTATGGTGTCATACAAAAATCAGAAAATGACATCACATTACAGCTGTCATGCAAGACATCATGGGCTCGGGGTGGGGTTTCTAGTCAGCAAAAGAATGAAACCCTACGTTATCGGCTTTGAAGCAGAAAATGTACGGCTATGCTCCGTTCGCGTGTGGGGTAAATTTAAAAACATAAGCCTCATGAACGTTCACACACCTAAGAGAATGATGAAAAAGAAGAATTTCTTAATCAGTCGAACTGTAACTCCATGCTTGGCTTCAGTATGATGTAAAAATCATTCAAAAATATGTAGTCAGTCAGTATTCAGGCAGTACACAGCTTACACGATGACAACGAGTCATAGAAATCACAGCGAGCAACAATTTTGTTGATGAGATTAAAAGATTTGTGCGTAAAAATATCCACAAAGCTACCTGGCTAGCTCCTGTTGCAGACAATCGAGACAGATAAACCACGTATTGCTAGACCACCGCCACAACCAGAACCTGATGACGGTACGAACTTATCGACGTGCCATCGTCGACTCGGACCACTATTCTGTTGGTATGGGGCTTAGAGAAGTGATTGCATCATCACGAAAGACTGCATCCGCCAATAAAGAACGAGTCAAGCGATAGGACTCGCCCTAAATCAAAATCTGGGGCTGCACATAAATGAGAGCAAAACAAATTACATGTTGGTAACGACTGCGAGTAGAAGATCCAACATTGGTCAAACAATTAAAATAGTGGTGCGCAAATTTGAATTCTCTCGGGTCAACTGTAGCAGCTGATAACAGCACGGACATGGATAAGCATGGATAAGTCCCAAATAGAATTTGGTACTTATGTTCCAACGAATCGGGACATTTGCCCGAAGCAATTAACGAAATGGAAAAGAGATCGTTATATGTAGTTGACTTGGCGCATATTTGGTGCCAACAAAGACAGAGCATATGGATTTCTTTGAAGTACACTCACATTCAAAGAAATTATTCACATTTAAAATAATGGCATCGGATTCAAAGAATCGAGTTAAAAAGTATTAATTTTCAATTATTAGGAACAAGTAAAGGTAAAGATCTTCGATTTTCGGGTACAAACATCGACACACGCCACACAATTCTTTATTATTTGGTAATTGCCAAAATATCTGTTTTTAGAGGTCACGAGTATTTTCTTTTTTCCACGCATCACACGCGCCAAAATCAAATTTGGCCCCTTGACATTGAGCTGGTTACAAATTTTAGCGAATTTTTTTCTAGGTCGTGCGAAAAATGGTTTAAAAGACATTAAGAAGAAGAAAAACCGGTATTTTCAATCATCACATGCGCCACACGCGAAACGCGATACACGTCTCAAGTGTAATATAAAAATGCTATTTTAGAATTTGACACAAAATATCAGCTCTTTAGGTCGTGTGGAAGGTGGTTAAAGAAGACCTCAAAAAAGTCGAAAAAGAAATTCAACCCATCACACGCGCCATAAACGACACGCATTACACACAGAATATAAAAATGTTGGGCTTAGATACTCACAAAGTTTCAAATCTCTAGGTCGTGTTGAAGGCGTCACACGTGGAATATAAAAAGTGCTGTTTTAGACTTAGACCTTACAATTCATTTCAGCTCTCTAGGTCTTATGCAAGGTGGTTAAATGGGACCTCAAAGTAGTCGAAGATACAGACAAAAGGGGTCAAGTCAAGTTAAATTAAAGTTTTTCAAAATTAAAGAAACCCCATTGATAATTGAGAAAATGGGGTACGAAATGGCGAGAAAATACCCGCGCTTATTGGTTGTCAAAAAAAGTTATTTTATTTGCTGCGACAAAATGACTATTATTGACATAGAATGCGATTGTTCACATAATATCTTTCTTAGATCGCACATAAATCAAATCAATCAACAACAGTTATATGCTTTATATTGAAGTAATGCATTTTGCCATCGTTAATTTCCAAAACATTGCTATGTAAACCTCATGTTAGTTTTAGCTAACAATATTTTAATGAACTTGACACCAAAGCAAAATTGTTAACATTTCCATCCATTAAAGTATTTTAACGGGTTGATTTTGTAATGTGTGTTCATTTTTCTTTCCTTTCCTTTAAGCAGGTTATTGACTAAATTAAATTCAAGCAAAACCATTCAGATTGAAATAAATCTACAATAGTTGTAATGTACTTTTTACTCCATTCAATTGGAAATAGAATTATTTAGGTTTGTCGTACAACCACTGTCAGGGTTCAGTTACCCAAATTCACTTTCTGCACACACAATTAAACACAAATGCTTAGCTCATATGAAATGGATTTTGCACCGCCGGCTACCACAACACATAACTTGTGGACATTTTCCATTTAAATTAATTGGATTAACAAATCACATTACGCACGAATATACGTACGACTACAATATTGCTAATAATACCCAAAAATAGAAGTGTTGCAGGGAGTGCAACAATATATGTGAACGGATCCTTCTACATACTGTCCTGTGGTTTATTTGTTACATTATGGAACATAATAAATTAAATGCAATGACAATTATTAAAATGGTTTTTTGCATCCCTTTAACTTGTCCACTTCAAAAAGCATGAATTCCTACTTTAAACTACACAAACCAAAGAGCATATACTTACAGATACACAGCTTACACACACGCACGCATGATAGCGTCACATTTGACGAAAGCCAGAAGCAATTATTACTGAGTTGAATACACACACAAGCATAACAATCCTAGTTATGATAATAATAATAATTTGCATATGCATTATAGATTGGGCGCGGGGTTATAGTTGATTTGAATTGATCACTTCGTAAGCCACATGTGTAGTGCGTATAAAATTGGGATTAATAATTTTAAAGTAAACTTACGTCCCTATGATTTCCAGCAGCAGGAAATAATACATTTGATTGTTGATGTGGCGCATGTGTTAATATAATTTAAAACCACCTGGCGCAATTAAAAAAAAAAAGTTTTGAGTATTCTTATAAATATATCTATCTAACTTTACCTTACTACATAAAATGATATTATTGACTTAGAATGAATAATAAAAAGCAAAGACGATCTACCAAGCGAAATCTTTACAGTTGAATGTGAAAACGTCTCGAAATATTGAAGCACAGAGCGAACGACGATGTTGGCGACAATTATCTCTTCAACCAATAAGAAGGTTCATCACCTGACTTCTATATGTACACAGGCACCTCAATTCTTCATTGATAAAAAACAGCCCTTAAAATCAAAATGTAGGCAGTTTGAATAAAATTGGGTTAATTTTTAAAAGAATTATATTGAACTCCTTCGGTCCTGGGGCCCGATCACTTACAAATTTTTACAAAAAGTGTTGTCCATCCGAGATACACATGTTTGCGTATAAAATTTGGAGAAAATCGGGTGCATTTTTAAAAAAAAATTATGGAAGCCCCCAGATCACGAGGCCCGATCTCTTCAAAGTTTTACAAAAGGTGTTGTCCATCGGAGATACACATGTGTATAAAATTGGAAGAAAATTTGTAATTTTTTTATAAAAATTGTATGGGAGCCCCCCGACCACGAGGCCCGATCACTTCCAAATTTTTAGAAAAAGTGTTTTCCATCGGAGATACACATGTGTATAAAATTTGAAGAAAAACGGGTATATTTAAAAAAAAAATGTATCGGAGCCCCCAACCCTGTGTTCCGATCTCTACAAAAAGTCTTGTTTATCGGATTAAACACGTGTTTATAAAATTTGAAGTAAATCGGATAAATTTTGAAAAAATATTTGTTTGGGAGCCCCAAATTTTAGAAGAAGGTGTTGTGATCGAAGATACCCATGTGTGCAAAGTTTCAATAATATCGGGCTATAGGAAGTGGGTTAAATATTGATCACAAGATTTCGCCAGCCAGCCACAAATTCACGAGACCCTAGACCCCGACGCGACGCCCGATCACATGTAAACCATCTGATACTTTCAATCTCTTAATGTCTGGTGCATAGTTTGTCTAGCTGACCTACTATCCGGTTAGCTCTCTCTCATGAACTGCACCACTCTCTTTAATTTTTCACAACTTTGCCAAGTCAGTGCCAAGTCTTCTTAGGGCGAACCCAGAATAGTCTGCCTAATTGGATTTTAATGTGTGTCATAAACTTAAATGGAACTTTCTCTGCAATGCAAGGTTTGGCCGATTCATGTCCACTTACATCTTCGTAACACGAGTAGGATGTCTATGGGTTCTCGTCACGTTTTTGTGTAAAGTTGTTCATTCGAGATCCGAATCAGCCAGAATACCTCTAAGATGATGTGAATATACCTCTTAATTTTACAGAGAGCTACACCTTCCTAGTCACTATGGTGGTTACTGTTCAAACATCTGTACTGATTCAACATTGGAGCCAAATAGTCGTAGTATAGTTCTCTTTCTGATAACATTTCTTTTCCATTTTTGTGCAATTATTCTGAACGCAGGTTTTGCTTTACCAATCATGTTGCATATATATGCAGTTTGGTTGAGCCACCGCCGGCCGAGTCAATATTTACTTACTGTTCCAACAATGATAACCGGAAATGTGTAGTCGGACAGGTTTTTTGCCTTTAGATAGACTCTACATGCTTCTGGATGTCAAATGTTGAGCCAAATGGTATAGGTCCATAACTCAGTGCGAAAGAAAACCATTTTCGTCAGTGTAATCCAAGTTCTTAAGGAATGGTGACATCATCCAATTTATTCCACTTGTTGGACCCTACTTAAAATTGTAGAAACTTCCCATTTGTGACCTTTATGTAAGATGTGAAATTTAGCACTCTTGTGTGTAGCCTAAATAATACCTGTAACTTTTTCGAGGATATCCGTCTTGCGCAGAACATGTCATAGCCATAGAATTGTAACGGGTGTTTTTTTAAGAAACGCGTTTTTCTTAAACGCGTACCAATTTCAAATAATTCACCGCCCAGGGAAGAAAAATGGAATTGCGGACGGCCTCAGTTGATTACCAAATGCGATTGCTCCGGTCGCTGAAGAGGATAATGATAGACATAATACAACGTCCAGTTGTAATGGCGAATGATATTGCCACGTCTACGAATAAAACACATATAAAATTATGAAATGACCAAAATTTTTTTTTATTTGGTAGATAATTTTTTGGCATTTAACATTTAAACACAATTTCTGGCATATGGCTACCACGACTATTTTTCACAAATGTCATTCTGGAGGTCCAATTTTCCAGCACTTTTTCAAGCATTTGAGGGCGTATGTCAGCAATGACACGTTGAATATTGGTTTCCAAAGCGTCAATCGATTGAGGTTTATCCACATAAACCAATGACTTCACGTATCCCCACAAAAAGTAATCGAGTGGCGTCAAATCGCACGAACGCGGAGGCCAATTCACCGGACCATTTCTCGAAATAATGTTGTCGTTGAAAGTTTCTTTCAATAAGTCGATTGTTTCACGTGCTGTATGGCAAGTGGCACCATCTTGTTGAAACCACATCGCTTTTTATTCTAGGACACTCACCACTACGGAACGCCGATTCGCTCAGATCGATAAGGAGGCCTTGTCGATCATTGCCGGTGTAAAAAAAATTCACAATTTCCTGTATGGCCGAAATTTTACCATAGTGACAAATTACAAGCCGCTTTTGGGGTTGTTTAACCCTGACAAACCAACACCTTAAATCCTCTCTCCTAGGATGATGCGTTGGCACGTTTTCTTAAACGCGTACCAATTTCAAATAATTCACCGCCCAGGGAAGAAAAATGGAATTGCGGACGGCCTCAGTTGATTACCAAATGCGATTGCTCCGGTCGCTGAAGAGGATAATGATAGACATAATACAACGTCCAGTTGTAATGGCGAATGATATTGCCACGTCTACGAAGAAGGATCCGGTTCTTTCTCGTGTTCTTTTTTGGTGCCTCAGGGGATGGCCAGAGAGGGTCGAAGATCAATGCAAACCATTCTGGATACATCGCGCAAAATTAAGCTGTATTCAAGACTGCATATTATGGGGACAACGCACAATAATACGATCGTGCTATCGTCAATCAATATTAGTCACATTACACACTGCACATCCAGGAATTGTTCATTTGAAGAGTATGGCGAGAAATTACGTATGGTGGCCATACATTGACGACGACATTGAAAAGGAAAACCGTCCCAAGAATATCCAAGCTCCCATTTAATTTTGGGGAGAAGCGAAGAGACCAAGGTGTAGAGTCCATATTGAATTTGCAGGGCCATTCCAAGGTAAGGTATTCTCTATTCTGGTCGATTCCTTCTCCAAATGGTTGGAGGTACAAATAGTGTCAAGCACATCAACGAATTGTGTCCTCAGCGTACTTGGCTCGATCTTTCCTACTCACGGCATTCCAAAAATGATTGTGAGTGTTAATGGCACAGCATTTACTTCAGCAGACTTCAAGATGTTCTTCAAAAAAAAACGCAATTCAACATACACTAGTTGCTCCATTCCACCCGTCGTCTAACGTACAATCAGAGCGAATGGTACGCAAGGCAAAGGACTACCAACGGGTGATATTCATAAGCGTTTGTCAATATTCTTATTCCACCATCACGCAACACCGTCAACGAGTACTGAGAAGAGTCCGGCTGAGCTTCTGTTCAACCGCCGAATTGGTACATATTTTGACAGACTGCAACCAGATTCAATACCCAATGAACAAGAAGAAAATCACTACGAACGATTTACAACCAGGGCCCGAAATTATGCTTCTGGACTCAAATGGATACCAGCACTAGTTACCGAAACCACTGGACCTGTTTCTTACCGCGTTGAAACAGACAATGGTATAATCATGCGCCGTCACATTGATCAATTGAGATCTCGCCATAACGATTCACTGACCATCGACAATTCCTCAATTTCTACGGATGTTTCAGAATTGCCGGCTCATGTTTCAGCTGCGTAAGATGTTCCTGTCAGTCCAATACCGAATGTAACAGATGGTGTTCGCCGATCAGAGAGATTAAAATCACGAAAAACTGCTACTGTTCCATCGTATGGTGGAGTAGTGTTATGTACTGAGCCAGTGTACATAAATTGTACTCATCGTTGATCTCTGCTACAGTTATGCAGTACATGAAATTTTTCGAATAGTAGAGTCAGTCGATATGCAAGTCTCAATTTATTACGACTGATAATAAACATAGTTATTAGAAAATAAAGGCATTAATTTTAATTCAATTAAAAATCCAGAATATAAAAGGGTGTCAAACGTTCCGGGAGTAATAAGTTGCCACGGAAAGCTTCTCAATTCGCCGTTCGGATCCGGCCTTAAATTGTAGGTCCCTTCCATTTGTATCCAAAAATATACATGCGCAACACAAATGGTCGCGAAAAGCTAGGCCTTGGACCGCAACGGTCTGTCGCGCCGAATATTGTTATTATAATGTTATGGCTCATTAAATGGTCCAACTTATCAGCAATCAACCAAAGTCCTACTTCAAAACATTTAAAAGAGGAATTCTAAAAATTCTAAAGTTCTAAAAATGTACAACCCTGTACCACAAGTTTCCGAACAACTAACATCTTCCATATTAAATCCATTTTGTGCTTTATTTCAGCACTTAAGAAACTTTACTTAAATTGAAATAACATATTGATAGAATTACTGTCAAAAGCTCAATCAACTAATAGGGCGGCTTAAAAAAGGTATAGAGAATACAAATAAAGTCAGAAAAAACCTCAATAGCGAAACGTGATAAATTGAAAGGAAGATCCGCTGCAACCTGCTTAACGCCCAGAAAACAAAAATCAAAACAAACCACCTGCTCGAAAAACCAAATATAGCGCAATGCTGTTAGGGGAACCACATATCAAACGACGAAGGGAACAAAACTGAAAAGTAAAATGTTAAATCCTGTGAAGGAATTAAAAAACAGCTCAAATAATAACGAGTAATCACATGGAGCACACCTCATCCCTGCAAGCCCTTGTTGTTTGCGCAGCACTTACTTTTTACGAGAGCGCTAAAGTTATTGCAGCAAGGATAATCACGCAATGGGGAACACTATTAGCGATGATCATTTGAAAATAAACCGAACGACACGCAACACCAGCAGAGATAGCTTAGGAACGACAGGCAGGCTGACAGGCAACCAGGAGCAAATTATGAGGTTTGTCGCTTTGCGTCATTAAGTTTTTTTTTCTTCTCCTTTCTCACTCTCTCTCCCTCTATCTCTATAGCTGCCGTTAGACGTTTTCTTTTAGGGTGATTGAAGAAGGATGCGCGAAAATCGTCTGGCGGATGTGTAACCATATCAGAAAGCTAAAGCACCCTGGAGGCGCATTTACCCATGAAAAGTGATTAAATTCATTTATGGGATTTGTGTTGTCACAGCACGACAACGAAACCAACAAAACGAGTGGAGGAAGCGCCTGGTTGATGCTTTTAATGAAGGAACATTACGGAGAAATTTATAAGCTACTACGAATGTTTTCAGATGAAGACGCTTTTGGAGTTGTAGACGCATCAGCTTTTTATGAGTTTGTATTTCATTACAATCATGACACATGTTGCACGGGTGTGCAACAAAAACTTAATAGGCTGTGAAGCTCCTACGTTGGGAACTGTTGATGACAAATACTAAGATTCGAAATAACAGTGCAGATGTGATCAGGCAGTTGAGAAAGTGTGGTGCAGTGAAAAAGATTAGAAGAGATGCGATTACATATCATTTCAATCAACATCATTAACATACCCTACGCCTATAGTCTTGTAAATTTACTAATTTAGTTCTTTTATAGTAAATCGTCAATGACTAAATGCCATAGAAGAAGGGAAAGGAATATTTTGATTGTAGCTACTACCACGATCTTTTCTAGAGAAACAAGAAATTTGTCGACTTTCCAGCATGACGCATTGGATCCTACTGATTGCTCTTGTCCTATCCAATATCCTTTACAAAATACTGAGCGAATACGATCCGATAAGTGGCGCACAAGAAAAATAGAAATAATCATGCAACATGTAACCACTGGACGAATCGAATCTATATTTACACCATTATGTTCGTTTGGTGCTCCGATAAGTTTATCTCTTTCTTGAGCCCGGAAGGTTGCGCTGGAGTTGAGATGTCACGACGTCTAAGAAACTCAACACATCGAAGCCATATTTTTTAAATTCTCTATATTAACTATATGATATTATATTATATATGATGTCGTCGGTCGTCTGTCGTGGAATCTTGCGATAAATTTTTAACCCACTTCCCAAAGCCCGATTTTATTGTAATTTTGCACACATGTGTATTTCCGGAGACAACACTTTCTAATAAAATTTGAGGACCCTCGGGCCCCGGGCTCGGGGGGCTCCCATACAAATATTTTACAAAATTTTACTCGATTTTCTTCACATTTTATATACGCATGTATCTCTGATAGACAACACTTTTTGTAAAAAATTTTAAGACCCCAGGCCCCGGGTTCGTGGGGCCCCATAAAGTTTTTAAAAAAAAAATAACCCGATTTCCTTCAAATTTTATATACGAATGTATCTCTGATAGACAACACTTTTTGTAAAAATTTTGGAGACCCCGGGACCCGGGTTCGTAGGACCCCATAAAATTTTTTAAAAAAATAACCCGATTTTCTTCAAATTTTATATACGCGTGTATTTCCGATAGGCAACACTTTTTGTAAAAATTTTGGAGACCCCGGGCACCGGGGTCGTGGGGCCCCAAAATTAAACAAAAAATAACCCGATTTTCTTCAAATTTTATATACGCACGTATTTCCTATGAAAAACACTTTTTGTTTTTGATTTTGGAGTCAACGTGCCCTGAGGCCCAAGGGGTGCCCATTTAAATTTTTTAAAAATTAGCTCGATTTTCTTCAATTTTTTAACACATGTGTATCACTGATGGACATAACTTTTTGTAAATTTGTTGGAGTGATAGGGCACTGAGACCCGTGTGGTGTCCATGTACATTTTTTAAAAATTAGCCTGATTTTCTTCAAATTTTAACACATACCCATCTCCTATTAGAGAATTTACATGAAAATTTTTAATTTGTATGGGTTGTTTTTTTACATTATACGTTCGTTTGTTTAATGTTTCGATAAATGCTGGTTTTTTTTTTTGATCGAGTAGGTGGCGATGGATGGTAGATAGTTATAAAAATTTGCTTTGCCGTTTGGTCTATTAGTGCATATTTTTGTTACCATATCACGACTAAACAGCTAGACATATTATAGCCATATTCACGTCATATGTTCGATTAGTGCTCGTTTAGGTTTATCTCTTTTTTGAACCCGGTAAATGGTGCTAGATTCGAGATATTTTTGAAAATATCATGGTGCATATATGTGTAGACTCATCACGCCTTAGCGATATTCACAAATATCTCTGACTAGTGAAAGTGCGATCAAACCTCTAAGTATTGTCCGCCAGTAGTTTTTCTCGAATACAGGAAAAGCTGAATAATCGGGCTAGTCCCTTTAAAGAAATGTTGGCGCGAGGCCTCGCCCGTAAAAAAAAATGGTTTCAGCCTTGAATACACTGATGAACGACTACGACCACGGCAACGAAAACGGCTAAACGATTTAAGAATTTTCTAATGGAACGTACGCTCACTGTATAGAGCTCGAGCTGCACAGCAAATATAATGCTAAAATTACAGCAATCCAAGAGATTCGGTGGACCGGGAATGGTGTCTTATAAAAATCAGAATTTGACATTTATTAAAGCTGTCCTGCAATATATCATGTGCTCGGGGTGGGGTTACTAGTCTGCAAAAGAATGAAACCCACCATTATCGGCTTTAAAGCAGTTAATGAACGGCTTTCTACCCTATGCGTGCGGGGCAGATTTAAAAACATAAGCCTCATAGACGTCCACGCACCTACAGAGGATTCCCCAGATGATGAAAAAGAATAATTCTTTGAATCAGTCGAACGGAAACTCCATGCCTGTCCTCAGTATGACGTAAAAATCATTCTGGGGGGGATATGAATGCCAAAATAGGTAAGGAGCCAGCATTCAGGCAGTACATTGGCACCAATAGCTTACACGAGAACACTAATAACAAGGGACAACGTGCAATAGAGATGACAGAAAGCAATAATTTGGTAGTTGCGAGTACAAAGTTTTCGCATACAAATATCCACAAAGCCCTCTTCTGATGGAGCCACTCGCAAACAGATCGACCACGTGTTGATTGACCGCCGCATACTGCAAAGACAAAGAGAGTAATCTAATCGCCGATCTCAAAGGCATCTTAGAGCGATGTGAAGACCACTTTCATGAGTTGCTTAATGGCCAGGTAACTGAGGAATTGGAGGCCCCGCAATAGACCAAGCAATTCATGAACTAATTGTGCAAGTATGGAAGGACGAAGCGATGCCAGATGCCCCATACATAAGAATGGAGATATTACCACATGCAGCAATTATCGTGTAATAAATTTGTTGAACACCGCGTATACGATTTTCTCCTCTATCCTTCAAGACAGGATAGCCCCATACGCTAAAGTCATCATTGGTTCATACCAGAGTGGCTTCATCCCAGGCAAATCAACAACTGATCTGATTTACACCCTTAGGCACGTGATGCGAAAATGTCTAGAGTTTCAAAACTCACTACACTATCTTTTTATAGGTTTTAAAGCCACCTATGATAGCATAGCCAGACTAGAACTTTATAAAGCCATTAGAGAATTCGGTATCCCAAATAAACTGACACGACTATGTAAGTTGACCATGACCAATGTTATAAGCCAAGTAAAAATATCCGGATCACTATCAAGCTCATTCAACATCTATAACGGGCTCCGAAAAGGGGAGATACTGGCCTGCGTCCTCTTCAACTTGGCGTTGGAGAAAGTGATCCGAGACTCTGACGTAACGAAGAGAAGAACAATGCTCTATAAGTTCATTCATTCATACTGGCTTACGCAGACGACATTGACATCGTTAGTAGAAACCGAAGAGCTGTACAGGAAGCTTTCATCCAGATCGAGCAGGCGGCACGAAATCTTGGACTGCACATAAATAAGAGCAAAACAAAGTACATGGTGGCCACGTCTGTGAGTAGGAGATCCAACATTGGTCCCTCAATTCAAATAGTGGAGCGCGAATTTGAAGTGGTGCGAATCCTTTAACTATCTCGGGTCAATTGTAGCATACGATAACAGCATGAAAACCAGAAATAGGCACACGGTTGCTTAAAGCCAACAAAGCCTACTATAGTCTGTCAAGACTCTTTAAATGTAGGAACTACTATATATTGTATATAAGAAAATGTTCATACCAGTACTTACAGAAAAGTCTTATAGAGAATTTTTGGCCCCATATGTCAGGAAGATCGATTCCGGAGACTCTATAATGATGAGTTCTATGACCGTTACCGCGATGTCGACGTCAAAGAGAATTAAGATCGGTATGCTTCAGTTGGCAGGAAACCTAGCTCGCATGAGCGAAGAGGATCCTGCTCGGAGGAGAGTCCTTTACGGTAGGATTAATGGAACACGACAGCGAGGCCGACCAAGCTTACGCTGGAAGGATGGCGTAGACCAAGACGCCCAGAATTTAGGGATGGAAAACTGAGTGGCATTGACCCAAAATTGGGACCAGTGGAGAGCCTTTTTGCGGGAGGTCTATTCTAGACCGGTCGTAGAGTCAAATATTATGATGATGATATCCAATAGAATGCATTAAAATATGAGAGAACGATTTTAAGAACGTAATAACTAATAAACACAGAACCAACCAAGTCGAGTTTTGGCTGCCCATAGGAAAGATTAAGACTGTGTGCTTAGTACTTATTTCTCTATGGTTATAAGCTGTTATAAGCTATAGTACGACCCCCACTACGCGATGAAGAAAAAGTGTGTTCATGAGTGCGGGTAGCAAAGCACCCGGGAGCATCTGGTTTCTAATATATTTGACAGAGTTTGCCATCAGGCTCTTCTGAAAAACAATTCCTGCTTATGGAGTCGATCTTCACTTTCTCAGACAGATTATTTTCCATAAACGTTGGTATATTTTTCATATCTGGTCAGCCACACCCAAAACTTCCGAGTTCCTCTACTAGATAGAAACCGCAATCGCGCGTTTATCTTACCAAACAAGAAGTTCTAAGCATATAGCATGGCCTCTACGTGTATGCAAATTATTTAAAAGAATGCCATAAGGATTCTAGCCACTTTTTGATAATTTATACAAAGATCTACCAGACTCTTCATGGTTTTCATAGTTATGTTTGGACAACAGATTCCATTTTAATACCTTTTTGCCATAAGGTTCAAAATGCCCACCAATTCAATAACAAGAAAGAGGTAGGGGAGTATTGTTGTTTAGTTATATTATACTATAAAGTTACATTATACCCCAAAATCACACTGTACATTTTTATATTTGTTGTCATATTTGATGAGCGCTTAATGTGGATATAAAATAAGGAGCACGAATTCGCGGTATCTTTTCAAATAAATGGAAAGTGTGCCACTCGTGGAGAACATAGCCGAGTACCCTTTTATTGCATTTTTAATGTTCTAATTATAGTTTTGAAGACTACATTGAAGCTTGTGTTCTTGGATGCGTAAGTATGTATTTTTGTGAGAACACAAGCGCCCAGGAAATTTCGCAATACTTCGGTTATGCAAGAGCATAAAACTAAATAGCTATTTCCGTTGAGAAACACAAAGGCATAATCGCTAATAAAAATCCACAGTGTCTCACACGTCATACCCTTTATGACAGCTTAATGACGCCAACTTGGAATTGTCACGTCTTGGTTCGAGTTGTGGTTGAATCTGTTAAAACACCAACCAATCCATCCAGCCAATTCTCACACTAAAGGTGTGTGAAATAACCGATCGTCAGGCATTAACATTTATAAGCATCATCAACTTTATGATCCTATAAAGAGGGCGGATCGTTGTGGTCCGGCCACTATATACCCTGTTTCGCATTCTAGACAAGCGCCAGTTCAGCACACTGAATACAATGTGCGGTGTAATAAATAACGCAATTCCATTTATATTTATGTTTATTGAAGGTCTTAGTCCTTTCGAATGAGGTAAGAACCACGGAGCTACTACATCAAATGGCAGCCGATTGCCTCTTTGTGTTTGTATGTTGTGTGGTCTCATGTGTGCAACGACAATGACAACAGCGAACGTTTTACTTTTACACAAAATGTACGAACGTAAAAACGGAGAACGGAAATCTAAAGGAAACATTCAATTCCGAAAACAATTCCAGTCTCGCACTTCCTTCGATTGCAATTGAAATTTATGTCCTCATCGGAATAGGTGTGTTCCCGGGACTTGTGCCACCTACATACCTATTAATATGGTACTTTGTAGCTGCCGCAAACAATACACGAAAAGTCCTTATGAAGTACTTATCGAAAAACAAATCAGATCCTTATCCATCCATCCACCTGGCGGGCAGACTGACGACCTATCGGTGGAATGTACTCGCATAGGCACACTGGAGGAACCTACCATCAGTGCAAAGTGCAAAACTCGGCGAAGAAAATTTATGCATTTTCAGTTGAGTTGGCGTTTTGTGTGGTTCGCCGTCTTATAGTTTCAGCTTTTATGTGAGGAAGAATACTTCAAATCGATTTCGGAATTCCTCGAGGACCTTTCGGAATTCCTCGAGGACCTTTTATTTTATTTCTTTCCATTTGCATTGTGTCAAGTGTACGGCGTGTACACATTTAAAGAATGGTTTCGAGTTGTTGGGTTGGGATGAGAGCTTTAGTTTGAAGGACATCTTATGGAGCACCATCCAACAGATAATGGTAAATAAGAGGTTATTCTTGGCTGGAACCGTTAAGGATAGAAAATGCAGGAATGGGTAAACGCGTATATAAGACACAAGCGAGTTGATGACTCAACTTCAACTGATTCGTGGTCTTCGATTACTACAAGAATTTTGGAGATTCCATTTAAACACCAATTTGTATATGTCATACTGGCTGGTTGTATCACCATCCGCACACAGCCAAATAGCTATTTGGTGTTGTTTCAAAACCCACGAGAACTTACTATTGATTTGTAATATTTCTTTGATTATTAGAATTGACAATGCTAGCCTTCACTGCTTCTGTGTAGTTATTGGTTTCTGGTTGCTTTTCCCACAACCGGATACTGAAAGATATTACTCTCCGATATCGCCTTACATATTGGGTTTGCTTTACCCTTCTTCGAAGTTAAAGGTGAGGTCAGTTCGAGAGTCACACACTCTTCATAAACATTTAATGATGAATGCTTAAATTCTTCTAGATAATGCACTTGAAAACCTACAGGTTTATAGCCATATACGAGAACATATCTCCGTTCCAACCGAATTAAGGATATTCAAGTTTATTGATTATGGTGATGGTTTTATATAGAAATGAAGTCGAAACAAATTCTCATCTCGATGTTTCACTTCGCATACCAGAAGATATTGATGAGGTGAAAAAAACTTAGGCCAAATAATGGAAATAGCAGCAAAATAAGTAACTCCGGTGAACAAAAATTCAAAAATAAAAAAAATAAGCCGTAACGTAATATTCAACTGAAAGAAAAGAGGATAATTAGACGATTATGACAGCAATATAAATCTCCATTGCTTAATAGAAAATTAAACAGAGCTGCTAAAGCACTTAGCGAAGCTTTGAAAGAAAGAAGAAACCGAAGGGAATCACAACTACAGGGCCATCTTTTTCTATGTCCACAAAATGTATTCACCCCAAATGAACAAATTAATGACATCATACTACGACAGTTCAGAGAAGTCGACTCGAATCCAAATCCAGTCAAATTTATTTGGAAAATCATTAAAAATGGTATTAGTAGAGTTAATCGAGGTCATGATCTAATTACTGGAAAAATGACCGAATAAATGTGTAAAATACATAATCTATATATTTAACGTGACTGTGAGATGTGAGTATATTCACCCAGAAATGGAAAAATACCTAAAATCATCATGATTTTAAAGCCAGGAAAAGACGAAACTAAATTTGCCTATACAGGCCAATAAGTTTACTGCCGGCAATTTGGAAACTCTTTGAAAAGATTGTATTACAAAAACTAAGAGCAATACTATTTGAAGGGCTTATCATACAAGACCAACAGTTCGAGCTTAGGAAACCATATAGAACTGTGCAGAGCAGGTACACTGAATTTTAAATACAACTAAGTTCGCCTTAGAAGAAAAGAAACGCTGTTTGGCAGTTTTCTTGAATATGGCGCAAGCTTTTGACAAAGTATGAGACGATGGATTATATTACAAAATTAAAACCCTTCTGCCTAAAAAATTGTATGCAATACTTGAAAGCTACTTATCCCATAGGAAGTAGCAGGTTAAATTAAATACAGCCACCACTGAACAGTGCAAGATAAAAGCTGGAGTACCACAAGGCAGCGTATTGGGACCTGTGTTATACTTGTTACATACAGCCGATTTATCAACAACTGAAAAGGTGATCACTTTTAACTTTGCTGACGACACAGCTATTATGTTTTCAAAAAATTCCACAAACTGCTTGAAGAGAGCTACAAGATCATTTGTTAAAAATCGAGAATTGGCTAAAAAAGTGACGTGTTTTTGATATGGCTTTTAGAAAAGGCTTTGCTGGGCTTGGGGAAATCAACACATATAACTTTCAAACTAAATAAACGAACATGTCCAGCAGTGAAATTGGACAATGTCACTATATCTTAACAAACAAATGTCAAATATTTGAGTATTAAGATTGGTAGAAGGTTCACATGGAAAAAGCACATGGAATCAAAGCGCAATCAGTTAAAAATAAAATTCTCTAAATTGTACTGGCTGACTGGAAGAACTTCAAAACTGTCTCTAGACTGCAAGGTGGTCTTATACAAAGCGATCCTAATCTCCATATGGACATATGGTATTCAATTATGGAGCTCAACCTATGCATCATGGTATATTCGGAACAAAAAAATTCACAGAGACCTCGGTGTTAAAACAGTTAAAGAATCGATCAAGTCATACAGTCTTAAGTACCAATTGAAACTGGAATCACATCCAAACGATTTAGCTATGGAACTATTGAGGTAACCAAAATATAATCAGCATCGCAGAATAGATCCATTATATTTAATGTATTATTAATAAATATAATTTAATTTCACTCATGTAGTGCTAGACATTTAAATTAACTAATTAACTAATAATTCTAATAACAAATAGACTAAAAAAAGTATCGATTGATTGAATTATTGATGGATTGATATATCGATTAATTGATTAAGAGAACGTTTTATCACTGTGGTTTTATGAATCTATTAGGAACGGTGTAAATCTGATCAATACGACACCCTCTCCATATCAATAGCTCTTAAAAAACTATTGATCTGGAGTGGACTCAGAGTATGCCACTCAGGTTACGAAATCGCGTGGTGGCCTCCACAACGTTCCATCGCCGTCCGATTGTTACACCGCATTCATTAATAATCTTAAATTTTTTGATTCTGGTTCGCCAATATTTCCTTCGTCTGCCATAGGACAAGGAGATTTTTCCATCTTATGGCTACAAGCTGTTATCTCTATCCCCGCAACAAGAGGTTAATTCGAGATGCTCAACATTATGCATTTCATGAGAGGCCCTTACGATCACATTTTCCAAGCAAAATTAATTTTTTTAACTCTCGATTGTAATGTACTTGTATAATCCTTCTATGTCAGGAATGTTTCTGTGTTTTGGTTTTTATCATCTTGGTCTTACTTTTACTACTTCTGAACGTCAAAGAAGTCTGTTCTGTACACCAAATAAGCAAGTGTTTGTCAAGCGAGTAAGTGAGTTCCGTAGTCAATTGTTGGCCTCTAGTTCATACTGAAATAGCATTCGAGTAAATTTGTATGGAGAAACGTTTGTTGTGTTATCTGCAACAACGAGTCTTACTGTCAGAAAACATGAATATTTCAGAGTGTACGATTTGTGTTTTCTGCAGTGAACACCAATGAACTATATTTCCAAACCAAATTATAAAGAAAAAAATAAAGAAAACTTAATTTTCGAGAACAACCGCTCGAAAGGAAGTGTTGTTTCATCTCTTGAACAAAAGCATCACATCCTGTGGCACATCTCCTTCCCAAATCTACGTATTCTTCTTGTCAAAAACTGACAAATTTCTATAATGAACATATGACACAGATCGATCCATCTCATTTGAATTAATTGTTCCTGACAAATGGTGTGACTTTTCATTATCCTCTATCCATGTGTCATACATCAAAATTTCTTAAACTAATTGTTGATCCTATTGTGCCAAAGTGTGAAGAAATAATTTTTTTTAAAGAAAATTGTTTTATTGTTTAGCGCGGTCGATTGTATGCAGCGACAATGGATGAATTGATGGATTCATGGATGGGTAACCCACAATAAAACGAAATGTATTGCATGGTTGGTTTAACAATAACAAAGATCAGTCGGAGAAATGAAAAATACTCGCACTTTAAAACGGAAATCTCAATTTATCCGCTCTACCTGTGGCTCATGAGTATATGGGGTGCGTTATTGGTGCTGAATGACTATGACTTTGATGTCTTTTCGATTTTATTATCACGTCTTCAACTAAAGGTGCAAGCAGAGCGTTGTGTTGTAGTACAAGAAGATTGAAAAATCGTTTGGATATTTATTTTTCGAAATGACTTCATCTGCTCTGAAGAACATCCTCTGTGTACCACACTCAACATGTCGTCTTCTTTAGTTATTAATGCGGAATCAAACACAAATGCTCGGTGTTATGTGTCTTGGTGTTTTCATTGTTAATATTTTCAAGATATCGTTGAATTTTTAAATATTAATTTGTCATTACTTGCTTATTATTATTTTGCTCTTATTCAATTGAGTTGTTTGCATAGCGATGAAGTTGAATTGCCAACAGCAATAGAGATCAAAGTAAACATTAAGTCTACAAGTGAGATGAATTCACTAATCTCATATTACTATAGCTGCATTTTCAATCGATCAACTGTTCTATAACCAAAACCTCATAGAGGATAATACTAGGAAATTTATAAATTATAGAGTAACTGCTCTAATAACCAGCCACACAAAAGGTTTTCAGACTGAATTTAAATGATTTCTTAACTCCGCCTTGCTACGAGGGTAGGAGGGAGGAGGGTTTGAGGCAAAGGATTATTCCTATCCTCAGTAAAAGCTATACATTGTTCAAAGTGGAGCAGCTTACGCCGAAAAATGCATGGCTAAGAAGGAGCTTAGTCGCTAGTTTGCGGACTTCGAATATCTGTTGACCTGCGGTTTTAACTGGCCCTAACTTGGCATACCGGGCTATGAAAAGGGTGACCTCATCTCCCGGTTTCCCGTGGGTAAAAATATAGAACTACAATATAATTTATGAGAGAGATGCGCCTCAAACCGCAACAACCTCGAGTTCTGCTTTTGAGCAAGCCGTTGCATCTCGATAAGCTGGTGAGCTGTCGACGGCCAACTTCATTCTGGCCTCAACTGTATGGTCTGCTGTTGAGCAGCCGAATCTTTTAGAGATTTCTGAAGGCGATGCCATAAGGGCCACATTTCAATCGCAAGGGTATTGGAATCGAGGACGTGTAGTTGTCTGATTCTGATTCTGATTCTGACACATAGACAGTTATTGATACATGTAGTGTCAGCTCGGAGAAAACCGGATGCTCTTCCATTGGGAAGGCATTAGATGGACTGCAGATACATTAACAATATGGGGTATTGATTAAGTTGAACTCGAAGGAAAGAAGGCTTCCTAAAAATGCTTAACACGTGGGCTCTTCCATTGAAAAGGCATTAGATGGACTGCAGATACATTAAAAATATGGCGGATTGATTAAGTTGAACTCGAAGGAAAGAAGGCTTCCTAAAAATGCTTAACACGTGGGCTCTTCCATTGAAAAGGCATTAGATGGACTGCAGATACATTAAAAATATGGCGGATTGATTAAGTTGAACTCGAAGGAAAGAAGGCGTCCTAAAAATGCTTAACACGTGGGCTCTTCCATTGAAAAGGCATTAGATGGACTGCAGATACATTAAAAATATGGCGGATTGATTAAGTTGAACTCGAAGGAAAGAAAGCGTCCTAAAAATGCAACAGAGAAAGTTCTCTTGCTTTTGCCAAAGCCGCCCCTTCCATTCAGCACGAAACCAAGCGCGTCAGGTCAGAGGAAAAGATGACACCGGCATCGGCTTTCAAGAAGACCAGGGCAGGACCTTTACCTGATGTCCAAACTTTTAGCCAACTGGCCATGCCATCAGGTTGGATGTTGTTTCGACCGACTTGACAACTAACCCACTCACATGCGAGCAAATGGTTTTTTTTTAGAGGCGGTTATAGACATCTCAATTGACATAGAATAGTGATATTGAGATAGTGAGAATAGTGGCGTGTGGCTACATCTCTCCGGCTCGCATCTCAAATCTGGATGGCTAGTCTTCAACTGGGAAACTCAATTAGGTGAAGAATACCTTCTGCAGGAAATTATTTCTATGCTCGGTAGCACTTGGTAATTCATGCAGCTGTAATTTAAAAAAAATCATCGACTTAGGCATATGGCATGGATGTGTTATTACGCGCTTGCTGTGTCTAACGGTAATAGACAAGATCCCGAAAACTTTTGAGCGAGAGAAGATAAAACAGTCGTCTAGTGATTTTTGTTCAGGACAGTACAGATCTGTGATCAGCACAGGCATGGAAAACAGCATGAGCAAAGATAATTGGCGTACATGTTCGACTGACATGGTCTAAGTTTCAAAGAACCGTAGATGACCACAGGTCGCATTTATCTTCTGTATACTTAGCATTTGAGTCTTATGCTTAAAGTTTTTTATTGTCTTTGAGATGTCCATGTTGATCAGATCATTAGTGTCGTTGTAGAAGAAAGCTACCATATTATGTTTTTGGGAGAGGGCTGGAAAATTACAGGAAGATGGATAATGGTTTTCTCCTCCTCCTCATCAAAACAGCTCCTGCAGAAATCATTTGAGAAGACTCCGAGCTGCATGCCTCTGCCTATTCGAGAGTGTCCAGTGATGACACCTACAATAGCACCGATGTGCTTTGGCCAGATCAGTTTTTTAGCTATTCATGTTGTACCGTTTGACCACCTACAGTTAGCTTTTTCATTAGCATCCCGCTTTAACAAGAGTTTTAATGTAGACATTAGGATGCCTAAGGACCATATTCAGGTAAGGGTGAGTTCGTCAGCCATACAGTTATCCGGAACGTCTCTGTGCCCCGGCACCCAAAACAGGTTGATATTGAACTGCTCCGCCATCTACACGAGAGATGGTCGGCAGTTAATTGCTAGAATTGAATTTGTAGAGACTGCATGAAAAACGCAACGAAGATGGAAAAAGAGGCTTAGATTTAGTTTTTTTTTAGAAAACAACTCATCCGAATACGTCGTCAGTTTTTGACCCGTCTGTGTAAAAATGAAAGTGTTCATCTTCCAGGTAAGCGTTTTCTTTCCAGAATGATTTGGAGGGGAAGGTGAGGTAAGTTTTTGTTGAAATGGAGTTGCGGAGTGGTGTAGTCTATGTTGTCTGGGATCCTGACCAAATTCAGGATATTGGAGTGGCCGATTTCATTTATAGTCCACTTGGTGATAGCATTAAGGCGAATAGCCGAACTAGCAGCTAGTTGCCTGTTGAAAATGTCGATGTCGAACAGAATGTCCAATGCGGCGGAGGAGGTTGTACGAAGTGTTCCGCTCATACATAGAATAGCTGATCTTTGGAC
Organism: Nephrocerus scutellatus; assembly: GCA_947095585.1. NCBI lineage: Eukaryota > Metazoa > Arthropoda > Insecta > Diptera > Pipunculidae > Nephrocerus > Nephrocerus scutellatus. Next base: position 79,604,157 of record OX352765.1, on the reverse strand, counting down.
TTTGCTTAATTTGTCAAGGCTTACTTTCCTATTTAAGGCAGTCCACCATACAGTCACACCGTATAGAAGTGCGGTTTTTACTACCGCTGTATATAGCCAATGAGTTATATGGTGTTGAAGACCCCATCTGCTACCAATTGCATTTTTGTATGAGTAGAGTGTGACTGTGGCTTTAATCAGCTGAACTGGAAATTCTGACACTAAATCGAAGTTAATGCGGATTCTTAAATTTCAGTATTCAGTTTGCTTGGCTACAAATTGGTGCAGTATTTTTGCCCACCGCTTTCTCATCGTCTTCGTAAGTAGTGATGCAGCTTATGAGACTCAGACACATTTCAGCCATTTTTCCTTTATTTGGAGAAAAGTAAAAGTGCGTAAGCAGAACACCCACTACTGCTTTATTTACAGGAGCCCCAATTTAATTATTAATTCAACTTTGAATGAGTTAGATTAGCTTTGTCTGACTTTATATCACGAAATTAATGTAACCAGTGATTCAAATTCTCGTTGTCATTGAATCATCTTGAAAGCATAAGAAGTTGGGGACTACACAACACAGTAGAAATTAAGGCTTCTTAAGCTCAATGCTGGTTCTTTCGTCTAAGTGATATATAAAGCCCCAGCATTCTCACTCCTATACACTCTGCTGCTTGTTTCTTCTATTATTCGAAAGGAGTATCAGGACCCTAGCATTGTAATCTTTTAAGAGAATTATGTGACTATGTACATGGCTTATTCAGACAAAAACAACTTTGTTTTACGTTTATTTTGGATCTAGAGATTTGCCAATCAAACAGACTAACGCACAGGAAGTTCTGCTATAGTAGGGTTTGGGCGACGTATCTTCAACCGTGATGTGCTAGCACTCCGATATAGTTTAAAAGTTAAAACACGGCGGACTTTATAACCTTCGTTGGGAGGTTGTAGTTTAGATAGAAAATAAGTTTTGTAGCATATTCTACATACAGGGTGTTTGCGTCACACATTGGCAAACAAGAAGATCGACAATCAAAAACATATTTCCACCAAATTGTTTGGCATCAACGTAATGGAATTATTGAAAATTTCTTGAAGGGCCAAATGGTGAAGGCAAATACCATGATGATGATTAAAAATTACGAGCAAGGCCGCTCTATTATAAATACTTTATATAATTGTTGTGTGTAGTTTGTGAAATTAACGTACAAATAATAATTGCAATCGGTGATATTTGCAAAGTTTTGTTTTCGTTTTAATGGCATGCATCACTTCCCGAGCAGATCCCTACGAAATTCTGGAAATCCTTGAACAACTTTATCCAAACTGGAACATTGTACAAATTTTGACATAAAGAACATTTATACTTTCGACTACAAAGTTATTTTAATGAGAAAAGTCCCAATGGATTATTGTTAATGTGACCTCGATTTAAAGTTGTGTGTGCACTCACTGCATTACAAACAGCGAATAAAAGTAATGAAACTTTTACAAAATGCTGCTACACTCGGTCCCGAAGGAACGTGTACGAAAACTGCCAGCATTCGCATTTCGACTAAGTAGTGTGGCTTAACGTGGGTATTGTGCTTTTCCTTTGCATTTCAATTTATGGCTTAAGTATAAAATAGTGGCCAAGTTTCGTTTCTTTTTCTCAAAAGCATATTCTGTAAAACATATTGCGATTATTTCAAAATTTACAACTTTTCACATAAACCCTGGTATATTGTTATCCTATAAGAAATGCACAAGCTGCCTTAGTAAATATTTAAGGAGTGAAAATAATGACTTCCTCGGACGTATAAATCAAACATTACCGCTCGGTGGCTGAGGTCCTTGCTGTAAAAAAAACATCCCTCATCACATAAATGTAGGTAACTTTGAAATAAAAATACAAACTTGCACTTGTCGTATACCTTACCGTACAAGGAAACGAAAGCGACCCACAACAAAAGATGATAGATTCCTACACTTGCTTGATGCATTTGCATGCAAAAAGATAAAGTTTGTGGGTGCTTTTTGCGTACCTTCATTATTCTTTCCATCGTTATCGTTGATTTATCTATAGTCCAGTGGGCGCCACACGTCCGCTTTCTTGTCGTCCTTGTTGTTATTCGTATTGCTGTTGTTATTATTGTTAGTGGTGGTCGTCGTGGTGGCAAGGCAACAGATAGCGCATATGTACAATGTACCGCAATGCAACGCACCTGATAAAAATGCAAATTTACGTAAGTTGCTCGTTTTGGTCGTCGGATTGCCTTTGCCTTTGAAGGAAAAAAGTTTTACGCTAAAGGAAACGTTTTATTCTTTTATGCGACAAAACACGAACAACACGACAACCGAGTCGCCAAGTCGCACCAAAAGACACAGCAGACAGACACCTTCCTTTAAGGCAGCAAAAAACGTTAACACATAACTTTGCGGTTGATTTAGTGACGGTTTAACATCCATGCTCAAGTCCTGCAGCCGAACGAACCAACAAACGGGGACGACAATAATTAATCACCGTTGGGAAGAAATTGAGCTGTTGAGCTCCGAATGCAAATCCGCGAAAGCCATAGTTACGGAAAAGTTTTATGATGATGCAGTGTGCTTTTTGCGTCTTGCATAATTGTATGCAGGATAACAAGTTTAGCGTTTTTTGCTTCTTTTCTGAGCTGTCCGTCCTTTCGTTATCGTAGAATTTTTCCAGAGAAAAGACAGCGGTAAATTTACTGAGTAAATCAGAGAACATTTGATCATCTGCGATTGTTAGTAAAATTTATCGGTAGATTTACAAATTTCGGGTAATATCTTATGTCTTAGATCTTAGACCCACCTTGTGGGTCCTAATGGCCCTACCACGCCTTCACGCCATCGCGTACGGTTCATGGCAGTGGGCTTCAGCTCTCTCCAACTCTTCCCCAATTGTCGTGCCTACTCCTCAACTTTTCTGCGCCATGTATTTCTCGGACGAACAGCTTTTCTACCATCTTGAGATAACGGATTCTAGTGCATTGCGTAGTTTGCTATGAAACTGTTGCTTCACAGAGTGTATGACCAATCCGCTGGCACTTCCATCGTTGGATGGTTGTGCCTATTGGTTACTGACCCGTTCTCTAGTAAAGATCTTCCTTAGAGATACGGTTAGGCCAGAAGACCCTAAAGTTGTTCCGTAGGCACCTATTAACGAACGTTTATATTCTTTTTGTGATAGTAGCGGTCACTTTCCAAGCGCTGCACCCATACAACAGCACAGATTCAACATTTAAACGAAAAAGTCGTAGATTGGTATTTAAGGTGATCGCATATTGCATTGCATATCATGGAATTCATTCTAAACATTGATTTTGCCTTACCGATTCATTAGACAATGTCCTGTTCAGTTCTACCTTCGATCGAGACAATAATCCCAAAATATTGGACACGAGCTTCTATCTATACCGTTGTCCTGCAAAGTTAACTTGAATTACTGAGTTTGATGAATTTTGTGTTAGCAGTATTGATCTTCAAACCCGCCATCATAGGTTGCTTTAATAATAGCTATTAGTTTATCGGGTATACCCCTCCTGCGAAAGTTAAGCCAGATAAACTGTCTGTTGACACTGTCAAACGCACTCTCAAAACTGATGAACATCAGCTGTAGTCGTGACCGGAATTCAACGCACTGTTCAATAGTGATCCGCAGGGTGTTAATGTAGTCAACACAGATGGATCCAGTGCGGAAACCTGCTTGTTCGGCATCGAGTGCATTTTCCAGATGTTCCTTAACTCGCTCAAGTATTACTTTGGCTATTACCTTTGCAACTGCAGGGAAAACGCAAATGCCTCTCTAGTTTTCGCACCCCATCAGATTACCTTTTTTATGGTGCTTGACAATCATTCTCTTTTTTCACTCGTCGGGGAAGCTTTCCGTCTACTAAGCTCTCTCTCTACAAGAGGAGCTTATATCTGCTTACCTGACAAAAGGACTTGAAAAAGAAGGTACAGTACAAAGAGTTGAAGTTTTTTCCTTTATAGAGTTGCCATAACAGAAATCTTACAATACAATAAATTGGTTCCACATCCAGTTATACGAAGGCTAAGGACAGTTGGAGTGTCCCAATCCTCAAAATTACTAAAGTTCACAATTAACATAAACGCAAGAGCACTATTTAGACAAATCATTTTCTCTTTTTACCAGAAACATGATATATATTATTTTTTTAAAGATACCGGTTAATTATTTTAAAACCTCTAGGTCTTGCAGTAAAAGCTAGACCAAGCAATAGACCTCCTATTCTCTTGCAAGACCAATACCAAGACTGATTGTGCAAGACCATGACTAACAACATGACCATGTCTGCAATACTGTTGCGAAAACACATATCGCAAGCAAAAACATTAATATAAAAAAAACAATATTTCTATTACTTTCTTTTACATAGTAAAGGGAAGTATAGTAATCATCAAAATGTTCGAGATATGAATTCTTGCAGATTTACACATTACCGTCTGAAAAAGCGAAAACAAAAATCTTTGTCTGTCTATATGTCGGTCTGCCTGTGTCTACTCCACAGTCCAGATGACTGAACTTATGGGGATGAAAATTCATATTTAAGCCTTTTACATAAATTGGAAGGTCCCAGTTGATTTTGACAGAAAGCTGAAAACCGGAAGTGACAGTGCCTAAATTTATTGTTCCGAAATGTAATCCCCTTTTCAATATGTTATGGATTGAAATTAAAATTTCAAACCAATCCATGTTTATTTGTTCCTATATCGTATTATTATTCCAGTAAGGTTAAATATCTCGGCGCCATCCTTGATAAACGGCTAAGCTGGAATTCTCATATCAAGTTCGCCATAGAACGCGCCACTAGGGTTTCGTGGGCTAGTAGACGCCTCTACGACAGAACTTTGTATCTAAATCCTAAAATGATAGATTGGATGTAAACAATGATGATGAGACCTATTATCGCGTACGGGCCATCGTTTGGTGGCTGAAAGTAATTGAACGGAAAATTGCTCCTAAGCTTCAGAAGCTACAAGGAAGTGCCTGTCAAGGTAAAACGGTTGTCATGCGCACCTGCCCTACGATTGGATTAGAAGCTGTTGCAGGACTTTAAACCTTGCATATATTAATCGAAAAGACGGCTTCTAGATACGTTTTTAAGCTGCAATTAGAATACGGAAACAAACCAGGTGACTATGTGGATCTGAAAGATCTTGACTTAATTCCTGAAAGAGACAGCTCTGCACTTTCCCCGACATTATGGTTAGGGAGCACTGTTTCGGAAGGGAATTTAAGGTAGAAATATTGGACCGGGTTTACTGGTGCAATGGTGTTCCGGCACTGGACGCTAGAGATCTGGTCTGGTTCACAGATGGACCGAAGATGGAAAACGGAGTTGGAGCTGGTATCTTTGGACCCCCAACACTAAAGTCTCGACCAATTGGAAAGAGTCCCATGGTTTTGCAGGCGGAGCTCCATGCCATTGGGATCTGCGCCAGAAAGATAGAAATATAGAAATATAGAAAGATAGAAATATAGAAATATAGAAAGATAGAAAGTTAGAAAGATAGAAAGATAGAAAGATAGAAAGATAGAAAGATAGAAAGTTAGAAAGATAGAAAGATAGAAAGATAGAAAGATAGAAAGATAGAAAGATAGAAAGATAGAAAGATAGAAAGTTAGAAAGATAGAAAGATAGAAAGATAGAAAGATAGAAAGATAGAAAGTTAGAAAGATAGAAAGATAGAAAGTTAGAAAGATAGAAAGATAGAAAGATAGAAAGATAGAAAGATAGAAAGATAGAAAGATAGAAAGATAGAAAGATAGAAAGATAGAAAGATATAAAGATAGAAAGATAGAAAGATAGAAAGATAGAAAGATAGAAAGATAGAAAGATAGAAAGATAGAAAGATAGAAAGTTAGAAAGATAGAAAGATAGAAAGAAAGATAGATACATAGATTATTTGAAATTTTTCGAAAAGTTCTGCATTCTGAACAGCATTTTGTCTTATCAAATTACGAAACTTCCTCCAGGACAGTGACACTGAACGAACTCCCGTCGGTGATGAACCAGATAATAAAAAAAAAACCTTTACTACGAATACCGTAGCGATTACTTTTCTCTTCGAACCCCGGAGCATTCTTCTGGGATCGCATTTCTTTTGTGCTGCGTCAATTAACTCGTCAGTGAGTTTCATTTCATAGTGTATAGTCGTCTGCTGTGCCCTCGTTCACAATATTGGCGCAATTTTGCGCCATTTCCTGAAAAGCGCGGATACATTTTGTCTCTACTAAAGAAAAGCTAAAAAGTTTTTTCACCGACTGTCCACAAAGTGAAACAAAACGTTTGTCATTCCGCCCGTGAGCGTGAGAAGAAGGTGCGATTGTGCGATTCTCATTTTTATCTCCGTTAAATCGAACAAAACACCGGAAAGCGACAAAGCGCGGACTGACACAAAAGCGAAACTACTCCGCTAGTCTGACTGACTGTCTGCAGGCGAGTCTGCAACTGGAACCGAATGATTTGTCCGTTTGTTTGAATGGCTAAAAGGGATCTCTGATAGTTGGATACAGCGATAATGGAAGTACATAGCATCGTCGAGGTGGAAAACGACTGAAAAAATCCACATCGAATAGCCGTCGCCTTCGTCATCAGTCAGAAAAATACCAGAAAAAGAGCACACACAAACAGAGTGATCCTTTGAATCGGTGCTGTCCTCTCAGTCGCGTATCTCCCTTGCACTTTTGATTTTGACGAATCGATGCCACATCGAGGATTCCAGCAAAGAAACAATTCTAGTCCTCGCTTTTAGCAAGGCGCAAGCAAACAAAAAACAACAAAAAAAATATGAAAAGAGAAAAACTTTCCATTAGCCAGTCAACGGGTTTCTGAATTTTCCCGTTTCAGTGGCAACTGACACAACGCGGTGTGCCATGACGTCCAGAGCTGCTTCGATGAGCACAACAAAGAAGAAAGGTGAATTGTTAGGGTTACCTTACTGCTTCCCGTCAGATTTTGTCTGTCTGTGAATTTTTAACTAAGCTCCTCATTTTGACCATTGATATGGGAGACGTTTTAGAAGCGAGCATTTGAATTATTTTCCCTGTTTATTGCTGGTCAATAGTCGCAATTGTATAGAGCACATCATGACTGTGTCCAGTGTGCCTTGTATTAAGGTAGGAGAGTAGTTCCTTTGTTATTTTAAATACGAGACAATTTTTTCTGTCACTATTCTTACAGAAATTATACAATTTCATCTTTCAAGCCATTTGACTTCTATCTATCTCCACATCTATCAATCAATCAATCCATCAAATCTAAATTTTATCAGTATACCAATCTTGCAATAATTTACCAGTATAACAATTCATTAATACAGCAATCTTTTAGCTCGCAAATTCGTCGACCATTCTCCAAGGCATTGAAAAACATATTATATACTATAGATCGACAAATAAATCAGTCCATCAATTCTTGAAATCTTTAACAAACCAATCTAAAATAACTAACTAATAACTAATAGTGAAATAGTAAATTACCAATCTATGAATTACCAAACTGGTTGACGTTGGCTCCAAATCGGGACCGGTAGACTGCGATCAAACCTCCACGTGGTGGCCGCCGGTAATTTTCCTCCAATACAGGAAAATCTGAATGATCGGTCTAGTCCTTTCTAAGTAATATTGGTACGAGGCCAATTACCTCGCCCGTAAAAAAACTTTATTACGGAACCCCAAGTCTGCCTCGGATACACTGATCAACGACGACGACCACGGCAACGAAAAGGGCTAAACGATTTAAGAATTTTCTCATGGAGCGTACGCTCACTGTATAAAGCTCGAGCTGCAAAGCAGGTAGCCGATACCCTGCCCAAGCACAATGCAATACAGTAGATGATACAAAAATCAGAATATGACATATATTACAGCTGTCATGCAAGACATCATGTGCTCGGGGTTGGGTTTCTAGTCAGCAAAAGAATGAAACCCACCGTTATGGGCATTAAAGCAATAAATGAACGGCTATACACCCTTCGCGTGCGGGACAGATTTTAAAACACAAGCCTCATAAACTTTCACGCACCTGCAGAGGATTCCCCAGATGATGACAAAGAAGAATGCTTTGAATCAGTTGAACGGGAACTACATGCCTGCCCTCAGTATGACGTAAAAACCATTCTGGTGGATATGAATGTAAAAATAAGTAGGGAGCTAGTATTCAGGCAGTACATTGCACCCATAGCTTACACGAGAACACTAATAACAAGGGACAACGTGCCATAGAGATGGCAGAAAGTAATAATTTGGTCGTTGCGAGTACAAGGTTTTCGCGTAGAAATATCCACAAATCCACCTGAGTATCTCCTCATGGAGCCACTCGCAACCAGATAGAGCACATGTTTTTAGACCGCCGCCACAACCAGAACCTAAAGACGGAATGAACGTACCGAGGTGCCGCCGTCGAATCGGACCACTGTCTTGTTGGTATGGTGCTATGAGCGCGGATTGTTTCGTTACGAAAGACTGGATCTATGAATCAGATTCGAGTCAACACGGCTGCCCTTCGTAACGAAGAGACCAGAATCAACTACGGTCAAGCGATAGGACTCGTCCTAGATACAGGGAGAGTAAGTTGTGGGGCTGAGATTTCGGGCGTAGAAGAAAAATGGACACGCATTAAAAATACTGCCATTAGTACTACTGACTCTATCTTAGGCAGTAGTCGTAGAGATCGGAACGACTGGTTCGATTACAAATGTAAGCTAGCGGCTGAACGTAAGAATGTTGCGTACCGAGCAATGCAACAATCTGAGAAAGCGGGCTTGCGGAGATGAATACATAGAGCTCAGAAGATATGAAAAAGTGTTCACCGGCGAAAGAAAGCAACCTGGGAGAAGAATTTCGTCCGTTAACTAAAACAGTAGTGATAGCGAGGGTCGCTCCAGCGGCGGAAGTTCTACCAAAGAGTCCGCCGTATGACGCAATATACACCTTGTTGCTCATACTGCAAAGAAAAAGAAAAAAATCTGATTGCCGATCTCAAAGCATCGTAGATTGATGCAAGAGCAATTTAATGAGTTGCTAACTGGCCAGCTAACTGACGAAATGGAGGCTCCACCAATGACCGATGACTACACTATGCTGCTGCAAATAAGCAAAATCCCAGGCAAATCAACAACTGATCAGGTTTACACCGTTAGGCAGGTGATGGAAAATTGTCTAGAGTTTCAAAACTCACAACACCATATTTTTGTAGACTCTAAAGCCGCCTATGATAGCATAGCCAGGGTAGAACTTTATAAAGCCATGAGAGAGTTCGGCATCAAAAATAAACTGACACGACTATGTAGGCTGACCATGACCAATGTTATAAGCCAAGTAAAAATATCCGGATCGCTCTCAAGCCCATTCATCATCTATAACGGGCTCCGTCCATGAGATGGACTGGCCTGCGTCCTCTTCAACCTCGCGTTGGAAAAAGTGATCCGAGACTCTGACGCAACGGCAAGAGGTACAATCCTCTTTATTTACATCGTTGGTAGAGGTCCAAGATTTGTAAATTAAGCTTTAATCCAGACCAAGCGGGTGGCATGAAATCTGGGACTGCACATAAATGAGAACAAAACAAACATTGGTCTCTCAATTAAAATAGTGGAGCGCTAATTTAAAGTAACGCAATCTTTAACTATCTCGGGCCAACTCTAGCAGCCGATAACACAATGGAACCAATACGCGAATTGTTGCTGAAAGACAAAAAAGACTACTTTAGTCTGTCAAGACTCTTCACAAATCCAGGAACTTAACCATAACATCCAAGCTGCTGTTGTATAAGACAATGGTCATACCAGTACTTACATACGGATCCGAGACTTGATTGCTTAGCAAAAAGCATTCTGACCTCTTAGCCGCATTCAAGAGAAATGTCTTACGGAGAATTTTTAGCCACGTATTAGAAAAGATTATTCCGGAGACATCGACATCGTGAAGAGAATTAAGCTCGGTATGCTCCGATGGGCGGAACACCTAGCTCGAATGAGCGAAGAAAGATCCTGCTCGGAAAGTTTGTTGCGGTAGGATTTGTAGAACACGACAGTGAAGTTGGCCTAGCCTAGTCTGGAAAGATGGCGTAGATCAGGACACCCAGAGTTTAAGGATGCAAAACTAGATGACATCGGCTCGAAATCGATAATAATGTTGAGCTAATTATGTTGATGAATCTATGAATTAATTAATTTATCAATACACCATTTCGTCCACTAAATTCAACCGATCCATCAAAAATATATTTTCGTTCATTATTTGGATCATACTTAGGATTCCTTCCTTATACTTGGCTAAAAGTTTTATTTTCTTTCTAAAACTTCTTTGCTAAGATGTTAAATTAAAAAGTCCAAATTAAAAAGAAAATGTATAACATCATTCTTTGTACACGAAAGGCATAACTTCTTGTGGATTCCTTTCAAAGGATTACAAATGACAAATCGTCCATCACACTAACACAAGATGAAGTTCATTAAATAGTTGGCTATCTATCTTTCTCTTCAGTTTATGCAATTTTCGCATTAATTTTTCTCCTCTGGCAAAGGAAAATGTTTTTCTTCGCAATGTATAGAACGGAAAGAAGAAATGCATTATACGTATTCGTCCTGTGTTTGTCTGCTTGACATCTGCTCATTAGGTCCTGTCTGTCTGTGAGGAAACTTTAAGAAGGCACATCGTCTTGGGGGCATTTCTATATTAGTCGTGACTGCTTGAATCCAATTTCAAGCAGCCAAATATACCAAAGGGATCTACAAGAAAAATGCATTCGAAAGAGACAAAAAATTAAACGTCACCACGTCACGACGCTCACAAATGACTTCTAAAATGTTATGACTGCAATAAAATTATCGCAATGACATATCCTATTAATTTTTTGTACTCGTTGAAGTCGCTTTTATTTTTTTCTGGGGATTCTTTTTTTTCTTCATCGCCTGGCATCGCATCGCATATAAGTAGCTAATAGCTAATAGCAAACGTATAGTATTTCTTCTTGTGGTCGAATGGCTCCCTTTGCGCGACTGTCTACATTTTTATTTCCCTTCTAATTTCTTCTTCTATGATTGATGATTTACATGATTACACATCACAGCTCAGCATCGCAATCGCACAGCCAGCGACCGAGTTTGTTGGGGGTTGCTTCTGCTGATGGTGATTATGACGACACTTTCTGTTGCATTTCTTATTCCATATATACTCACTTATTTGTGTGTCTTTTATGCCCTCGTCTTCTTTGCTAGTTAAGGAGTTTTTCCCATAAGGGAGTTGCAAGCGACATCTCGAAACCTTCACCCTGAAATCATACCCGAAGCGAACATAGTAATATTTATGAAAATGCATTTTCCACTGATCACTTCGAGGACACCACAGAGAGAAGTAGAGACTTCTTGATAAAATAGAAAAAGTTATAGTAATGGCATGTTCGTCGTATAAGAAGAGGGAAAAAATTTGTACAGCTATTTGTATCTTTTTATGAGCGTTCGGTATCTGTTTAGAAATATTTCGTATACAAGTAATCAGAGGGTGAGGAATTCTGATGTCCGTAGGATATTTCAATTTATTGGTTTAGGGGGAGAAAAATTCAGATCCTGTTTTGTATAATTCTATTTAGTAGTTGGTGGTTGCTGCTGTGGATTATGTAATTGGTTTCGAAATTCGGCACACTTGGTGTAATTTTCTGCTTCGTGCATGTATGCGCTGATGCACAGTGGGTGGGTGTACTGTATATTCGCATATAACAATACAATACAATGTGACTAAAACGAGTAGATGCAGAGCCGATGGATAAAATTTTAAATTTGATTATTCTTCTTCTTTCCCCAGAGATGAGTCAACTCAGAGGAGTTTACAACTGGTTATAAGGCTAGATTTTATTTTTGAACAGATGCTTAAGGGAATAACAAGAAATTCAAATATTAGCTTAACTGTACAAGGGTTGAATAGGGCTACAACTTTAGTGTAATAAGTAGTTTGATTAAATTGGCATCTTATATTCAAGAAAATTGAATTTATTACCACCAGCTCGCCAAGTACGTAATTGAGGTTTGAGTTTATTTCAACCCTAACACGCTTGCCGGTATGCAAATCAAGCCAGAGCTGTATTGCATTGGTCATACAGAATAATTGCTTCGAAAATATATAACTACAAATGGTATATCGTTATGGTACAAGAATAGCATCTCATTAGTTCGACAGTTGAGCTTTACGATCCTAAGCGACAACCTCAATTACTATTGATCTCACCAATCTCATGCGATATATTCTGCTATAGTAAAAAAGTGAAGTAATAACTCTCTAATTCTCAAGGAAAGGGAGTATTTGAATTCTTGCATTCGAATCCAGATGTGTTTGCTTGTCGCCAAAACTTGTGATCAATTTTAATCCACTTAGGTTCGAATCCCAGTAACACCAAAAAGTATTTTTCATGGTGTCCCACCTCTCGCGAATGGGTGACAAACGTTCCGAGAGTAATAACTTGTCACGGAAAGCTTCTCAATTCGCCGTCTGGATCCGGCCTTAAATTGTAGGTCCCTTCAAGTTGTGTATACCTGGACAACACAAATGGTTGCGAGAAGCTAGGCCTTGGACCGCAATGGTCTGTCGCGCCGAATATTTTGTTATTATTAATTTAATGTTAGGATTGGCTATCGGTCGAACACACACACACACACCTCTTTAACATGAGTTTGCCTGTATCGATTGGCATGCATAAAAATCCACTTTCAGGTCACATGGGTAGTGTAGTTCCGCGTTTAATGAGTTTCTCAGCTATACAGTTTCCTGGAACATCTATATTCCCCGGCACTAAGTACAGGTGAATGTTGAACTGTTCCTCCATCTCGGTGAGAAATTATCGGCAGTTATGGGCTAGAATAGAGTTCGTAAAGACAGATACTACCGCTGTATACAGCCATTGGGTGATATGGGGTGATATGGTATTGGGTAGGTTTTGTTTCCAATTTTGAATTACCAATCCTACTTTTGAGTTAATCAATTAGCCAAGTAAGTCGTCCACCCTCAAGGCCGACAGTGTATCCGTAATCACAGATGTGATGCCGTTATTTAAAGCGCCTTGTAGTGTAGGGATTCTTCAATGGAACGCACTAGCGCACGCACACCTGTTTCCACAGATTTACCCTTGCAATACGTATGCTGATCTATAGAAAGAAGTCTGTTGTCAATGTTAGTTCGTACGTGCATATCTATCAGTCTTTCTAGTGTCTTTATCTTTTGGTTTAATGTGCGAGCATTTGGGTATGAAAACCACTGTCACGTTTTTCCATAAAATCGGAATGTGGACAAGATCAAGACAGTTCTTTAGAATTCGCAATATAAAAATCGAGTCTCGCCAAAACTTGAGAACGCCTCGACCAAGCTGGAAAACGCCGGGTATATCAGCTAGTTTCTTAATAAAAATCATAAATTAGATCAATTTGATGCAATTTTTTTTAATGGACGTCATCTTAAAGATCCTGATGTTATGTTGGTAATCTAATCGAAATATACATAAGTTTGGAACAATTTATTGGAACTCCAGTTCCATTTATCCTTCGCCAACCTCATATATTGAAGTTTATGATGTAATTTGTTCTCTAAATGGATGTAAGGGGGTGCTCTTGATAACATTAAAAACTCTTTATTTAAAATTAGAGCCCATTTTTCACCAATATTTCTGTTTGCAATTTTTAATGAACGTATTAAATTGGTTATTTTTCCTGAATGCCAAAAGTTTGCAGAAGTTATACCTGTTATTAAAAATTCAGACAGTTCATTACTTAATAATTACTGACTTCTCTTGACTTTATCTGTATTTGATTTTTAAAAATAATCCATAAACGATTGGTATATTTTCTAGAAAGCAATAATTACTTTTATTCTTATCAATACGGACTAAGGAAAGGTGCAGGTATAAAATTAGCTCTTATTGATATATCAAACATGATTGGGGCGCACTTCTAATATTTGCAAAAAGCATTAGACTGTATTAATTACTGTTATGATGTACGGGTGCCTCCTATAATATACTAAAAAGTTATTTATTAAATAGAGTGCAGTATGTCTTTTTTAATGGAGCTAAAAGTAATACGTTTGATACTAAATGTGGTGTTCCTCAGGGCAGTGTTCTGGGGCCACTTCTATTTCTCATTTTTATTAATAATATAGGATATACCTAGCACTAAATGTTCATATTAGATGAAACTGTTTTATTTTATGAAAGCTCTATTAAGTATATTAAGCACTATGGAGCATGATTTTATCCTATTATTTGAATTTTTAAAATCCACTTTAATTTCTCTGACTATACCAAAATCTAAATATATAGTATTTCACTCTCAATAAATATCAATAGTGACGTTATCAGTTAATTTTAACAATATAAATATTTAAGACTAACATTTGATGTTCATATGCTTTGGCAGAATCATATTAATGCCATTAGTAACAAAAAGCTTCGCTATTTTGGCTTTTTAAAAAATTATCTTTCTTTTTACCTTCTTGGGTATTATTAATGATTTATATTTCTTTTATACACTCATGTCTTAGCTATGACCTGATTATATATGTTTTATTTATAATGTTAAGTTTATCATCAGCTTTATCTAATAAAAAAATATAACTAAGCTGATCATACCTATGCTACTAGAAATTTAAACAGGAACAATTACGACCGCATCAAAAGGTTATTTGGAAGAAAATAGATAACCTATCAAGAGACATATATTTATAAACAATTATAAAAAAATCCGAATCAAAAACTTGTACTTGAATATTGGACTGTATTTCTAGATCAACTCCGCCGTAGCCGGTCACAAGCCCGTTTGAGAAAGGAGGAGTGGAAAACCCGTGGTGGGGTCCAACTGCATCATAGATTTATTTATTGAATATGGGTTGGGGGATTACCACGGGGGATAAATAAGGGCCGCGGGTACTTGGAGTATGCTCTTAGAGGCAATGTCTTCGTACTAAGCGACCCTGAAAAGGCTGCTAATACTTAGAGGTTTTTATTCGGTGGAGCTCTTCGTATTTAGCGGCCTTGTCGTAACAAAATTTCGACCTGATGTACCTGGGATAGTTTCTATCCTAGGATAGCTTGTTATCCTAGTGACAAATGCTGGAGTTTAAGGTTTTGGACGATGATTTGTCGGTGATGATTTTTTACTTCGCAAAAAGACATTCACTCTGAACGAACTAAGTCTCTTGATGTCAGATCTCACCAAGGTCGCGTTGGTACTACGGGGGTTGGCCCCACCGCAGATGAGGTTGATCTCCTTGGAGGTTAGCTGAGTGTGGGCCAACTTTTGGTTGAAGACCCAGTTTGATTCTGGGATTGACCTATACGTATTGGCTGTGGTTTACTACCCATATGCGGGTAAAACGCAGTGCTGGTAACATCGGGGCTGTCCCTGGTGTTACCATTTATGGTAAATCAGTCAGTCGACCTTCTGATGTTGCCAGTCAGAATGTTGCCCAGCGAGGATTTGCGCTTCATACAACCGGTTGACATCTTCTCAAAAGTCAGCATGGATGTAAGATAGGTTCAGCTCACACCAGTGAGTTATTGGTACATCTAACCATGTCCGCCAATTGTCGTACAATTCGTGTCAGAAGAGGACCGTGGAGTAATACGATCGTTCGTGGTAACCACGTTAATCTCATGACAGTTTCTGTATTTCTTGATTAATTTTAATTATTTGATTTAAATTGGATGATAAATAATAGCTACTTATATTGACTTCCAGTGCTTTTTTTGAAATGAGCTGTCATTAAAAAATTGTCAAAATTTATTGCATTGGTTACTCGAGTTATTTTTGTTTTTGCTGATTTATATCCGACTTTTCTCAGTGCTTGTTCCACAGTAAAGCCATAAAGCCGCACAACAAATTCGTTGTAAATATTGTATTGACCATTAACATTACATAATTTATAGATGCCAACATGGATGGGTTCAATTTGTTTTACGATTTCTCCTTTCTCGCTCGCTTTCTCCCCCTCACTACATTTCTTCATTTTTTCGTATCAGTTACAACTAATTGAATGGGGACAAAACCGAACCGTATCTTATACTATGCTCGTACAGATTTTGGTGCATTTCTTTTTGCCCAAGGTTGATATATGATGACACAAAAATTAATAGGATTGCTTTTGATTTTGTAGTTGGCCGCTGCATAAGAACTCGATACGAGAAGGGGTGTATGGAATTTTCTAAAATGACTTCAGGAAAAAATCTTAGACGACTAGAAAGCAGTGCATGAGTTTCTGGCCCGCTGCCATTTAAATATAAAAATATAATCTTGGATATAGATAGGATTGGTATAGAAATAAATTTAGTTTTTCTTGCCACGAATTTATTTGTTGTTTGCAATTTACCTTCAACATAAAACTTTCAAGAAAAAAATGTCATTATTGAAATGAAAAGTTGCAATTCCTTAATGGTGTGGTCGCTGAAATGAATTCTCTGGGGGACATAATTTATGGAAATGCTCATTGATTTTGTTGTTGTTGAAAGGGTTTTGCAGAGCATATGCTTTTTATTGGAAGATTTCAGATTTTTACCGTAGACAGCAATAATTCTTGGTGCTTATTAGTAGAATTTATGGGTCGTGTGTGATTTCAAAAGTAATCGGTGTTTTACTTTGTAACCAAGCTACCCATTATATCAACAGCTCCGCCACATACCGTACGAATAAATTCAACTTTTTGTCGCTAAGCTAACGGCATGCGGACGGCACAAGTTCAAATCTGACTCAAGCCCCCACAGAGCTCAACCTAAAAAACTCATTTAAAAAGCACAGAAACACAGTAGGAAATTAAACCAACAAGGCGGGACACCCAAACAGTTGTTGAGGGGGCGAGACTACGCCTACAATTACAAAAAGAAAATACGAAATGAACTTGTAATAAATAACTTAAAAGACATTATCTTATTTTATTTTCTCTCAACCAAAATAAAAGAATTCTCAAACGGTTGAGAGAAATAAGTTATGGCCTAGAGCGCTAGAACAGATTTCCAGTGTGCTAGTCCTACTACAACAACCTTTGCAAATTTTGCAAGAAAGAGTTTGCCGAGCCACTCGCCCAAACCTCCGTTTTTTGTAAGTCTTTTTAAAATTATGAGTCAACCGACTCTAATTGGACAATTTTACCGATCGACCGCTCATTTCTTTCCTGCTTCAAATTTTTTATAGTCCGAGTACGACGCGTGTCGCGTGTTTTGTGTTGAAATTTTTTTTCGACTTCTTTGAGGTCCTTTTTAACCAACTTCCACACGACCTAAAGAGTTGAAATTTTGTGAGTGTCTAAGTCCAAAACAGCATTTCTTTTATTGCAAGTATGACGCGTGTCACGTGTGATGCGTGTGATAGGTTGAAATTTATTTTTTCGATTTCTTTGAGTTCCTTTTTAATCACATGACCTAGAGAGTTGAAATTTTGTGAGTATCCAAAATAGCATATGACGCGTGTCATGATTCGCATGTGGCACGTATATCTTGGATATAAACAATTATGGTGAGACCTGATATAACGTACGTGGCCATCGTTTAGTGGCCGAAAGTTCTTGAACGGATCACCGGCAACTAAGCTTCAGAAGCTAAAATGAATTGCACGTCTCGTTATAACGGATGCCATGCGCACCTGCCCTACGACAGCACTAGAAGCTCTTGTAGGGCTTTCACACCGCCAATCTTCATCAGGAAGACGGCTGATAGATGCGCTATTAAGCTACATCTAGAATACTGTGACTATGTGGGACACCTAAAAATTTTTGATTCATATCCTGAAATAGACATGTTTTGCACAATCCCTGACACTATTGTCAGAGAGAACTGTTTCGGCAATTTATTGAGACAGAAATATTCTATAGTTTTATGTCGTCCAAATTAGTGGACTCGTTATCTGTCAGAAACTGTAACGATGCACCGAAATCTCTTGGCAGACACAACCGAGTGAAACCCCAAATCCAAACATTTAATCAGTCCCTTATCCTATATATATATATATATATATTACGAAGTTTTCTAACAGCTCATTGTGACTGTTCTACTCGGAATATGACGAGTCATCCGAGCATATTATCTGTAAATGCCCAGTATTACTTTGGATAAGAAGACTATTTTGACATGACAACGTCTCACTACAAGGGGGCGCATGTTCAAAAAGTAGAATTGACACTCCTGTTAAGTGAGACACTGTAGTGAGACAATGTTTGGTGAGACACTCTAAATGTCACTATTTTGATAACTAAGCCATTTCTTAAGCGATTCGTATGAAATCCGGAATGTATGACTAAGATGCGACTATAAGACTTCATCCTATGGAAATTCTGGCATATGATCATTATGGTCTGAAATTTTTGTAAAAAACAATTTCTTTAGGGATTCGCACGATTCGCTTTTTTCATAGTTTCATTCGCGAACCCATCCGTAGTATCGGTGCCTCAACTAGGGCCATTGAGGTCCATCATTAAGCCTATCTTTGGACGTACTAACCAATTCTTTAGCCGCACAATTGTGATATGGAATGAATTGCCTAATTATGTGTTTCCGCATTTGTATGATCTGCACATTTAAGACACGCGTGCATAGACATCTCATCTTTTCCTCTCCCTAATTAGGACTAAGATGCGACTTTAAAACTTCCTATGGAAATTCTGGCATACGGTCATTAGGATCTGGAATTTTGAAAACTATACCATTTTGAGATGTCCGTTCGTGTATCCGTTCCATAGATAAGAACCTCTTTGTTTTTTTTTCTTTCGTCCTGGGCAGACGTTGTCACGCTCAAAACCTACGGCCGTGTCTTCGACACAGCCTACCCTGCTCTTTTGTATAAGGAAATATGCTCGACGGCGGAGTTGAGAAACTTTGACACAAAGGATATACTATCCTTCAATAGGGAAGTAGTACGTTTTTAAGAGTAAATACACCCTAAGGTACAATAGATCTTTTAGGTCACAGTTTCTGCCACATGGGCTAGGGTAGTTATTAAAAAAAAATTAGCGAAAATACCGGGCGTATCCCGGCTGCCTCATTCATTTTTTTGATTATTTTTTTGGACTCTACCCAGCAAAATTTACTACCTGAATTGAAAGTTGATCCAGAGGACTTGGCCAAACTACGAAAAACCACAGGGAATCGTTAAAGAACTCTTTTGAAAAGAGATGTTCTCTTTCCTGACAAACTTTCTTTGAAATCAACTTTTCCGCTCATCTTTGCTGCAAGGATTGGTGTCAAGAAACACATTGATCTTGTGAAATTAGCAACATATTCCAGCCTTTTCAGTTTTAGAAGCTACATTTTGATTAGCGTTGACCAAAAAATATCACAAAAAATGGCGTAATTGAACCTTCAAAATTCTTGCATACCCTATTGTACAATACGGTCCATCAGGAAGTAGTTGACGTTTTTCTTGAATGCCAACAACTCGACAGTGAATCGTACCAAATTCGTCTGTAGTACCAGGCCTTATAAACTAAAAAGGAATGCACAGCAGCTATCGGGTCCAAAAGGCTTATCAAAACTCTGCTTCTAAAACTGAAAAGATTTAAAAAAATTGCATATTCGAAAAAATCAGTGAGTTTCTTGTCGCCAAGGAATGACGTAAGTGTGTCTTCAAAGTTCTTGGAAACCCTACGAGTATTTTACAATCCCGACCTTTAGTCACTAGTTGACGTCCTTCTTGAAAGCCAACAACTCGACAGTGACATTGAATCGTACCGAATTCGTCTATATTACCAAGCGTTATAAACGGAAAAGGCACACACAAATCGAGCTGAAAGTCTTGTCAAAATTCTACTTCTAAAACTGAAAAGACTCAAAACGATTGCAAGTTCCTTTAAAGAAAATATTCTTTGATGATTCTCTGTTGATTTTCGTTGGTTCGCCAAGAGTTGTCTCGGTCAAACTTTCAATTCGGGCTTTTGAATAAAATTTTCCATTTTGTTTTTCGTTTTTAATTTTTGAGAACTTTCCAAAAATTTATTGGGTGACCATCAATCCCCTTATAAAGTTTATATGCCACCATCAATACCCTTATAAAGTATATAAAGCCCTCACGTGACAGACAAAAATCCGGGGAATATCCTTATGGGTTACTGGATGTTTAAGGGTGGTACTGCATTAAATATGTAGGTGATGAACTAAAAACCCAACGGGGTGTAAGCATAAGGCTTCATCCAGTATCTACTGATTTTGTCCGCTTTGAGGTATAAGGTAGGAACTTCTTTCTATATCTAAAAACAGCAACAAGGAAGCTTTGCCACATAGTTCCGACACTGGAGATGAGCATTGCCGGGACAAAATCGATATAATTGCAAAACATTCAGTACACGCTACGTTTTTTAACCATATGTTTGTAGTTATCAACCAGCTCTGCATAAATAGGGTAGAGTAAAAGCTCAAAGTCTTATACATCAAATGGTAAAATTTAAAATAATTTCAAATATTTCGAAACGATTTTACTGAATTATCAAATTTGGCGAAACTCAATCGTGACCCTATTTATATGGAGCTCTAGGAAAAAAATTGCACTGAAACAATTCGCAAAGCAACAAAAGTCCTTGCCAAAAAGTTGATTGATGTCATCGAGAACAGCTGCTTCTACCGCTACGAGCATAGCTAATACTAAGCTACCGGTGGTGCTCTGGTGCACACATAAGGAGTGTCGAGTGCTTAAGTGACCCAAAGATCGTTTGATGCGAGCTATTGGAGCGTCGTCGCTGTTCATTCCAAATTTGTTGGCAGTCGATTTAGAGGTTAATCCCCGATTGATTTAATCGATGTGTTATGGGCACCATTAAGTGGGTTCCCCATCACAATACAAGCAGAGGTTTTTCGCCCTCTCTATTTCATCTATACACTCCTTTAAAAATCTAACAAAAGTACATCAGTGCACTAACTGTATTAGTGCTGTATGCGTATGTGTGTATATACGGCTCGCCATTACCTTCATTGGCACTGTCATTCTCATTGGCACTATTATTGTCACGGCGCCGGTTCACACAAACATTCCGCCCACAGTTCTAGGTTCATTGCTGATAGCCAGCGGTGTCGTAAAGTGATATAAATGACTCGCTCTGTGACTCCCAGTCATACGATGTCCTTCGGTGTTTAGCATTGGGAAGTTGAGCTGCCAAACAGCTGAATCGGTGATGACTCGGGGCACCTAGAAATGTGGGTGATAATAAAAAGTCGACTATGACTAACCTACGTTAGCCCTTGTTTTTTTTTTTTCATAGCAATCTGTACAGATTGTGAAGTTATTCCGTCCTGATAGTGAATTAGTTTGTGAATATTTAGTCATGCGGTGAGTATAGGTCTCCCGCCACTGGCGTTTATTTGGTATTATGGAAAGTTGTTTATGTACATTGAAGTAGATCCTCTAAACAATGGAAGTTTTGGTATGAGAATGTCAGGCAGACAATGGCTGTGGTTTCACTGCCTGTGGCAGTTACATCGCTCAGTCTGTAATGCACTATCGAATTCTAAACAATTCCACACACGAAAAAAAAGAATGAAAATCCATCCCGCCTAATCTGTTCGATAGTTAAGTGACAAATTGCAAAATATCGCTTAGGGGCTTTAGTAAGTTCCAATGTTAATTACTATTCCCTACTCAGTGAGTTCATATTGTTGTGGTTGTTATTGAACTTTACTATTAGATTGCTTTTCGGTTGGAATCACCATTGGAATGCTACTTACTTTTGAAATTGCAGAAGGACTTTAAAGCTTGTTGCTTTAAAGTTTCTGGTCTATCTGATTTTTAACGATTGGAAGGGCAAACAAATATAATACCTTTATTACGAGCCCGAAGGTTGAAGCTAATAATAAAGGCAAAGGAATTTTTTTCAGTGTGTGTTTGTTTGTTTATGTACTTGTCCACTCATATGTCTCGACTTTTACCAGTCAGAATTTGAAGGGATTAATTTTAAAACAATTATTTATCGCTCAAGCCGAGCGTTGACGTAATTTTGAGATTTTTTTTTATTCATACGCATAGTTTTAGGGGGGGAAATATACAACACGGAATTTTTCGGTTAATAACTATAAGTAAATCTTTAAAGTAAATAACATCTCCGAATAGCTCCGTTTTATTTACCACATTAAATATATATTCTAACTAAGCGCTATACTACAATTTAATGACAAACTCAGATAATTTAAATCGACAAAAATTTTACTGGGGGGTATCCGTTTGAAAACAGAGAAGAAAAAAGGAAAATACGAAGGTAAAATTCACAACTAATTACATAGAAAGTAGAATAAAGCAGAGCAAATAAAAATAATCTAACAATTGTGAAATAATTTTTACCAGACAAAAAAAGCGGGTAAATTTTTTTTAGATCTAGTGGCAGAATAAGTTAATTCAGCGAATACAAACTGAATTAAGCAACCTGCAACATTTAATCCTTTATTATCTCACAATATGTCTTGAAATCATAGTCTATCTAACTAGAGCATCAATCTATAATATATTTTAAAAACGAGAATAAAATTGTCTCGAATTCATATTTTGGTTTTTACTATTTAATATTGTAACCTGACTAACCGTATATCTACACATCTCACAAATACAGCCGATTTTGTTATCTTTTTGCAGCATTAGTATGCGTACAGTTAGGCTTTCTATAGAGAGGGTTTCTTCATAGGTCTTCTAACAGGCCTCCGCGCCATCGTACCTGGTTTCTAGCAATAAGTTTCAGTTTCCTCCGTTTCCCAGTTGCCTTCACATTTTTTCGCAATGTGTTTCTCTGCTGAAAATCTCGTCTGCCATCTTCTGATAACGGATATAATGGAATCGCATAGTTAGCTATGGAATCAATTTAAAGGAAAGTATAAATCATTACGAAGAATCAAAAATTCAAAAAACAAATAAAATACAATCAACAGCTGTAGTTATAGAGACAACAAATTACCCAATACTTGTTGCTAGTATTTACTGCCCTCCTAAGCATTCGATAAAAAAAAACGAATATTCAGAACTCCTAGATCAACTGGGAAAAACGTTCATCATCGGTGGGGACTTTAATACGAAAAACACATATTGGGGTTCAAGGTTAACGACAACCCAGGGAAGAGAACTCCTTAACGCAATAAAAGAGAAAGGGTGTGAAGCTTTATCTACAGGAAAGCCTTCTTACTGGCCGACTGATTCGCAAAATATCCCCGATCTCATTGACTTCTTCATAGCTAAAAATATCTCACGAAACTCTTTGCAAATTGAAGAAATCCAGCTCTTGCTAGTAAACGCACGGACTGGGTAAGCTTCAAATCAAGTCTTCAAGAGAGGATAGAACCACGTACAGCAATACAATCTAAAGAGCAACTAGAATCAGAACTCGAGCAATTAATCAGAGTTATCCAAATGTCGGCTTGGGAAAACACTCCTAACATCAAAAAACAATTGAAGCGTAGCTACTATTGCCGGAAAGCGGAGAGTGAGAAAGAAATGGCACCAAAGCAGAGCTCCGCAGGATGAAAATAAGTTTAATAATCTGGTACAGCAAGTTAGACGAAAAATTAAGGAACTTTAGGATTCTGAATTTAATTCATTTTTACAAAATCTTAGCAACAATAAAAACATGGAGTACTCGCTCTGGAAAGCCACTAAGAAATTAAAGAGACCAATCATTCACATTCCTCCACTTAAACAACTGGATGGAAAGTGGGCAAAAAGTAACAAGCAAAAAGCTGAAAGATTTGCAAAGTATTTGGAAGAATGAATGAAATGAAAATGCACCACATCGTCATCTGAAGTAAGAAAAGAGACAAAAACTTTAAATGCGAAAAAAGCGCCAGGATTTGAATTGATAACTGGTGAAATTCTCAAGCAACTCCCAGAAAAAGGAATCGCGAAGCTTACATGCATCATCGACGCTGCATTTAAATTAAAATACGTTCCACAGTTATGGAAAGTAGCTGAAGTTATCATGATAGCCAAATTGGGAAAACCACCTCACGAAGCTTCATCCTATAGGCCAATTTCTTTGCTGCCTATAATGTCCAAACTTTTTGAAAGACTGCTTTTAAAAAGGCTGCTACCACCTATAGAATGGAAATATATTATTCCAGACCACCAATTTGGCTTTTGAGTGAAACATTTAACCATTGATCAGGTACACCGAGTAACAAACATTGTTGAAAAAGCGATTGAAGAGAAAAAAGTTTGTTCTACAGTCTTCACATCGATTGCTACATTTGCTGATGACATGGCTTTAATGGCAGTTGGGGAAAGTAATGTTAACTCAACTAGTAAACTACAAGAGGCGATCTCGCATATTCAAAATTGGACAAGAAAATGGCGAATACGATTAAACGAATCAAAATCAGTACATGCTGATTTCACAAATAAAAAAGTAGAGCACATACCAGTGTATATTAACAACCAAGCCATACCATACGCAAATTGTGCAAAGTATCTTGGTATGACTTTAGATGCGAAACTTCGATGGAAAGCCCATGTCAAGAAAAAAAGAGAGGAGATTGGTATTCGCTATAGAAAAATGTACTGGATGATAGTAAGACAATCTTGTCTATCAACATACAATAAAATTTTGCTTTACAAGCAAATCATAAAACCCATATGTAATTATGGTATTCAACTTTGGGGTTGCACCAAAAAAAGCAACATTCAAATAATCCAAAGATTTCAAAAAAAGGTGCTAAGAAACATTGTAAATGCACCTTTCTATATTCACAACGATGACCTACACAGGGACCTGGGCATGGAATGCGTACAGAATGAAATACATAGATACGCTAAAGAACATGAGAATCGGCTTCACCACCACACGAACCCTGAGACCATCCCGCTCTTACACCAAACAAACCTAGTTAGGAGACTAAAAAGAATCAAACCTTTTGAACTAGTACAGCATATATAATATAATCATGTATAGTATAAGTTACCTTCAAAGCTTTAAACTTTTAATTTTGTATTCTTTATTAATTTAAGTCAAAACAAAATTGCTTATTATAGTCTAGGGACTAGATTGTAATATTTTTCTAACATTACCAAATGTTTTTCAATAAAAAAAACCTTCAAGAATAGAAAGAAGAAGTATTCTCTTCGGTAGCGAACATTTCGCAAAGTGAACTGTGTGAGACTGGCTCAAAAGTGGCCGAAAAATTTAGTTTTGAATTTGACTAACTTCTTGTTAAAGTAAAAGGCTTTATGTGCTTATTACTCTGTGATACAACCCAAATGGTCACTACTCGCCTTAAACTTATTGCGTACTTTGCTATGTGCATATGACAAAGTAGATCATATTTTGGGGATCGTCTTGTCACTTTCTTTCAATTCATGTCAACCTAATGAGTGCGTTGGAATTCTAGATTTGTTATGTAGAGATTGTAGGTATGGTACAAATTAAATCTACGGTTCACCGGTAGTGCACAATTGTGAATGCCATAAAAATAAGAAGGTCGTGTTTAGATAGCGCGAATCGTCAGTCGATTTTTAAATTCAATTAAATTGGAAGCTTAAGCGATCTTTAATAATCTTTATGCGGCGAAAAAACATCAGATCCTTTTCCATTAGACACCAAAATTCAAGATCTGATTTAAATTTAAAAAACTACGAACCCTATTCAATTGATTTTCTTTTTTAAAATTAATTACATTTGTTACCGCCGACTATTCTAATCCCAATCCTGATCGTGGAAATTACTTAATAAACACGAAACAACGTATTTCTACACAAAAGTAGAACAACAAGTACAGCAATGAATTGAGAAAAATCCCCAATTAAAAAGGAGATCTCATAACTAAGGATTTCGTCGTGAATTATGATAATGATACCGAATAAAATTTATATAAACCGATTCCATAATATTTAAGGTAACAATGTGTCCTTCCGTTCTTTCGTTTTGCTGCTCCTTCTGATGCAGCACGAACGCACAAGCAAAGCCTTTAATCCTATTTCTGTCCGAACATATAAATACTTTGGCATATTAAGGGAAATTACCTGACGACTGACTATAAGGCATGAAAATAAAAAAACGCATAACCGACATTGTACCGCAACGGGATTAAACGTCGCACTGTTGCCACACACGCTCCTACATTTACCCGCATAATGTGTTCCACAAAAAAAAATATATATCCTATTAACTCGTTATTACGATGGCAATGAATGAAATGCCAGTTGCAGGTATTATGTTTGCTACATCACCGCCAGCCATTATCCTTCCGTTTCCGGATGGGTAGCACATAATACGCATTCATATTGCTTCAGAATTACACACCTAATTAACATTTAATTAAAAAGAAAAAACCCGCCTCTGGATGCGTTGAAAACCACAGAAACTGCTGTAATGCTGTAACAATGATTTCAATCTGGAATCATTGCAATAACTTTGTAGCAAGGAGTTGAATTTGGTATGCGAACGGAGGAGTAGAACGCGACATCAAAACGCCCGCACCAGTGATGAATGATTCCTTTTCAGACTCAATACACAGGAATTAACACCGATCGGTGTTAGACAGCACGACGACTACGACGAAGACGAAAACAACACATTAGCATTACGCCAAACAATGCTGGAAGCGATGCGTATCCTGAACTCCAGTTTCCAGCTCATAACTCTAGTACTCCAGGTCTTTCCGGCCAAGCCCCAGTCCCAGTCACAGTCCCAGTTGCAGCATCAGAGCCACACCATTGACTATCATTTTGCTGATGGTGTTAATAAGAATTTATTATGGTAATAATCCCATTTCGTGTACCGCAGCAGTGAGCAGTGACTGTGGCATACACATCAGTAAAACAAGAACGTGAGCTCGTGATCCTTATTCTGCGCCAGGTGTATGTGAGGATATAGCTAGTTGTGAGTATCAGATTAACACTACTTCGACGCAACGTCGTATTAAAAATATTTTAATAACTCGTGCTTTACTCGTGTCTCCTGGTGCAGTGCGGTTGCCTCGAAGCGTAACTATTAGCAGTTGTAATAACGGTTTTACCTTCCATTATATCTGCGACTAAAGTAATTTGCCTCCGCATTGCACCGGCACACATACTCCGTTAAAGCGTAATAACATCGTAATGCAAATAGATGTGACATTTCAGACAGAGTTTACCTGAGAATAGAATAGGACGAAGCAAGTAGTAAGGATGAAAAGAAATTGGAATTTATTTTAAGTTTAATGTAAAGAAAGGAATATAAATTCACTTCCTTTTAAGAGTCGCGTTAGTCGAAAAAAGTCAGCTTAAAAATTTTAATCTGAAGATATAAAGGTCTTCGCTGTTGATGGGGTTCATTGTGTTCTATAAATAAACCTTGGAAAAACTTTGCCTACTTGAAAGAAGAACGTCAACATATTTGGATTCACAACAGGCAACAGGTGGTGCGGTAATGGCAACCCGAAAAAAAAATCTAATTTCTACTGGTACCGATTTCTCATCCCTAAGCTCTAGTAGTTGTAGTCTACGCTATCTTTCCGACGTAGACTTGATTGGCTTAAGAGTCGTTTCCCCTATAAATACCACCACTTTCGACTTTCTGTGCAGTACCTACTTCGCTTATGCGAGCTATGTGTCTTATCCCCTAAAGTTAAACAAACTTGATTCTCTTCTCAAAGTCAACAACGAGGTCATGCTCGTTGATCATGCCATTATAGAGTCTCCAAAAATATCTTTCCTTATATATGGGGCTAACAATTACCTCCATCATCTTATATCTCCGAAATCGTCCTTTATAACATATAGAGCCAACAATTACTGTCTTATACATAAGCAGCTTGGAATACATGGTTGAATTTCTAGATTTAAAGAGCAATGTCATGCAATATATTATAGGCTTCATTAGTAGAGTTTCCAATTCAAACACCGAATTGTCGAACTATTCGATTCTTCGCATATTTTTAAAAAAATATTTGAATTTTTTTTTCTACCGAAACAAATCAAATACTAAACACCGCCACTGCAAATAATGTTGATATCAATAAACGGTGGAACTCCTTAGTAGCCTACCTTTATCATCGTTCCAGTCAATTGAACTTTAATTGAGAGTCAAAAATAAAAAATACCCGAAAGGCACATAACCACGAGTATCTTGAAAGAACAGCTTAGAAACTGCAGTATATAAAAGGAAGCTGAGGCGAATGCAAAGTCCAAGGAAGAGGTTAAATACCTTGGACTGCTATTTGATAGCAGACTGCTATGGGACAAACACCAGAAAGCAGTATTCGAAAAATCAAAAAGAGCACTCATGATATGCAGAAGGGTGGCAGGTAGATCCTGGGGAGTTAGTCCCAGAATAATGCACTGGATGTACACCATGACAGTAAATCAAATGATTACCTACAGAGCAGTGGCATGGGCGGATAGAACCAAGCTAAGTACCATGAAAGGGAATTGGACATAGTGCAGAGGCTGGCCTGTGTTTTAATTACAGGTGCCATGAGAACCTTCCCCACAGCGGGCATGGAGGCGATCCTTGGGCTACTCCCAATACATCTAGTGAGAGAGAGCAAATCCAGGGAAACCAAGATACGTTTAAGCAAGGTAGTCTGCTTCACGAACAGCAGGGCAAGAGCAATAGTGGAATCACTGGCCAAGCTGACTCCCTTAGCGAACATGCCGTATGATAACGTGGTGCAAAAGTTCGAATTCAAAAAGAATTTTGAAGTAATAATGAGCACCGAGAAGGAATTCAGATCTGAGACTGAATACCAGATACATTCCCTTACAAATGTTTCACAAAAAGTGCCCGATTTTCTTCAAATCTTATACACAAATCTTGTACCTCCAATGGAAAACATTTTTGTAAAAAAATTGGGAAGTGATCGGGCCCCGGGGCACCCATACACCCATAGAAAAAGTACCCGATTTTTTTCAAATTTTATACACATGTGTATTTCCGATGGACACCACTTTTTGTAAATATTTGGCAGTCATCGAGCCCCGGGGGTGTCGGATAGCTTGTATGATCTTGGCAAATTAGGTTTGTTTGAGAAGACACCGGCACAGACTCCAACCTTCTGTATGGAGTGCAACGTCAAATTGCCGCGATACTCCTCCGTCCTTCCTAGTTCTTGTAGTCGGATGCTCGACAGCAAACTTTTAACTAAAGTTCAGTTTGGGAGTACATTTTAAGTAAGTTGCAGATTGTATCATATCCCTTGCTAGCATATTGCAGATATTAAAGATAGGTTTTAGTTTCCGTACTGTTAGTTAAAAAACCACGCAGATTCTCTGAGTCATACTGCAGTACACGTCACGACGTATTTTATAAATAGTTCAGAAGGTAGTAGGTGTAGAATTAAATTTAAAGCATCGGTAGGACAAGACCATTTTGTTCCTATACCAGCTGCTGCTGCTCTTTGTATTCTGCCGAGCTTCCTGGCATTGTATTTTTTGCTCATTGATGGCCACCAGACTAGCGCTCCATATGTTAAAATTTGTCACACAACAGCTGTGTAAAACCATAGAGTCATCTTTGGCTGAAGGCTCCACTGTTATTACTAATCGTATAGAAAACAATGCATGCTTTCTTATGTTTGTGTTCTGTTTTAGACCTACAGCTTGGCTTTTTATCCAAAAAGACGTCAAAGATATTTAACGTTGGAAGCAAATTGAAGTCTCTGGCCATTGAGTTTGGGGAGGACTAAATTGGATATCTTAGATTTACGGAAGAATAGAACCATTTAAGTTTTGCCTGAATTAACTCCTACGCCAACACTAGTTGCTCTTGAGCTAACTTTTCTTAGAGCCACGACTTCACTAATAACAGTTAGGTGATGTCCTTATGCCAGAATCACCACGGCATCTGAATATGCAACTGCTTTCGTCGTGTCAAGCTCGAGTAACTTTAAAAGAAGGTTTTAACCATTTGCCACAGAAGGAGCGAAATTACCTCATCTTGGGGTGAGTGCCATCCTAAATGGTATAAATATCAACAATGATCAAAGCGCCTGCTATATCGAGGAAGATAACAAGTAGTGTATATTTTGTTTTTAGTTTAGCGAATGTTCAATCTTACGCACTACTTCATGGAGTACTATGACTGTGTACTATCATTTTAGACCATCTTTTAAAAATATACAAGTCAAGCCAAGAAGTCGACGGATTTAGGGACTAATTGGTTTTATGCATTTTGATAAGCAGAGAAGCTAAGTATAGCCCAGGAAAACTTTCCTGTGTTATGATTTTATTCTCCGCACCGAATAGCTAAATTAATTCCTGAAATGCTCGGTCGGTTTTCTGTGCTCGCGTCTCTGCATGCGAAAAATGGATATTTATTAGAAGATTCTAGGATTCTGGCGATATTCCGTTTTTTTTAGTTTAATAAAGGGTATAGCCCACCTTACAGCGAGTTCTCCCTTGGCAATAAGTTTATGTATAAAAAAAAGGTTATGCTGGAATTAGATTTGTTTTGAAGAAAGAGCTCTTAAAATTGAAGAGGGTAGTTTTATGAACACAAATATTTCTCTACTTAGATTTCTCATCCTCATGCACCAATTTTAAGATTAAATCTATACCGAGGACTACAACTGACTAACTAAAGTACAACTATGTTAATTATTTTAAAAAAAATGGAGGTGTGGGCACAACACGACACGATCATCTGGATCCTGACAATTTATGTAAAAAGCTTTTCATCCTGATAAGTTCAGCCGTCTGGGCTGTAGAGTGGACACAGACAGACATACAGACATAAAGAGATTTTTTTATTTTCGCTTTTTCTGTCTCAGGAGATACGGTAATGGGTAAATCTGCAAATATCCCGAGTTCGAATATTTTCATGACTACTATACCTCTTTTTACTATGTATTGGAAAGTAAAACTGATTTGTAAAGATTCGGTAGGTCCCAAAAACCGTGCAAGTTTTCCTAGACCCACCAGAATTGCAGCCAAACAATGAGCAATCGATGATCTTGAGAAAATTTTCAATTATTTGTGTACCACAATTACCTTTTATAATAAAGACATATCCAAAGAAAATTAAGTGAAATGTCTTCGTCTCAATAAGTCAACAATAATTCAGAATGTCAAAAGTTGCATTGACAGCAACAGCCAAACAGGAACTGTATCATCACCTCTTACAGGTGGTCTCAATTGATAACAATTGCCAACTCATTTCCGATTTCAGAGTTCCCATGAGCCACGTAGATGACACAAAAAAAATTCAATATTTTACGAGAAGACACAACATAGGTACTATACACCAACTATATCCTTGCCAAAAATGACCACATCAATAATGAATTTGTCAACTATATCCTGTGTCCCCGTGTGTGTCTCGCTTTTATGACGAACTATTCTGTTGATGTTTAGTGGCTATCTGGCAATTATCATTATATTGGATGTTGCACACAAAACCAACATTTTGTGTGCATGGAAGTCAGCCAAGTGGCCGACTGCGGGTATTCTTGGATCCATGAAAGAACCGGAACAAGAAACGAGTCTAGAAAAGGAATCAGGACGAACCTAAAGTAAGTATTGTATTGTTTTGCGTTTTGTCCTGCGCTTATACCTGCGTGGCTGATGCGAAAAATCATGGTGGTCAGCATCTTCCGTAAATATTATGACTCAAGGGGAAACCACCCGATAAGTCGAGCCAATGTGTGACGTTCATCAGTATCGGCATCAATCAAGATTGTTTGGTTTCCTTTTCTGTATTATGCTACCTTCGTATATCCTGCTGAATAAATAAAAGATGTCTATGGGAGAAAATAAAAGGTAAAACTGACTGATTTTAAATTTATAGTTTCAATTTCATTACAGGGACAACGCAAAGTAAACAAGGAACGACTGCTGACAAATATTTACTTTGTCGACCAAATCATCAGACGGACTCACGGATTAAATCTATAAGACAGGATATATATATGAAGAAAAAGGAGGATCTTCCTTATTTGATTTCCTATTCGATGCCCCCGTGATAGCAGTCTGGTCTGATAACTTGGCCCAACTAAAGATATATTCGAAGCGGAAATACTCGATACTTGAATGGAATCTAATTCGGAAGTACTCGTTATTATTGTAGAGATTCTTTTTGAATTCATTTAGCAACATACGATTATTCTTTTGCTTGGACAGCACGAACTGCAAGGCAGGTGTGCGTGGGGTCCTTATAAATTTCACTTTTAATTTACGCAATTAAAAATTCAATTTGTTTGTTTTCTAATATGATGACAGGGTGATTGTGTGTGGTTTTTATTTAATTCCTAAGATAACAGAAAGATTCTGATCTTACGAATTCCAGGTAGAAAATTAGGTTTATTGCGCTAACTGTATATTTATCGTCAAAATTAGCTGTTTTCATTCAAACAATGTGTGTGTTTTTTTCTCTTAGATAGACAGAAGTCAAGATAAGGATACCATCAGGTCTTGCCTGACTGTTTTATATTTATCATCCGTAAAGTCAGGCAAATTATTGCCAGCAGAGTTGCGCTGGCGAACAAATCTACCAAACAGTTCCTTACTTAAGCATCTTATGAACTCGAAACTCGCCGCTAAGCGAGAAAGCCAGGACCACACCAGGCGCGGAAGTAATAACAGAGTCCGTATTTTGTCGGAATATACACCGAAATGCAAATACTGCAGAGAGGTTAATTTGATCAACGAACTCAAAAACCTCTTTGAGTGATGCGAAGGGGATATCATGAATTCAAAAATGGCCAGCTAAGTAAGGAAGTGTGGGCTCCACCAATAACCCACAAGGATTTTATGCGTTTGCCACCAAAAACATACGACTTTAACAGAGTGATATTTCGGCCTTAATAGAATAATGCGATTTCATCCCACGCAAACAAATGGGAAAAATAAAAATTAGATGCCAAAACGTGCTACAATATTCGTAGTGTAATGATGTTCTGTACAGTGTATGAGATTTGCTCTGTATTTTATTTTTCAAGACAGGATAGCCGCATATGTCGTTGTAGGTAGAGTTGTGGACTATGCTGTACTTTTGATCCAAAAATCTCAAGGGTCCTAGCATGGATATTTAAGTGCTTTAAATCCAGCCTATAGCGTTTAGATACGAGATCAACTCGAAGACCTTTTAATCTGAGAGCTCTTCCAGGTCGGGAATAAATGGTTCTCCTAAAATCCAGTATTTTGACCCTGCTAGGGTCGGACAACTGAAGAGTAAGTGTATAAGAGTTTCTTTCTCATTTTCATCTTTGCAACTTCTGCAGAAGTTTATGTGAGGTGTACCCAACTTAGCAGCATGGCTACCCACAGTCCAGTGGTTCGTGCTGATAGCCACAGCTCTGAAAATATCCTTCTGGATTCTAGACAACAACTCGGTGGTTTTCCTTTTGCTGTAGGAAGGTCACATAACTATTGATATGGCACAGTTCGATAGACAGCTCCAGCTAATCTGTGACTTTGTAGTAAAAAAGGAGAGAATTTGTTCCATGACAGAGCTCTTAGACAGCTAACCCTCTCCAAAGAGCCGGTGTACATAGCGACGCCCATCTTAGTCAATTCGTCCGATCTCTTATTACCCCTTATATTACTGTGCCCCGGCACCCATACTATGGTAATGTCCAGGAATTGGCTGATTGATGCCAATTCTTCTTGGCACTGTTGTACGAGTTTCGAGTTTATTGTGGTCGCATAAATCACCCTTATGGCAGAATGGCTATCAACACATATACCAAACCTTCCGATTTGTGCGTTTCTGAGCCTTAGTGCCCTGTAAGACTCCCTAATCGCTAGGATCGCTGCCTAAAAGATGCTAGCTGAATCGGGAAGCTTGTATGACGTTAACAGATTTATATCATCCAAGAAGATACCTGCACCGACTCCGTCTATCATCTCTCGACGCTAAACGAGGAGTTGAAGCTAGATTTAGGGATGCAGTAGTCAGTAAATGATGGTATCACGCTTTCAGGTTCTGGCTGCAGTATATTACAGTACCCGTATGGTCTAGTAACTAACCACTCAGATTCTCTGAGTCATACTGTACTGCACGTCGCAATATACTTGATATATATATCAGGAGTTAATAGGTGCATAGGAGCCGTCTACTGTCACATAGGGCCCTAGAGGCACTTTCGATGGCGGACTTAGCACTAGGATTCCAGTTTAGTCGTTTATCAAAGGTGACTCCGAGATATTTAACCTCACTGGAAAACTCTTATGTAGTGCCTTTTATGGTTACAGGCTCCAACTCGTTTCGTTTTTGTTTCGTGAAAGGTACTAGAATGGTTTTGCACGGATTATTGGAAAGCCCTTCTCTGTTACACCATTCTAGGACGTGAAGTAATACACCTTGCATTACATTTATAATGGTCGTGCTGTGCTTACTGCTAATTATGACCGCAAAATCATGTAGATCGGCTAGAAGTTTGTCCATGACGAGCGACGATAGAAGGGGAGATAGGATACCTCCTTGCCGACAGCCCTTAGCTGTAGTCACCGACACAGATACTCCCCCTGAGGAGGAAGTGATGACTTTCAAGCATGACCCGTATCCATTGGATGGTCGAGTCCTCGATAGCTCTGCTACTAATTGGTCTTGTAATTGAGTCATAGCTAGTGTTATCGAAAGCATCCTCAATGTCAAGGAACCTATTAGCCGCGTTCGAAAGGAAAGTTTACGGAGCATTTTTGGTTCCGTATGTGAGATAGAATGATTCCGAATACTCTATATTGATGCGATTTACGAGCATTGCCAAGAAGTCGTGATCACAATTAAGCTTAGTACGCGCCGGTGGTTAGGACAACAAAGCCGCATGGCAGCAGCGAGATAGGCCAAGCCTACGCTGGAATAGTGGTGCAGACCAGGACGACTAGAATATAGGGATGCCAAACTGGATGCCGTCGGTTTAAGATCGGACCGCTGGAGAGATTTTTTGCGGGAGGCCAGAACTGGATCCCAATTTGTTAAGCCAAATATGATGATGCTGAAGATTTGTTTTATTATTTCCTTTTTCCCCTTTAATCCCTACCACCAAGTTCATTTTAGTTTTTTCTTGAACGCAGTGTTGTGTTGGCCTTTTGATAGGCAGATTGTTGTAAAATTTTTGATTTTTTTTTCTGCGGCGTAATTTTTGGTTTCAATTAATAGCAAGCCCGAAGGGGAAAGATATTAATCAGGGAAAAGGAATTTTTTCCGTGTGCGTGTTTGTGTGTGTTTGTTTGTCTGAATGTCCTCTCAAATATCAAGCCTTATTTTTTGTTGAACTAGTTTTAAGTTAATTGCTTAGCGCTCGACTTGCGTTGGGTAACCTTAAGATATATTCTTTTATTAAAAGGGGTAATTTAAGGAGAACAAATTTAAAAAACGAGATTTTTCGGTAATAACTCTTATTGAAGTTGTTAGACTTCTTACAACTATGAGAGCTGAGAAGTTCCGCTTTACTGTGCTGTTTTATTTCTTTTAATTCAGTTTCACATTTAATTCTACATTCATCATATTAGTAGCAACAAACACATAATACTAATCAAGCCAACACTCGTATGATGTAGTATCATCGAAAGCTCACTATAAATTCAGTTGTCAGTTGAATTTATCTACACGTCATTGAAATTAAAAAAGGTTAAGCAAAGTGTGTGATGTTCTGTTTAAGTTTTCTGAACTGACTGTTAAAGTTTTCTAAAAAACTTCTCCGTCAGGACATCTTAATATCGTGACACTTAGCTGATTGGTTAGTAGATTGTGCTTATTGATTCTCCGTGTTCGTTATACTTCGTGCATGGTACAACAAACCGGCTACGTTACGTGTCATTTGCATGTCGATCTTACGTATTTTCAGTCTGGATATGAGACAACTCAGCTGAGAGGAGGTAAATGAGATCTTTTTTTTATTGCCTTTCAAATTGGTCCGCAAGATGCAATTTTGATGCACTCATGTACAATGAATATTCGTAAAAGTTCTTGATACTCCATTATGTCGTGACGTCCGATGAAGACGATTTTCTTTTGTGTTTTGTCGTCGTCTGACGAATTGCTGGGGCATTATTCGCTCTAATTGAATTTGCCAGACGCACAGTCGCAAAACGGGTCTTGGGTGGAGGTTGCTTGATTTGAGTTGAGTGAGTGTTGCCGACAACCGACAACACACTGTACAAACAACTTCAGCAACTTCAAAATTTTCTTGGGGTGGCTTGGAAGGATATTGTATTTCCTGCATGCCATCAATGCTGAAGCGAGGAAACGATCTGATTCCAGTCGGGCCGTAAGGCAAATGCCTTTGCCTCCTGTGAATGTCACACACTATGACCAAGAGGATATTTCCGCTTAGCATGAGTGCGAATGAATTGCATTAGAGAAGGTTGGGTAAAGTTGGGCGAAGCAATTCCGTCAGGGTGTTTTATAAAAATTCAAGATATAAAACATATTCTGTGCTAGCAAAAGGTACATTAAGGGAGGCGTTGCAGTCAAGCAACGACAGCTGTCATCGCCAACAACCGCTTGGCGAACAAATCAAAATACCACAAAAAACAGCATACACATATCTGGAAAGCGGGGTCGAAGCTGTTGACGTTAGGAGAGTGTCGATAACTTATAAAAGAACAAAGAAGGCGGCAAACAATTTTGCTCTCGCTTTTTCTCCACCCTGTCCGCTAAAAGTTCCTTATTAATATTTTGACGTCAAAAAATACAACGAAATTTCCTTAAAAAAGACAACCTCATACTTACCTTTTTATTTTTTTCTTTCAACTTTGCAATATATCGATGCAGAGAAGCAAAGTCATGAAATTGCAAGCTTATCTCAAGAAAATCTTTCGGTTAGTTAGTGGAAGACGAAACAGACATGGTGTAAATTTCCTTTTTAATCAGCGCAGTACTAAGGATAAATAAGGAAGAGTGTTTTCCTCCTTCTCCTTAGTGCAGTAATCTGTCGCCCAGCATTCATCCCAGATAACATCTTATGTTCCATTTCTACCCCCTGTTCGCGTCCTTGCTCCGAAGCAAATGGTAAACATGAGATCCTTGATAAACGAGTTTGTCATCGCTTGAATCCTGGCAAATGACTCGCACTCTTATGACGAACGAGTATACGCGCGCCTGCATATTACATGGGATGCATTTCCTTGGCACTCAAAGTGTAGAAAATTTGATTTTCTCTGGCGTTCGTTCGTTGTCGCCCCTTTCACTCAAATGCCAATGCCAATGACAGAAACATGAGGACGAAGACGACGGCGACGACGACGACAACGACGGTCGACATCATATGAAATGCCAGGCAAATATTTGCTTTTATAAGAATCTGCTGGTTGGCTGCTCGGTAGCTTTCAATGTTCCATCATGTGCAGGCTTCTTTGAGAGACTGACGTGAATGTGCAAATAAAAAACACTTTTACATTCCTCAGTGGGATTTAGACTGTGTTTGCTGACTGTATTCCATCCCAACTTTATGGGTGTTATGTTATGTTCGTATCATCTGAATATAACAGGGAACTTACTCCTGCAAAAGTATCCGTTATAAAAAGAAATAAGGAAAACAGAAGTCTTGTTGTAGATTGAAATCCATAAAATGGAAAATTTTCCAGACGCTTCAAAGGGGAAACATTTGCTCGTTTAAAATGCAGACAAACAAAGCGTAACATACTATAAGGGAAGCAATATCCGAGTACCAGCGCGTCAGGTATTATAATCGGAGTACAAAAGTTAAATTAATAAAGTATGAATTATATACATAAATTGTTACAGAAGTCAAGGATAACCATATAATCAATGTCAATGTTTTGCGGAGTCTACAATGTCTTTCCACGGACATTAGCTCTGACCACATTTAACCAATCTCAGCAAATTCTGCTTTTACAGTTCTTCTTTATGTTTTTCTTGATCATAAGGCTGAACGGTCTGATTTGGAGAAGAGTTTTAAATAAAAATTAAAAGACTAAACCATTTTTTTGAACGCCTCTCCATGATCGAATCGCCTTCCAGACTTGATAATTTACCCCAAAAAACATAAACATATTTTATTGAACGTAATCTCATCTTATCTAAGCTACAAAATTGTATTTCTGCCTTTTTTTTAAACCCCAAGTAGTTGCAATATATTACGGAAATATAATAACCAACACTAGCTTAAGAAGGCAGTATTGATTTTGGAGCATGGATCTCAAATTGGAAGTGGGTCAATGTTTTAACGATCTCGAGTCAAAAGTAACCAACATTAAAATAAAGAAGTCAGCATGCAAAAGATTCTTAATAAATGGTTATATATTGCTGCTTGCTTGTCAGAAAATGGTCGTATCAGTCTTTACAAAACTATATCCAGAACACTTGTGGTTACATTTAGTCGCGTTCAAGAGGAACATAAGTCATAACAAACTACTACAAAAGACTACTAGTTAAGAAAAAACTACAAACTACAGCAGAAACTACAGAAAACACGCAACGAGATATCATTATCAGTATCAAGAATTTGCATTTGCATACATGGGTTTTATAAATATTTACATACTTAGGTCCTATGACTTCATGTGATCTATGGGCCCTCACAACGCCTTCGCGCCATCGTTTACGGTTTCTGGAAATATATCGCAGCTCTACCTAACATTTTTGCTGCTGTAACTCCTCTTCGAATGTTCTGCGCAATGTATGTCTAGGTTAACTCACTCTTTTACTGTCCTAGGTTAGCGGGTTCCATTGCATCGCATGACAATTAATTGCCATTATGATTGCCACATCCGTCTCTGAACTGGGATGTCAAAAGTATTGTGACCCGTTCTGTTATAGAGCTCCGTGTTGGGTGGGTGGTTGGGCAAAAATCCGTAAGATGTTCCATAAACACAAATTCAGGAACGTTTGCAACTTTCTTGTGATAGTGGCGGGCAAATTCCATGTGCTGCACCCATAAAGCAACACCGGTTTCACATTGGAACGAAACAGTCGTAGCTTGGCATCTAATCTAATAGCATTGCTTTGCCAAACTGATCGTGGATTTTTCCTTGTCTATTCGTTTAACTATGTCCAGTTCGGTACCAACTTCTTTCGATATGATTCTCCCTAGGTATTGGAATCACCGCATGTCCTGCAATGCTAACTTGAGAGTATGAGGTCCTTCTAAGGCTAATAGTTTTAGTTTTGGTGGTTTTGATCATCAGACCTGCATAGTTTGCTTCCCTCACCACGTAAGCTCTCATATGATGGAAGTCCATTATGTTATGTGATAATAAACAGACGTCGTCAGTGAAATTGTAGTGTTTGAACTTAGATGTTGGAGTCCATGGAATTCCTCCAGCAGCCGTTGAAAGAGATTCTGGTAGGACAGGATCAGAAACAAATCGGTTATAGGATGCATCTTTATCACACGTCGATTTGGACTTAGAATTCCTCCATTCCGCTTACGTGTTGTACGGCTGAAGAACGAATCCCTGAACTTAACTGTACGTCCGAAGATGGGCTTGAGGGTAAACAGATGAGCATTTAGAGTGCCACGAGTATTACGGTTGAATTAAATGAGTGGTGGCATACAGCTGGCTTCTCCTGCGTTCCAAGTGTTCAAGTGAATCTATTAATTTCGCAATGCTTTCTTCATCGATAAGTTTTAACGCACGGTTTTTTATTCTGTCAAGCAGATGCGTGTTTTATCAACGAGAAATTAACTGATACTACACAATGGTCTGACGAGCCTAGAGGCGATAATACATTGAGGGAGTATTTAACAGGACGAGAGGTAAGGAACAAGTCAAGGGTGTTTGCGGAATGATTTGCTATATCAGGTATTCGTTTAGGCTCATTTACAAGCTAAGTGTGGTGATTAAACTCAGCATGTATCTCAACACACCTTCCTTCGAGTGTTGTCTGTCAATTCAGATATATTATTTCTTAATACTGCCAAAGGCCTTTTCGAAATCGACGAATTCGAAGTGGTGATTGATATTCAGTACATTGTTTGATGAAGATAGGCTCGCTCGAGAGCTAACTATTATTTTCGCAACTGCCGACAATACACAAATCTCTCTCTGCACTCCATGAGATTTTCTTTCTTAGGAAACCTGGTGTACACTCTTCGGGAAAAGCTTCAACCTCCGGAAACTTTTAATCTTTAATTACATCTATCTTTTTTTTAAGGTTGAGGTGAGTAGTAAAGCAAATTTACAAAAAATTAAACGGGAATTAGCAAAATCGCCTGGGAATCTACTTTGGGTTATTAATTATTCAAACTTTTAACTTCTTCGTACTCATGTAGCATTATATTTATGTAGCGTAGTGTTGGGTTGTTCTTATTGTCTATGCAGTTTGATCATTCCTATTAGATTTTAACCTGCAT
The DNA here is from genome assembly GCA_947095585.1 of Nephrocerus scutellatus. NCBI lineage: Eukaryota > Metazoa > Arthropoda > Insecta > Diptera > Pipunculidae > Nephrocerus > Nephrocerus scutellatus. The sequence continues at coordinate 79,563,994 of OX352765.1, read as the reverse complement.
TCTTAGCATTCTAACTCTTCCCACATTTCAAGATCCAATTGTCATAAACCACTTGTGTAGCATAAAAGTGTTTTCCCTATTATTCCATTATTGATTGTTTGAAATTGATTTCTGCCGTCTATTTGTTGTAATTTTTTTCGAATAAAAAACTATAAGACTGATTTGAAAACTATCATTTTAATTTTTTAATTATTGTATTTTCCGAATCAAATCATTTTACCCTTGCTTCTCGCGTAAATGAATTTCTAAGATGAAGGATATAACTTCTATTAAATTGCAATTTGTCCTTAATGTTGATAAAAGTGGACATACAAAATTTTTCTGTTATGCTTAAATGGTGTAAGTTTAGAAAATAAATCTTGAAACGTGGTTTTCAGTTTCCTTCTATACATAAATCATTTATTCACTGTATCAGTTGACTTACATTGAACCGAATGTGTCCAGAATTGCAAATTCAATATTGACTGAATGCTCTTGTCTGCAATTGACAGAATAACCGACAAACAATTGTGACAATCGAGTCTGTGTGCTTACTTACGTGAACAATATACAATCATACTTAAATGTTAAATGGCATTTATTTATACAAAAGGCTCCTTTTAAGATGTTTCCTTTGAATTGGTTTTGAATTTAATTTAAAATTTCACCACTAGACTGCACAGGGAAACATTGTTATGAGATGTACAGGCTGACTGTTTGCCAAACAGGATATGTCGCACAAATAAAGATTGTTCGGATATGCAGGACATTCGTATTTATCCTTGAGTATGTACTTTCTGTTTCTGTTTTCTTCCTTATCTTCGTCGTAATTTTCTTACATTTATCCTGATAGAAGTGAGTGCAATCGTAAATTGTTTGTTTATTTATTGGTTTGCTTCTGAAGAAAATTTATCTTCTTTTCTGTTCTGCATTATTTTTGGATGGACATCATCTACCGGGATATATGATGAAGACAAAGCTTTTATGCCTAGAAAATGATGAGAGTAAACTGAATGCTCTGTATACATAGATTACATGAAAATTTCTAAGGTTAGACTTTCCATTTATGGAATTAAAGATAGGTTAGGTTTAGTGTCTGCTTCCGCACACTCATCATTATGGCACGGTTCGTTTAATTCCTTTCCCCCTTTAATAGAAGAACCCTTTTTAAGTTTTTTTTTGTAGCATAAGATGTCTCATACTTTATTTTATTTTAGATCCGAGAAGTCTTCCGTTACTCATTTACCCCCATATTTTTGCATCATCTGTGAGCTAGTGCCAGAGAGAAGCAGGGAAATCAAATTAAGGTTTCCTCCTCCCCTACATCGTAACAACTCACACTGAAGTAGCTACATTCCACACCATGTAATGTATCCCTACGATCGTTCTCAACGCTGATCTCTACAGGGAAATTAACGATCCATATAATTATAATCTTCTAAGACTTACTCGACCATACAATTTTTTACTCTTTCAATCTTAAGCCGCAGATTATATTTTTGCTTTTCCACAGTTTTGGGAACGAGCGAAAACTTCTTACGCTTTGGCAAGTCTGGGAAGAATTGCTACCAAAGCAGTTATGGTATAATGAAGGTTAATTTTAATTTTGCTCATCATCCTGCAGTGTATACACAATCTTATTACCTCGTGATTCCTACTGACGTTATTTTAATTCTATCGGACACTGAGGATACGCCGGCCTCGTTTTGCTCATCGTAGCCTCTATGATCGTGAAATTAGCATTCTTCTCACACGATATTCCTCGTCAGAAAAAAGGCTACCCACCTGTGACACTAACTCTAAATGAAGAGCTTCGTTGGACCAACAATCGCTTTTCAGTGTTGGTTGCACCATCAACAGTTGCTTTGTTAGGCTTTCTTGTGTAGATTGGCCTCCTATACCATTGTCGGCATCATCTTCTGTATATATACTTAAAGCCACAGTCGATGGCTTCGTTTGTCATAGCAAGAGAAGCTAAGGCTTTCCTATTGATCACTATAGGGGCTAATCTAAAGTTAAACTTATTTTTCTACAGCTTAGAAATCATCCAATTTTTGGTTGGAAGGTTGAGATTGCTGGCTAATATTATCGTCCGGCTTTTGACAGGTTTGCCGGTTTGGTAGGAATATCATCGTGGGTTTTTCGCCTGCTAGGATTATTTTCCTTGCAACCTTACGCCTGACCATACCTCACTCACTTTAATTACTGTTTTTTTAGAGATTCACTGAAATCTGATTGGAACACCCAGTCAAATTAACTGGAAATTGATAACATGTATAATGGTGGAAGTACCAGATTTTATAACAGTAACTTTTAGGAAGATGGAGCTCAGTACATTTTACACTAATAATTTACATGTATTTGATATGCTCCTCACGTCTTCTTGATGTCAGCCCTTAATGGAAAGTATCAGAATATTCCACGCCATAAGGACGTCACTAAACAGCTTGTGTTTGCGCCTTCTGATAGTTGCATAGTAAACTTCGTCTGCACTTGTCAGCACTTCTTCTGAGACAACTGCCTTTTCGGTGTCTGTCAGGGTTTTGTCGCACTCGACAATATTTCTGACCATCCTTGGTCCCTTAGAATCCTGAACCACGATCGCAGATTTTCAAATCGTCGGCCGTTCGCCGAAGGAATATCTCTCAGACTTACTCGCCTCAGATACTGCACAAGGAAGTCTGTAGATACAACCCTTAATACATTGGTACATACGATGGAAAAATCAAAACACACGAAAGAGTACTCACTAGTAGCGTTCTTCGACATTGAATACTCCTATATCACATCAAGACAGAGGCTATAATGAATGGCATGTCTCTTCTGGGGGGTTGAACACACAGTATGCAAGCTAGTCAATGACATGCGCCTAAGCAGGATTGTTAACGCCAATTTGTGTGGTTCCACTATTAGAAGGCATTCAGCAAGAGGCACCACTCTGTAGCATTAATAACCAATGAATTGCTAAGGGAGCTACTAGGAGTAAGCAGGAGCGTAGATGCCTATTCTGATGATATTCATGATAAGTTCTTAGTAACCAACAAGAAGGTTATGCAGAATAGCCTTTTAACCGTCGCAAAATGGGTCAGATGTTGTGGATAAGATCCAACACAGAGCTGGTTCTCTTCGCAAATAAATATAAAGTTCCAGTAGCTCCCACTCTAAAAGGTACCAGTCTAGTTTTCAACATAAAGGCGAAATTTCTGGGCACAATTCTGGATAGTAAACCAAGTTGGAAATCAAATATTCTAAAGTGGGTTAACAAAGCTACCAAAAAATTGGTAAAATATTGGGATTAAAACCAGAACTAGTACTCTGGCTATACACTGCCATAGTAATGTCAATACTCATGTGATGGGTAAGCTCTTGGTAAACCTACTTACTTTAAAATGATAAAGAATGTACAAAGGACAGCATGTCTGCACATTATTAGAGTGCTAAGTACAACACCTACACGTGTCCTAGAGCTCATGCTGCACCTTTCGCCTTTAGACATAGAGCAGCCAACACCGCTGCGCGACTCTCAGCAACAGGTCAGTGGAAATGTATTCCAACAGGACACCCGATAGTTAACAATGCGCTAAAGGTAGAACTGGCAAATTTAGACTATGAACTACCGGTGTTAATTTTTAATACGGGTATCCGAGCCATCTACATAGAACAATGTAGTGATGGCTCGTTACAGAAAATCGAGGCAATCCTGAACTATTGCAGCGGTTATCTGTATGATGTTGCAGTGATTTAGGAAACACTGATACTATGTAGACAGTCAGGCTGCAATCAAGTCGCTGGAATCCGTCTCCTTGACGTCAGGGTTGGTGTTTAGCGGCTACATAACTCTCATAGAGGTGAGCGAGTATTTTCACATCGGCATAGCCTGGGTCCCCAGCCACTCCGACATGGTTGGAAGCTGCAGGCAGACGAATTAGCTGGAAATGTCACAAAGCTTCAACTGCTACCAGAAATTGCAGGTATAGGAAGGCCATTATCAATGATTAAGCTAATGCTTCGGAAAGACAACTATAGCCAAATAAGTTTGGCCTAAGGTGGACTTAAATTGCTCTAGAGCACTGATATTCCTGCAAAGAGAAAAAGAGATATGATACATGTCCGGCTCTTGCAAGGAGAAAGCAAAAACATTTGGGATATTTCATATTATAATTTATCGGACGTCGTTGTAAAGTATGAAACATTTATTAAGAACTCAAAAGGGCTTTATGACAAACGGGGAAAGGTAATTTTCCTGTTGCACAACAATGGATTATCACCGTTCTAAGTTTCCGAAAGCAGCCACCGACCCTAACCAAACCTACTCGCCGCAGATTTTGCCAGCACTTGGTGAGCGGCGGTCTCGGTTTTTTCTTTGTGTCAGTTTTCATATATGGTCCTACGAGTGTCGGAGAAAAGAAAGTCAAATTGTGTAGAGATCCATGTAACCGCGTTAAGACTGGTTATAATTGAAGATTGCCTAGTATCGAGAGGGCTTCGAGCACGACTGTTACTCACTTGGTATACACAGTATTCTTTATTAACTGGATATTTGTAAAATTGGCCCTAAGGTTGTCGCATTTTGTCGTTTTACGCCTTAAACTGTCCCTTTCACTGTAGAGTCACACACTTACGTAACATACTTCCACATGCTTTAGATACACAACCAAAAGTGAACCTTGAGGCGAAAGGACTGCGAAGCCTAGTGGCATTAAAGAAGCAGAAGAAATACTAGAAATGTTGAGAAAATGTGTAGAGGAATTCAAAAGCGTATACTGCTTACCAAGGCGGTTGAGTTCTGCGGCAAAACTTTTAGACTAATCCCTACAACACCGGTTGAAGAGCCAAATATTAGGTCACTAAATCTATGCAACATAATTAACAAGAATGTAATCAAACTAACATCACAACATAAAGTCTCAAATGTTAGCACAAGCTGTAACATAAACAAATTTATTAACTTTATAATCATTTTGGGAAAACTTGCTCTTTATTATAAGAACATCATTTCGAAATTACTTGTATTGTTATCTTATTGAATGCATTTCCTAGGAACTGAAATCAGAATGGAATCTTGACAAGCATCTAAATTGCCGTACAATTTATATTGCACAACATTCGTTACAGTATAGGTATGGATATGTGTACTTTCCAAACTTGGTCAATAGGTAGCCCCGGTGCATTCCAATTTACGTTAACAAATGCTTATAAATAGTATGTACAGTTTGTAGGAATATCTGATGATGTCAAAATACAAATTAGTGCTGCGCCACCTTCATTCGAATTGTCCTGCATAGCACAGCTTGTGTTGTATTTGTGTACCAAATACATTAACAAAACAATAAGGCAATTACCCACACATGCAGACACACAATTATGAGAATATACCATAGTTGTTCAGTTGAACATTTTATAGGTCATTTGACACGCTTTCTTGGTTCAATAACAAAATTAAATTGCCAATAATTAAGATTATTCGCATGACTAGATGGTGTGGAATAGATACGGTAAGGGTTCACCCAAAGATATGAAACAAAGGATGTGAATCCTGGTCTTTGGCTAAAGAAAAGGTAACGCATGCAATGTCATATATCTGTCTTGTGTGACAATGACACTTTCCATATTCAGACATGTTGCATACATCCGTCCGGCCACAGAGACACAGTGGTAGATGCAGCAATTTCCTGAATCAGATGAAAGTAAATGAAATGTGGAAAGGGTTTTCCAATGGACAACCATCTGCAATTATAATGCGGTAGCCAATAGTACACCCTATGATAAACACAGCTGTCGAGCCAGTTTTAACTCGGTCCTAATTAGCCATCTGTGTGAGGATATATAATGTCACTCTTACTCTGTACAAGTATTGTAGGTAGCCAACTATAAGCTGCTATATTTACAAGAACAAGTAAATCTGTTACCATTTGCATGTGAGCGGATGTGGGTGAGCTATGCTGTGCAGGGTGCAATAATGTATACGACTATACTAATATGTAATTTACTATTCCATTGTGCATGTTACTATGTCCGTGATAGTAGATAAAAGCTTCTCCCGAATTTAGTACACAAGCATCTGCAAAAGCCTGACTGTGTCGCTTTTCGTGACGCTGTTAATTTTGAACTTAAGTTAACCCTTAAGGGCAGACACTACATTTTTTTAAAACAGCAGAAAAATATTTATTTAAAAAAACAGACTTAAAAAACTTAAAAACTTATATTACTAAGAATTAGTGTGAACTTCATTAACTAAATAAGTGATTTACCAGTTTTTTATACGCTAATCTTAACATAGAAAGATCAATTAGATTGCATATGTAGTTAAAATCAGCAGAATTTTTAACAATTAGATCTTTCAATAAAAAGTCCCGATTTAGAGCCGATGTGATTCAGTGTGGTATCCTTAAAACCTGAGCGTCCTGGTCTACGCCTTTTTTCTAGCGTAGGGTTTTCTGTTACAATGAGGAATGTTAAAAAGTTTCCAGGAGCGCAACAGCCTTTTAGGAGCATACACAAAAAATCGAGGATAGGATATCTGGGCAATCTATGGAATTTATAAACACGTCCCTAACAAAATACATCAAGAAAATTTCTTTCCTAGCGAAGAGTAGTTGCAGATCGAGCAAGAAATCATCATCATCATCATATTCGGCTCTACAATCGGTGTCCTGTCCTGGCCTCCTGCAAAAAATCTCCCCATCGGTCCTGATTTCGAGCCGATGTCATCCAGTTTGGCATCCCTAAGATCTGGGCGTCCTGGTCTACGCTATCCTTCCAGTGTTAGCTTGGCCGGCCTCGCTGTAGTGTTCCATAAATCCTACCACAAAGGACTTTCTGAGTAGGATCCTCTTTGCTCATGCGAGCTAGGTGTCCTGCCTACCGGAGACTACTTCCGAGCTTAATTCTCTTCACAATGTAGACATCGCAGTAACGCTCGTAGATCTTATCATTATAGAGTCTCCGGAATAGACCTTCCTCACATACGGCGCCAACAATTCTCCGTAAGACTTTTCTCTCGAACGAGGCTAAGCGGTCAGGATGCTTTTTGCTAAGCACCCAAGTCTCGGATTCACATGTAAGTACTGGTATGTCCGTTATTTTATACACCAGCAGCTTAGATGTCATGGTTAAATTCCTGGATTTGACAGTTTGACAGCCCCAGATTTCATGCCGCCTGCTCGATCTGGATGAAAGCTTCCTGTACAGGTCTTTGGTTTCCACCAACGATGTCTACGTGGTCTGCGTAAGCCAGTATCTTTGGATTGTTCCTCTCGCCGTGTCTCGGATAACTTCCTCCAACGTTGGGTTGAGGAGGACACAGGCCAGTCCATCCCCTTGCCGGAGCCCGTTATAGATGTTGAATGGGTTTGATAGTGAACCGGATTTTTTAACTTGGCTTATAACATTGGTCATGATAAACTAACATAGTCGTGTCAGTTTATTTAGGATGCCGAATTCTCTCATGGCTTTATAAAGTTCTACTCTGGCTGGCTATGCTGTCATAGGCGGCTCTAAAGTCTATAGAAAGATGGTGCAGTGAGTTTTGAAAATCTAGACATTTTTCCATCACCTACCTAACTGTATGTGCAACGCGGTGTATATTGCGTCATTCCGCGGACTCTGTGGTAGAACTTCCGCTCCTGGTCCTCGTTCTAGTTCACGGACGGGATTCTTCACCCATGCTGGTTTCTTTCGCATAGCAACAAATTCTAGCCTTATATAAAGGAAAGCCATCACCCCAGTTGAGATGGCTTAGTGGAAATCTTGGAAACGATTTTTGCATTCTCTCTAGTGTGACAAATAAATGACTCATAAATTAAGGAAAGACTTCTATATAATGCAACCATTTCCAAATTATGCGAACAGTTGCAACCTATATACTTTTTAATGTAAATGGATCGCTAAACTCTACAGCGTGTCTCATTACAAAAGCTAAAGATTCCCACTCTTTTGCACAAATATATTCAATGTGTTTATTAAAGGTTAAACCACAGTCGATCATTATGCCTGAGTCACAAATGTGACTCACTTTAGGAATGGAATTAGTGCTAAGACTACAATGTGATTCATTATTTGGGTAGACCTCTATAAAAAGAAATTGATTGATGAAAGAGGGGTTTAAATCCTTATGATGCTAGGCACATCGTGGGCACTATGGTATCAAGGAAATAAAGAGGAGATGTCGATATGAATGCATTTTGAATGCCTGTGGATCATATTGATGCGGGAATACAAAGAAAGATTTTTATTAAAATCGAAACATGAGCTGTTAGGAATTTCCGTGAGCTTGTGTTATAAATTTGTTTGTGTTATCTATAGTGCAAATGCAGCTAATAGTACCTTGTAGTTTCAATTGCGAGCATAAAATCTCTTCTTTTAAGCACCCTGTATGGGGCATTTTTTCTAAATTTCCTCGTTCTTCACCAGTCCATTTTGGTCGGTCAGTTTTTTCTATCCAGTCAATATGTTAATTACCGCGATAGAACACTGTTAATTGAAGTTTTAATTAATCCTGCTCATAACTTTGAGCTGTGCCGAGTCAGGTGGCTGCCGTTTTTTGTGTGCTTTCTCACTCTATTCTATCTCTATCCCTCTCTGCGGCTGCGACCATAATATTGTACCAGCTGTACTACGGATTCAAATCGCTTTCCCCATTCATTTCGTATAGTTCCTCGCACATTGCGCATTACTGTTGGCATCGCAGTTTCCGCTTACATCAGCCAGGACCCCTATATTCATTATCCTTTTGTTCGTTCTTATTCATTTGCAAGAGGTGCACACAGTTGGTTTAATAACAACCACCAGCAAGTGAGCGTACACCAGTTAGCGATAGCAATAATTAAACTTTGCAATTTGCAATCGCACAGCCATATGACACAGTATAGTAAATTGGCAAATTTCTATCTTCAATTAGGTTTGGCTTTTGGGGAAATTGTAAGCTGTTGCAGTAAAATCGATGATACGCAGGTTTAGGGAGAAGCACGCCAATAGTGGTACGCGATTTACAGTCACGATATCTTGTCGCCTTTTATTACATTATAATACATGATACTCCAAGTACGAGTGCTCTATATGAGTTAACCGCAGGATGCTGTAGTAGAATAGTGAGCGCACATGCCTTAGACTTGTTATAATTTGTTCCCATGAATTAAATGTGAGATCTAAATTTAAAAGGTATGAGTTTTTTTTTAAAGCTGTGTGAGACAATTACCCTTTAAAGTGATGCCCTTTTTATCACAAGTATTGGCATTATGTTGATTTTACCAATAAACTTTTATAAGATATTATTTTAATAAAAATACATTTTTAATTTAAAACGTTTTTAAAACATACAACGTAATCTATCAAGATCGCATTATAAGGACGTTGAAGGCCCTCAAAAATATTCCAGAGACCATCAGAACTTCGAGTCAGGTTGCGAAGCACAAATGGGTTGAAGCCTTTGTCTACAAGGACAGTATGCGGAGCAGCAACGACTCCACATCCAAGCGGAAGAGATCAGTGGAGGAAACCGCTCCGGCTTCCAAACGAACTCAAGTACACAACGCCAATCAACTGTCACATCTTTTAGGTCCTTTAGCAACATCGATAGAACGATCTTCCAAGAACGGTTGGAGTTGGTCTCTCCCTAGCCTTCATGCCGAACCACCCAGGACCAGCGATCACTTGCGATGGCGGGTGGCATCAAGGCCGCATCAAGCCTGTGATGATTTGAGAGTTCTATCCCTCCTTCTATGCAATTTAGTTGTGAACAAACTTCTGGTATACCGTAAAAGGAAGCGCTGCATATTGATCGCCTATGCGGATGCCGTTGCTATTGCCGTTTCACGAAAACACCTTAATATAATGAAAGAACTCTTACAGAATGCTCTTAACAAGCTAATTAGATGGGCATATCGCTGTGGTCTGTCAGTAAACACCCACAAAACAGAACTTGTCCTCTTGACTAGAAAATAAAAAATTCCACAAGCTTCTCTGTTGAAGCTAACTATCTGGGTCTCATTCTGGACAGAAAGCTACGCTGGAAACCTAATACACAAGAAAGAGTTCGTAAAGCTACAGTGGCACTCTTCTTCTGTGAAAAAGCCATCGGTAACAAATGGGATTTTTAATCCCATATCACTCATTGTCTTTATATTTCGGTAATATGACCTACACTTCCGTACAGTGTTGTGGTCTGGTGGACTGCCTTAGGCAAATAAAAAAATCGACAAACTAAACTAAGTTCGGCTTAGCGGAGCGCTCCGCACCACCCCTTCCGCTGCTTTAGCCATACTGATCCTAACACCACTCGACATCTTCAGCACTAGCTGCTCGCCAAAAATGGTAATTGCCCCTTCTACCTGAAAATTGTTCCTTAGGCATACCGATTGTGATTGCGGGATAGCGAAGCAGTTCAACATTCACCTGTGCTGGGTGCCGGTGCATAGAGACGTTTCAGGAAACTGCAGAGCTGATGAACTCGCCAAACACGAAACGCTCCAAGTGTTCGATCTCTAAAAAAGATTGCACCTCAGTGCTAATGTTGGTGGTTGGAGTCACCACGGATACTGTCTCATAGGAAAACATGCAGAAAGACTTGGCGTCTTCTCGAACGACTTCTGCAGAAGCTGCATGGATGGAGGAGGAGATCATTCTCCATCTTTGCTGTACGTGCGCAGTCCTCTCCCAAAAACTTAAGCTTCATCTGGTAGCTTTTTTTTTACAACTACCTTAATGATCTAAAAGATATGGAGATTATTAGTATCTTGCGATTGTAACGAAGCTCCAACTGGTTCCAGGAGTAGGTGAGAAAATCTTTCTAGATCCACGTCGTCGGCCTTTCGACCGACAGCCACTTTAACCGAACCTAGTTCGTTTTAAATAAAAAGTAGTACTTTTATTCAAATAATTATGTTCTTCTTTTTAGTATTTTGCGTAGTAGTCTGCTCTGATCTGAAACGAATTACAAAGTCGTGTTTATTTTGTCGTGTTTAGATGTCAATGTTTATCTAGCTCTGAGCTATGTTTAAAGTTTCAAGAGATCAATGGAGAGTTGGTTTAAATTACAATATTTCACTAGAACAGTCGAGCTAATAAAAATGTTTTAAAATAAAGCTTTCCTTAAAATTTTTATAGAGTTTATCACTTTATATTAATTCTAAAACGGTAAGCAATATATTTTCAGCATTTTAAGTCATACTGTTTTGTGCTCACCTGCTATGGTCATTGCCCATTTCCACATTCATGATCATTCATCCGAAATAATTTAACAACCGAAAAGGCAAAACAGTCTTTCTTATGCCAACTTTTAATCTAATATGGGGCCACCACTTTAAAACATGACACAACCAAGAATATCACATTTTGTAATGTCATTGCGGTGTTGCATCCCAATGAGAACAACGGGCTGTCTTCTAAGCAAGATTCCATCGAGGTGAAATGATTTGGAAAAGGACATTTCAAAGAAAAATCTCCTGCAAATTGTTCCGATTATGCCTGCCGCAGAGATTTCTTTCTATTTTCCTGCCCCATTCAATTGAAGCTATCAATTGCAAATTGTCCTTTATCCTTTGAAATATATACTCGTATTTTGCATAGACTGTGTTCCTGTTTGTTTTATCCATCTCTGTCCATTTCATGTTATCTCATATCGTTGGCAAAGATGTTGGCATTTCTATATCAAAACCAATTCCTTGTTAAATTTCATCCCAGCAGAGATCATTCGTCTTCTTTTGTGTGTGCTGGAGGGATGATGGGAGCCGCGCAATATATATTGCCGACTCATTGAACATGATTAGTTTTGCTTCGTCTTTTGACCTATGTTTGTTATTCATCTTCATCGCGTCTTCCTTGGGCAAAATTGAATTTCACAAATTCGCTGGAGCATGTAACCTGTTTCCCAAGGCAACTTGTTCCGCTGGGATTCATTTTTTCTGTCTGTCATTTCAGTTGGATGAAACAAATTGCCTGATATGCACAGAGGGAAATGAAAACACTGAAGATGGAGTAGTGGATGCTTTGATATACGGTGGGAAAATAACCCCTAAATCATTGGTCGGCCCCAACGAACTTAGTTCACATGAAACATCAAACTGCTTGACTTATCTTTGGTCTGCTTTGTCTGACCCCAAAAGTCTAACCGAAACTTTATGCCAATATACGAATGCACGATTGAATTATGAATTAGAAGTAGACGTATGTCTACTTGGTCTTTACTGGTGGAATAGATTTAGAATTAGAGCTTTAATTACTTTATCGTAAATTGGTAAGAATGTGTCCCTTCTTTTTACCATCCAAGCTCTTTATATATTATAATACAAACATTAATCACATCAAGATATATTTTATGTGTTAATAAATTGTCCCATATTTCTTTTGTTCCACTGTGCTTATGGTATTTTCCAACCAAACTGCACATACAAAACTGCTTTCTCTTTTCTTCCTCCCACGAAAGTCATTGTCATCTCGATGTAAGTCTGCGTGACGGTGAAATCTTTTTAGGCAGCAAGTTGGAGTTGCTTCTGTTCTATTTCTTAATATTTAGGAAAGCAGCTTTAACGTAAGAAACCGGAGGGTTTTTCTTTTAAAAAAATTGTTCTTTCAATATAATATACAAATACTTTGTCAGCTTTTCAAGAGATTTCTTGAAAGTCACTGCTAATTGAATAACACAAACTAATCATACGGGCAGGAAATTCGTGATTTTTATAACACGGTGACCCCTAGGGTAGGGGGATGTTCGACAAGAAAAATGTTGATAGATACCAGATGAAGCGTGTAAATATGGCGCGAGAACAGAATCTTTGAGTCATGTTGTGTGCGACCCGCTCCCGCCTATTGGACATCACTCCCATGCCCATTCCATTAGTTGATAGTTAGTTTTTTTTTTAAGTTGACATGACAGAGATTGATTGTTGCCTTAGTAATATGTACAAAATCTGTTTACAGAGATAAATTGGAATAAATTAGTCGCACATGCTCACAAATACACAAAAAAGTTGTTGTAATTTGAGTGCAAGCAACTTACGATAAGTGCATTAAGTCAGGAAGTCATGAAAGTTTCATGATTTATTAGGTAACTTGTTGGGGGGGGGGGTAATGTTCATTTGTTTTGGTGTTGGTGTTGATTAAGACATTAAATTTTAATTCGAGGCAATTAATACGAAGCTGTCATATAAATTACTACGACAAATAGTTAATTTGTTGATTGATTATAACACTCGTAATTGAAATACCAATCCGACTGATTTATTTACAAATCAGCCTAAATGACATTTATAGGGAAATTCTTGCTCGGCCCACATTGGTAGCTAAAGCCGAAACATTCTTCATTGCAATCTATCATATTGTGTAATAGTGTCATGGTCAAAGATTCGAAATGATTCGATTCAAATGAATTCCTTTTAGCCCTTCCTGCGGAATTTAACAGAATTTTTGAAACAGCAAACGTTCCTTGTAGTTTCAAAAGAGAAATTATTTTCCCATTGTACTAAAAAGGTGACTATGATGATCCAAGAAATTACAGGGGCACATCTTTCTTAAGTACAACGGCTAAGCTGTTTGGAACTATTTTGTGTAAAAGACTCATTCAGTGGGTCTCTGATAAGAAAATTCTTCAAAACCCAAGCGGGTTTTAGAAAGAATTAATCAACAATTGATCAAATTTTCTCACTCATTAACATTGCCGAAATCTACAAAAGCCAACAGAAGAAGTTGTATACATTCTTTGTCAATTTCCGTGCAGCCTTTGACTCAGTACTGCGCGTGGCACTATTTTATAAACTCCACGTAATAGTATTTTCTCAGAAAGTCATCAGCATTTTAAGGGCAATATATGGCAGTAATTTAGCATACATCTGGGATGGCGAATTTATTTCTGATGAGTTTGGAACATCAATGGGGATGAAGCAAGGTGGCGTACTGAGCGCGCTTTTATTTATTCTATTCTTCAATGACATAACCGATTCTGTGAGGGGTGGAATAGAACTGAACCAAGTAAAGATCCCTGCGCTTATGTATGCTGACGACATCGTTTTCCTCTCTGAGACAATCAAAAGTATGCAGTTGATCTGAGTACTGCAAGCTATGGAACCTGAGTGTTAATATTGAAAAATCAAAGATGATGATATTTAGAGGCGGAAACGGTAAATATTCACGCAACAAAATGTGGTACCTTCAAGACGAACGTATTGAAACATCAAAATCTTTTCTATTATACGGATCCCAGGTGTGGGGTTTCAACCCTTTTGAGGAACTAGAAAGGTTTCCACGATACTTCTTAAAACGAATTTTTCACCTACCTAGCAACACTCCTAATTATATGTTGCACTTGGAGACTGGTGTACCTCATCTTTTCCAGGAATGCTCTGCGTTTGCACTTTGATTTTTTAGTTAAAGTTACTAAGATGGAACAAGGTAGGCTACCTAAACTGGTGCTCAACCATATAATTTCAAGAAGAATTCATCTGTATCAAAATTGGGAGAGTTTAGCGACTTCAGTCTTAGTTTAACAACGGACGATCATGGTACAACCTTAAGATCCAAATTTTACGCGCTACTGTCATCAATTGGACGAGATAGATACGAGAGATGCGTAAGTGGTGCTCGGAGCTCTCAACATAGAAAATACTACACGCAACTTGGATATGATCTGCAAGATGAAACATACTTTCTAAAAAGCAACTCAATCGACAAAATAAATCTAATATTAAAAGTAAGAGGTGAGCTGATCGCACTCAATTTTATTCCGCATCGCCCTGAGCTACCAATCCTTTGCATTATGTGTAACTTTAATGTGAGGGAGGACGTTTCCCACTTTATAGCTATGTGCCCTATATTAAAAGAATACCGTCTGGTTCAATCCAGGGCAACTGAGATGGACGAGAAGATAGCACTGAGCATTCTTAATGGAGAATATGGGTGGAACGTGTTATACAACTACACTAATAAGGCGTTAATATATAGAAAATGTATCGTGAAGGAAAGTTTTTAAAATAGAAACGCTATTATAATTAGTTCTCGTTATATTATTGTTAAATTCTTTATGCGAATATTTAAAATTTATAAATGTACTATGTTGGTACACTCATATTTTATGTAAAAATCCCAAATGTCAATCTGGTAGACGGTGAATAATGACCAAACCTACGTAGGCTCGAAAACTATGTTTAATTATGTACCAACTTATCTTTTTATAAAATAAAAGTCTTATCTAACTAAACTAAATAACAAACTCGTGTTTTCATGAAGCTTACCATTTTTATGTTCACAAGAATATCAATATTCTTCCCAGATCTCTTCCTAAAACTATATGAAGTTAACTCGAGTTATCTCAAAGAAAGATACATTTCGTTGGCATATGCTGCTCGCAAGGAGCTTCACAACAACCAGAATCACCGCTACGTGCTTTAGCTCGCCTTATATCACAATAGCCCAGCACCTCGCTGTTAGGTTCGCTGTCATGGCAAACAGCACCAGCGCTTAGCTCTGATCACATCTCCATTGTGATCACAGTGGATAGACCAGACAACTTTGTCATATACGAACAGCGAACCTTCATAAACCACAATTAATCCAAGTCAAGTGATTTCGTCGATATGAAATTACACCAGTTGCCTTATACATTGAATGCTATATCTGGTGAGAAGACCTTCCGTGACATTGTAGTTCGTCCCGACAAAAGATTCACTCCCGGAAAAATCAAAAAGGTCATTCCATCCTTTCCGTCGAAAGCCCTCCGGCTTGCCGATCGACGCGACGCGAGTTACGGATCCTGCTCACCCTCGAGTTACTCAGCTAACCAAGGATATACAAAAACTGGTTGCCGATCACCGACGATCCAAGTGTCTGAGTCATATTGAGGAAGGATAAGCCTTCCAAGGCACTTGCCGATCATTATAAGGGTGCGAATCACTTTACACGTGCGCAAATTATAGAAAGAAAATCGCTTTAGCCGTAGAACGAATATCATTCTGTTAACAATTAGAGCCCGGCTATGACTTTCTTCAAACAATCTCACAAGAAATAATCACATGGTGCTAAGTCAGTTGATTAATTATGATGAACAAATGTTATGTTGCTTTTTTGAAGAAATGCAAGTGTTTTCTATGCCGTATGTAATGGAGCCGAGTCTTGGTAAAATATCCAGCTATCATTTGGATAAAAGTGTTTCGATTCTTTGATAAGGGGATTTAAGCTGTTGCTCATGTAGTAATCTGCATTTTTTTAGAACCTGGCGCAACAAAAATTGGTGGGTGTTACGTCAAAATTAGATGTTTCTAAAAATGTCATGAAACCTATCGGATTAGAAGGTTTTGTAAAGGGAAATAAATCCGCCCTAGTTTGCCCGCGGCTAAAATATTTCTAAATTCTTTGGCCATGGGAATTTTTTAATTAAATCTGTGAAACATATCTTCCATTTATAACGTTTCAGTAAAAGCCCAGTAGCCGGTGGTAGTACACAATACAGCATAGTCTACCAACTCGCTCGTAAGATCGTCAACAAGAAACACCACATCAACTACCCTGTTAAGGCAATAGACGGCTCTTTAATCCTTATGGAGGAACAACAATTAACCCGCTGGAGAGAACATTTTAAGAATGTTTTGAATTGCACTTCGCCAGGCACGTCCATCAACCCACATATGCAACCTAGTAGGCTACTTAACATCAGTGTCGCTACTCCTTAGTTGAATGAGATAAGGACGAAAATTCGTTAACTGCAATCAGGTAAAGCAGCAGGCAAATACAACATCTACGCAGAAATTTTTTAAGCCGACATCGAGCTAACTATGCGAACATTGCTTGCGATATATCAAGGTATCTGGGAATCTGAAAAGAAGGCTTTATAGTCAAAATCCCCAAGAAAGGTGATTTGAGAAATTGCGAAAACTGTAGAGGAATTACCCTGTTAATAAACAAAGTGATCTCCTCTATAATAGCTAGGCGCTTACGGAATGCGGTAGAGCCAATTTTGAGAAGTGAACAAAGTGATCTCCTCTATAACAGCTAGGCGCTTACGGAATGCATTAGAGACAATTTTGAGAAGTGAATAAGCAGGATTTCGCCCAAACCATTCTTGTACTGATTAAATTAACACCCTGCGTATAATCATTGAAGAGTCAGTTGAGTTTCGCTCTCCTCTGTATATGGTTTTTGTAGATTTTAAACGCGCTTTTGATAGCTTGGGCCGAAACATGACGTGGCAGATATTGTCTAGCTATGGTGTTTCGGAAAAACTCATTAACATCACTAAGGAGCTGTACCGCGACTCAACATGCCGCTTCATTCTTGACGGTTATCTTGGCTCACCTTTCAACATCTACTCGGGAGTCAAGCAAGGTTCCTTCCTCTCACCATTGCTTTTCACATCGACTGGGTGATGAAGATAGTAACCCGTACTCCATCGGGTTTGCCATGGAATGTTTTTCACCGCCGAGAAGACCTGGACTATGCCGATGATATCTGTCTTTTCTCACAATCGCTAGGTGACATGGAGCGATAATTAAACCCAATAGAACTCCACGCTAACAAAGTGTGTTTAAAAGTTAACGTCTCAAAAACAAAACTATTTCGTTTTAACGCTAGTGGAACATGTGATCTATCGATTGACGGACATCAGATAGAGGAAGTCGATAAATTTTGTTATTTGAGCAGCTGGATGTCAAAAAATTAATGGTGGTGTTGACTCGGATGTGTGCTCTCGTATAAACAAGGCCCGACACTTCTATAGTTTGCTAACGATCTAAAGATTCCGGGAGATTTGCGAGGAGTTCCATATTTTATTTAGCATACTACTTTCTCTCAGTACTCTTGTATGGCTGCGAAACGTGGAAAGTCACAGAGTCAATGGCAACGAGCCTCCATGTCTTCGTCAACAAGTGCTTAAGGAGGATACTGAGAATAAGATGGCCGGACAATATCACCAATCAAGACTTGTGGAGAGTAACACAGCAGGAAGTAATCGCGATCACCATCAGATGAAGAAAATGGAGCTGGATTGGCCACACTTTAAGAAAGCCAGCGGATGATATTACGAAACTAGTACTCGGCTGGAATCCATATAAGAAGCCGTCGAGTTGGCCGTCCTAGCAAGACATGGAAAAGGAAAATAGAAGATTAAGCAAGATCCCAGGGGACCGAGTGGCATCTCTTGAAACCTCAGGCGATAAATCGGGTTCGTTGGCGGGCGTTTGTAGAAGCCCTATGCTCTCCCGCGGAGATAAGGAAAGAAAGAAGAAAGAAAAGATAAAGTTGTTTGCAATTTAAAAAGTGATATGTTGCACGATATGGAAGTCATTTTGGAACATTATTGTTTGCGTTGAATAAATAGTCTGGAGGATGGATTATTGCAAATTAAAATGATCGAACTTAGCCATTCGGAAGCGCGATGCGTCTACAATTAATTATAGAGAAGACGGCGAAGAATTTCACTGTATTGTGGCATGAATGTGAAACTGTCCAGAGGAATTAAGAAAATTATATTTTGGTATAATAAGATATTTTGGTTTAATAATGACTTTTGATCCTTCATCCTTTAATTTATTTTACTTTTGAATAAGTATCTTTCCAAAGATAAGAAGAATTCTTCAAATTATATAAGTCCTTCTTCTTTGGTATTTGAAACATTGTCTTGCTTAACATAAAACGAATTCTGCTCATCAGCCGCTGATTATGAAAAAGAGTTTGGAATTAAGCTGAATGAAAATAATTTCATTCGAATTAATCGACAGTTCTCAGACATTCAGCTCATTTTAAAATAAATTGCCGGATCCAGAAAAATACTAATTAGAGATTCATTACCGGATGTCTAATTAATTGAACAAACTGAGACAGAAAAGAAGCTTACAAAATAAAGCACGAAATCCTGTTTTTTTTGTTTTTGTCTTGCATTCGCCGTAAACACTACATAAATCCTTGTGAATTCGCAATAAACCATCTTGATTAATATAAATGTGTTTTCCTTGGGAGTGATAACTTGGCCTCTAAGCATATACACATAGAGCACAGAGGACAACACTCAATTCTACGAAAACGAAACGAATAAAAAATTGTGTTATGACTTCTCCAGGACGCCAGGACGATTTGCAGCCGAGAAAGACCTGTCCAATATTCGAAAGTGATACAAAACACACACACACCTACATACGCATGCAAAAAGATTGACATCGAAGCAATTTAAATTGTACCCAAGATGGCATCCATTATCACTCATACAAACTTAAATCGACTTGGGTTTTTCAAACATGGATTTTCATTTAAATGTCTTGAGGGTGTGCGGCGATTGACTCAACTCGATTTTTTTCGTTGAAAAAGAAATCCTCTTTATGACTGTTGTGTATATCGAACGTATATCCCTTCTCATGTGAGCTTTATTTTCTTGTCCATCTTCATATGCCAGTGCAGTCCTAAAGGGACAATTTTTTCTTTGCACATTCGTGGGCCACTGAGATTGCCTCCAGCAATTTGTCGACAGAACTAATGGTGGCTAGAAATGTATAACAGCAAAAAAAAATCTCTTTGATAATTCTTCACACGTTCGTTATGTTAGTGCTTCGTGGGCGCATATAGACGATGATTCTTCTACGTGCCAATTATAGGCAGATAGACGATCCCAAGGATGTCCATCTCGAATAGACGACAAAACACAGTGGTAGCACTGACCAATGTGGTAGGTATTTCTTAGAAGGATGTATGTCCTTGATACACAGCAATTCTGATGAACGCTGCAGTTGGTAGTTTCCAGTTACTAGAAACAGAAATGTTGAACAAAAAATTCAGTTCGCAGAAAAACTTTCAGAGTAACTGGAATGTCTTTGCTTTTCTAAAAGAGTTGATAGTAAAAATGCAAAATACGAAAGCAGTCAGTAGGCTACGACCGAAAACTAGCTGTAGAGTTTATTATTGTTATATTTAGGTTCAAATATTGAATGATCAAGTGATGCTATCTATTTTTAGTATCAATGGACAGGGAATTCCTTTCCAACAGCCTTAAACATTGCATTATATTCTTAAAAATTTTAAAATCTCAAGGCGGCATACCGACCACACTTAATCGATCCACATTCCAAATTTTTTACAGACTATCTTGCCATTTTGTGGAAATTCGACACAATTTTATCCGAAATAAAAATAAAAAAGAATTTATAGATACTTTCGCCGCACTGTACAGCGATGAACACGACACTACTTCCTTTGTCACAGTCGTAAAGCTTTGGCACTATTTCTTATAACACTCCGACCGAAACCAATTTTCCCATTCTGAAGGCAAGCAACTGTGATTATATGTACCTCGCTGCGAGCATATCACATCCTCAATGAGATCCAAATGAACTAAAGCAAATTTGTCGGTCGTCCTGCACAAAGGCGTTGTGTGTGCCACATTCTTTAACCCTTCTGTCACCCTTCAAAAAAAAAATTACACTGTCTTCCAATTGAATGCATTTTATACAAAAAATATAAATAAATTATAGATCTGAAAAATAAATTGTTCAAGAAATTGATAAAAAATCCTTCAAATGAAGCACTAATCTTAAAAAATACGGTTATTATAAAAACCATGCAAGAGTATTATTTTCAAAGATTTCTCAAAATGTCTACGTAATATGAGAAGCTCATTCTAGAATCAATTGTATGCCCTAAGTATTTAAATTCATTCACTCTCTCAATTAAAAACACATATCACTGCAACTTGAGCTATCACAAAAAAAAAAACTTATTTGGGTTAAAATCCACCCTTATAGATCTGCCCCAATCAAGAATGACTTGAATGTTCGACAGAATTGCTGAATCCATTAATTTACGCGATCCAATCAAGCGAGAATTGCATTCTTTTTGGCAAAAAAAACTCCATGGAGGCCGATAACGTCGTATCATCAGCAAATGAGTGTATACCACAAGTTGTAGAGAACAACAGGTCATTGATATATATTAAGAATAGTGTAGGCGATAAGGATGACCCTTGAGGAACGCCAGCATTGATCACATGCGAAGATGAGGAAAAACCATTCAATACAACTTTTAATTTGCGGTTCCATAAATAATCCTCAATCCATGTAATGAGAGAGGTGTGTAAGTTGAGCGCACGAATCTTATTAATAAGACAAACATGCCATACGCTATCAAAAGCCTTAGAAATATCCAAGGACACAACGCTTGATTCACCTAGATTTTCAATGCTTCGCTCCCAACAATGAGTCTTGCACTTCATTGGTTCAACTGATGACCGTTTTTTGTGATTTGTGTATTGCACGTCAAATAAAAGAGCATTCGAATCCAGATAGCTCATTAGTTTGAAATTAATTATAGATTCCATTACCTTTGATAAAACCGACAACAGAGCAATAGGACGGTAGTTAGTAGCTGCAGATTTATCACGTTTTTTCGGGACGGGGACGGGTTGAATATTTTCCAAATTGACGTAAAAACACCTGTCTTCATTGAGAGATGAAACAATTTGCTAAGCGGTTTAGCCAAAGTATGATGACATCTTTTCAATAATAATGGTGGAATACCGTTGGGTCCAGTTGCTTTATTGGGGTCAAGTTCCTTAAGAACTTTGGAAACAACCCGTTGACGGTATATTGTAGACATACCTGGGACTACATTCGGAAGAATTGGTAGACTTTGGTTAGATAATGGAAGGGTTGACGCACATGCAAAATGCGAAGCTAAGAGATTGGCTTTCTGAATATCAGTGTTATAAAGAATACCATTATGGAATAAAGAAGGAAGAGAACAAGTCTTTTCTGCAAAGATTCTTTTAATCATGGCTGCAAACGACCAAAAGCTTCTACCGTTTGAATTTGAATCTAAAATTTTCCGCATGCTATCTCGAATCTTTTGGTCATTTATTATGTTTGACCTGTTAACTATAGCGTTACCTCTGTTTCGGGCAATTCTAAACATAACAAGGTTTTCTACGGATGGGCAATTAACGTAATCCAAATGGGCAGTTTTTTTACTTGCGACTGTTGAGCTACAGTTATTATTAAACCACTAATTGCTTTTCTTAAAGGTGGAAGGAATGAAATAGCAAAATTATTGACGTGGTCAGATGAGATGCTTTATCAGCATTATTGTTGGAAAAACAGGTTGACCAATCAAATGAGCTATAAAATTGGTTCAGGAGCTCCCAGTTAGCATTTTTGAAATGCCAAAGTAGCCTTTTACGAATAGGTTCTACAAGGGCTAGGTTTATTGAAAATTTGGCAAATACCAGAGCGTGGTCGGAAAGGCCTAATGGAGCAGATATATCAATTAAATATTTATCTGGCATAGAAGTTAGAAATAAATCGAATAGGTGAGGTAATTGACCAGTTGTATCGGGATATATAGTTGACTTATCGACGAGTTGTGTGGGAAGATTAATATTTGAAAATAGTTCAGCGGAAGAATCATTATGGACATTAAAATCGCCCAAGACTACCAGTTCTGATGTTGGTGAGGATTGGTAAATCTTGTCAATATTTTCCGATAAATAATCAAATTCATTAAAAGTGTCATCAGGTGACAAATTAGGACTACGATAAACGGAACAAATAAACATTGAATGGTTTGAAATTTTCATTTCAATCCATATGGATTACAGTTCGGAACAATAAACTTAGGAACACTAAAAGAGATATCATCTCTAATAAAGAGAACAACCCCTCGATGCGGAACCAAACAGTCGACACGAGAATACCCCGGACATTGAAAATCATTTGGAGTACCCATAATATTACTAAGGAATTTACTTGGAAATTCGGTATCTTACAGATATATGTAAATGTTGCATACATAAGCAGAAAACTATCCGGACCGGAAAACTATTTCAAATTGAGTCATTATTTTGCTTACTTTCTAATGGTAATTATACTGTCTGTAGTCTCGTTACGTTCAAGTAATTTTTGATACAAGCTTTAAACCATCTTACCAACACCGACTCTTTTTCAAAAATACCCTAACTGAGCACCTAGCACCTGTTTCTCTAACCGCATTGGTCTTAGCTCTGTACTTCATAGGCTTACCTTTTTTATATAATTTTGATATACATTTGCGGAAACCCTTAAGCGTTGGAACCTTGTAGGTGAGTACTTAGGCAGTCTATGTACATAAGTCATTGATCCAAATCTTATAAAAATTAAATTTCTAGAAGGAGCCGGCCTATCTGCTTCAATACTACCCTAAGATTTCTTCTCTGTCGTTGAAAAGAGCACTTCTTCAACGGTTAACATCTTGAAATTACTACGAAACTTTTTAGAGTTTTTGCTTAGAAAATTGTCGCCTATGCGCTCCTAATATACAAAAAAGCGAAGTAATTTAGATTTTTATTTTCACGGTTATAATAAATGTTTGCTATGCACAGGACAAAACGCTCATAAGAATGGTTCTACGCTTAGCTTGGTTTATCTAAAATGTATAAGGGGCTTTGAGCAATAGAGTATATCTTGATAACTGGAATGAATTTAAAGAATTTTTACGATACAATTGTCCAACTTTAAATTGTAATCTCTCACGAAACGACCATAAGGTAACAGCAGGGTTAAAGAAGATCAGCATTTTGCTACCCCATCATATCCTTTTCGCATTCGTATGCAGCCTTTGTGCTGGAATTTGTTGCTTCCTAATAATAAATATATAGGGAGCTTATGGTTAAGAATCCGTTGCAGTGAGTAGTGAGAGATGGAAAAATTCTTGTTGCAAAAGAGATTGTGTGGGTGTGCTTCTGTGCCGGAATTAGTATTAGTGGTGGCATAATAAACTATGTACACATTATGTATGTGTTGCACATTTTCTAAGCATTTGAGAAGAATACTCTCGAAAAACAGAGATACCATCTGACGTATCAAAGGTATGGACTCTAGTATTTTTCCACTGAAGTAAGTTCTTTATTATATACTTTGTAGGCGTCCCAGTATCTCTCTTTTCTTTAGCTTTTGGCTGAGTTCAACAGTTTTCTGCAGCTGCTTCTGCGCCGCCGCAATTCAGATGACCACCAGTATTTTCTGGATATTTTCTAGCCCTTAGTGCTGAAGGGAAGAGGGAAGTGTGAACAGTTAACATGTCGTTTAAGTGTTTCTCTGTATTTGAGCTAATCATGTGAGCTAATCTGAACAGTGATCTAAGAACTAATTCTCAGCCGAAACCTTCCAGTCCAGAATACTTTGATTAATGAAATCGGAGACAAAAGCTATGTTTAAGAATTCCTGTCTACTTTTGGCGATGAACGCTGGTTCATTTCCAATATTGGATACAGGTTTGAACTTAAAAGATAAACAAAAAGTAACTAACCTCTATCGTTAATGTCAGAACGTGGTCGTGTGATAGATATGTCGATACTAGTCAGTAAGTGTCTTTGGCAGTTTCTAGTATCGCCACGTTGATATCACGGTCGCTTAAGTAGGGCGTAGGAATACATATGAATTAATCTTCACTATTATGCTGGATCTAGGTTTACCTTTATCGGTAATATATAATGGATGATAACTAGAACTCCTAAGCCCAGAAACCATCCATGGTTCCTGGATCAAGACTATATCCTGTCTTTCTATACAAAGACTGAGTCCTTTTTGGAGTGCTGGAGGATAATCTGAACTAAATGCAGCATTTTTACTACAGATAGGCAGAGAAACCTCCACTACGGTATTCTTTCTGAAGGCGAGCTGAGAAGCTCTTCTTCATTAGGGAAGTCTCTGAAAGCGAAGTCATCTATCCACAAATGCAACAGAAGTTCAGCGATGGAGACAGATGACAGTGACGGGGTCACTGAATCTGTGGGGTAATATATTGAAGGAAAGGTGATGGATGCTCTAGGGTCGGGAACGTAGAGCTCCAGGTCTGAAGGAATGGGGGGGGGGCAGTTTACTTGCTTCCACCTCGTCCTTTTCGTAGATCCGAAATGTGATATGATTCCATCGAAATATTATCACGCCTTTAGTCTTCGCCAAAGGAGATAGGGTTTCCTGATTAAACACAACAATTGCGGATCTGTAGGAGCCCTTTTTCTCCTCACTCCTACACGTAGTTGGTACAAATACAATTAATCATTTAACATTTATTGACATTAAGTTGAAATATTTCTGACAATCTGGCTACTCTAAACACAATGACTTATCCAGATTTTGTTGCATGCCTCAGTGAAGTTCAATTCACCCAATCCTCGCGCTATTTTGCACTTACATTTTTACTTGCCATAAAATGGATCTTAACGATGACTGCAGTTATAAACGTATCCTACGCGTACGTGTACCATTGCGTATAAGGAAAGATTTTCCATACTCCATATCGAATTGTAGGCAAACATAAGTCAGAGATGGAAATAGACGTACATTGGCTATCTATTTGGTCGGATTCCTGCAGATGTGATGCATTAAACCGAACTTGGCTCTCGGAAGGGTCTTCTTCTTTTCCTTCTTTTTCTTTTTATCCAATTTCAGCTGCATCGCTTCTATCCACAAATATTACAGTTGATCCCTTTGAATGGAAGATATCACACATATATTACAATTCACATACTCGTATGTTGAGATTCGACCAGTTACGAGTATGAATCTTTCAACCTTTCCCAACTCTGATGCTATAGAGAAAATTTTTTTCCGTCGACAAATGAATGCATACATTTCAGTGCTCAACATCGTTGCAATGAATATGAAAAATATAATTTTGCCTTAGGGATGAATTGAGAGGATTACATTTTTAGCATGCGCTCAAATGTGATTGTGGTGTTATGGACATTCCGATTAAAACCTTTTAACGAAGAAGCTGCTAAAAGCTTATTTGAAAAGCAGATGAAATAAAGTTATGCTAAGATGAGTGTGATAATTGACACTCGCAAAGGGACCAAATTAATTGTCAAACAGAATTTCAAAAAGGAAAAATCCTTGACAAAGTATTATATATAACAGTCATGGCTTAAGCAGTAGTCATGATGATTTGATTTCTAATTGGAAATTATTTGATGAGAATGTACCAATGGATATCGAATGAAATCTACACTTTACTTACTTACTTACTTATGTCCTATATCCACTTGTGGGTACGCCTACGCACCATCGCATGCGGTTCCTGGCTATGAGCTTCAGTTCTCTCCAACTCTTCCCCAATTGCAGTGACTCCTCCTCAACTGTTCTGCGCCATGCATTTCTTGGACGACCCGTTCTTCTACCAACCTGAGATAACGGATTACATTGCATTGCGTAGTTTTCTATGGAACTGTCGCCTTTTCGAAGTGTATGACCAATCCACTGCCTCTTCCGTCGTTGGATGGTTGTGCCTATTGGTTCCTGACCCGTTCTCTGGTAAAGATGTTCCGTAGGCACCTATTTACGAACGTTTGTAATATTTTTGTGATAGTAGCGGTCACCTTCCAAGTGCTGCACCCATACAACAGCACACATTCAACATTTGAACGGAACTGTCGCAGCTTGGTATTTAAGCTGATTGCATTGCTTCGGACATCATTCCAAACACTGATTTTGTTTTGCCGATTTGGTTGACAATGTCCTGTTCGGTTCCACCTTCGGTCGAGACAATACTACCAAGATATTGGAAACTCTCTACTCTCTCTACCGGCTGTCAAGCAATGTTTACTTGAGTTACCGAGTTAGTGCCGAGGTGGATGATATTGGTTTGGCAGTATTAATCTTCAAACCCACAACATTTTCCACATTTGTTGTCATTTGGTGCAGGTCCATAATACTATGTGAGAGAAAACAAACGTCGTCAGCGTAGTCCAGATGTTTGAGTTTAGATTTAAGAGTCCAAAGAATTCCTCCATTTCCAGTAGATAAAGCTGCGCGAAGTACATCGCTAATCACCAACAAAAAAAGTATCGGCGATACAATGCAACCTTGTCGTACCCCACTTAGGATCTCGAATTCTTCTGACAGCCTTCCTCTATGCAGCACATGACATTTAAAGCCATCATAGATTGCTTTTATAATAGCTATGAGTTTATCGAGTATGCCTCTCCTGCGCAAGGCGAGCCAGATAAACTGTCTGTTGACACTGTCAAACGCCTTCTCAAAATCGATGAACAGCAGGTGCAGTGGTGACCGGAATTCAACGCACTGTTCAATAATTATCCGCAGGGTGTTTATGTGGTCTACACAGGAGGATCCAGTGCGAAAACCTGCTTGTTCGGCATCGAGTGTATCTTCCAGTTGTTCCTTTATTCGCTCAAGTACTACTTTGGCTATTACTTTTGCAACTGCAGGAAGAATGCAAATGCCTCTCCAGTTTTCGCACTCCATAAGACTATCTTTTGTAGGGAGCTTGACAATCTTTCCCTTCTTCCACTCGTCAGGGAAACTTTCTGCTTTCCAAAATCTCTCTATAAGAGGATATAAAAGCTTTGCTGATGTCGTTGGAGCGACACGTAGAAGCTCTGCGGGTATACCATCTAATCCTACCGACTTGTTGTTCTTTAGTGTATTGATCACGGTAGCGATCTCATCTTTACTGGGAGTTAAGGTGCGAATTCGGGAAATTTTTACTTCCGGTAGCTCCGTTTAATTTGGGTGCATATCGTTGGCGAATACACGGTTAAGGACCGTAGAGAAATTCTCCTTCCATCGCTTGAGCTGATCCTCATCTGAAACGAGTACGGTACCATTTATTTAGGCGTTTCACCGGATGTTGGCTAGAGCGGTGCGACCACCTGTCAGCTCCTTGGTGATTCTGTAAACGGTTCTGATATCGCACCTACTCGCTGCTTCCTCTGCTTCTGTGGCCAGGTTGTTAATATAATTACGTTTGTCACGCCTTACACTACGCTGCACTTCTCTCATTTTTCTTCGATACATGGACTCTAGCTCGCTCCTCGCTGCTGCTGGGGTATCTACAATACGAGCTTTTAGTAGCTTACGCTCTTCAATCCGCCTCCAGGATAAGCCACGTGCTGTACCTTGCCAGGCTTCTACCAACCATACTTTCCGCTCCAGATGTGAAAACATTTTTCACAGCCTTCCAATGTTCTTGAACGGTTGTGGGCAGTGAGCTGCTGATTGCTTCCACTCCTTGCGATAAATGACCCCTTAATTGCTGGCGTACTGAGGGGATCTTTAGCCGGCCGATGTTATACCTAGGCATTCGGATGATATTGCGGATTCTTTGAACTGATACAGTACGTAACTGGACAGTAGCTATCATAAGGTGATGATCCCGTACCATACCCATGTCGGCTCCTCGTCTGTTTCAGACGTCTAAAAGACAGCTCCTAAAACGTCGGCTGATCGCCACATGGTCGATTTGTTTGGATGATGATTGCATGTCAGTTGCCAGCCAGCTGACTTTGTGGCAGGTCTTATGCTCAAGCATGGTGCCTCCTATAATAACGTGGTTGGTGTTGCAGAAATCAACAAATCGTTCACCATTGTCATTTCGTTCGCCAAGGCCGTGCTTCCTAATCACATGTTTGAGTCCTTCGTTGTCGTTGCCTACCTTGGCATTTAAGTCCCCCATCACGATGGCGATATCTTCGTTCGGCGTTGCGTTGAATACAGCGCTTACCTGATTGTAGAAGTTGTCCTTTTCATCCTCAGTCGAAGGATTCGTTGGTAAATCTACACTTTGATGAAGCTGTAATAATATCCCATTCAGCTCAACAATGAATAGTAAAAAAAATACAAGTACAGCAATCCAACGACATAACTGTTAATTAGGCAATTTATTAATTCATATCTTAAAGAATATAAAACAGCAGAAAATGACAATACAAATATTAAGTCCGCAATTAACTTCTACCCATACATTTCTTACGCATAAAACTAAAGAACAATATCCTTTAGGACACTATAATGTTTAGTGTAGGATTTACTTTTTTAATTCTTCTTCTCCTTCTTTGTTTATTCATACAACACGCTTACGCCTATAGGCAATATGCACAGTTAAATGCCATTGGTAATAGCTCTCGAGGAAAAAAACATTCTCAAGGATAATGCACTTGACTATTCTCGGCCGACGGCACTGTTGAGCTCAACTTGGAAATTTCATTCCATTCGGAATCGGCCGAAGATTTATGCATCATTCAGGAATGAACTCTTATCGTCTTGCGTACGTGTTGGTCGTGGCTGTCACCGTAGAATTGAGGTGATACGGTCCCTATGTACGTTCTTCGGGTGCATCGCACTACACCTACAACAATAGCAGCAGTGTATCATTACGGAGAGCACTTACGTTAAGTAAGGTATTTCTGCTAGGTACCATTATCAGAAGGCTTCTCGTTGTCATAAAGAGGACTTGCTTTTTTTATGTTCGCACACATTTTCTCCTCTTGAATTTGCGCTGATTCGAGTTTACATCACGGACCATAACTCCTTGATATTATTACACGAAACACCTACAGCTGAGATTAAAATGGAATCAGATCTTTTATTTAAAAACTAACAGGTGTACCTTCAGTTATTGTTAAAAATTGGTAAGTGTCCCCTTGCACAAGTTTGCTGCGTACAGTGGAGTGTGAATATACGCTTTAGGTAGCGCGTTGCTTAAGATTTTTTAGCAACTGTTTTTCGATTAAAGAAAAAACACCGAACTCTTTCTAAAATTAGCTGCTTTTTTATTTTTTTACGAAGAACGTTACTTGTAGTAAATCAGTTATTAGGACACACAGAGCAAATCGCACTTTTCTTCTTCATCTTTGCCTTCACAATTTTCCTTATTTGTTGCTGGCTCTGCTTGTACGTTAGCGCCAGATTATTCTCTCTTGAACAATAAACTAAAAATATAAAATTAATTACTAGGACAAAATAACACATAGTGCAATTTAAGTTCAATTAATTCTAATCAGTGTTATAAACATTAAACATAATCATTTTTGTTTCTACAACCGGGGTCCGGTCGGGATTTCAGGTCCCAATTTTTTCCTGATGTCATCTAGTTTGGCTTCTCCAAACTCTGGGCGTTCTGGTCTATATCACTGTTTCAGCCTAGGTTTGCCAGTCTCGTTGCTGTGTCCCATAAAATCGCAAAGAGTTCCGAAGCAAGATCGTATTCGCTTATGCGAGCTTGGTGTCCTGATAACCGGAACCTATGTAAACGTCGCAGTAATGCTCATAGATTTCATAACTGCTGAATCTTCGGAATCATCCTTGTTCATGTACGCGGCCACCAATTCTTCGTAAGACTTTCCTCTCAAATGCAGTTGAGGAGAAAATGATTTTTGCTCAGCACCTAATTCACGAATCCATAAAATAGTACTGGTATGGAATTGTCTTACTCGTAGACACCAGAAGCTTGGACGGCATGGGTAAATTCTTGAAGCCATATCAAATACCATATTAGGCTTTATTGACATTAAGAAGCCATGCGCGTATATCTGGTTCCTTGCTGTTATCGAGTGATACAATTGACCCAAGAAACGAATAGTTAACGAATTGCAATACTTCTAATTCGCGCTCCACTTTCTTCATTGATGGACCAATATTGAATAACATGCTTATGTATGGTTATGTTCTTAGTTATTTGCAGCTTCAGATTTTGTGCCAGCTACCAATGATATCCCAATATCATCTGCACTATCTAAACCAACCGAGGAGGGTACCTCTTGCCGTTACATCAGAGTCTCGTATCGCTTTCTTCGACGATAGGTTGAAGAGGATGCAGGACTCTCCATATCCCCTTGCATTACCCAATATGGATGCGGTCATTAATAATGATCCTATTTGACTTTAATTGTCATGGTCATTCTACATAATCGTTGCAGTTTATTTGGTGTACCGAATTCTCTCCTGGCTTAATAAAGTTCTACTCTGACCTACTCTGACCCTAAAAAGTCTATAAATAGATGGTGGATTTAGTTTGGAACTCTTGAAATTATGAAAAAATTATGGAAACATCAAAGTGTGAAAATCAGAGACCAGTTGTCGATTTGCATGGTTTGTTCCAATGATGACTTTAGCGTATTAGAGGGACTATCAGGATAGACAATGAAATATTATATGCAATATTCAACACTGCTGTAAGTTGTAGTCTCTGCTTTTTTTAAAATTGGATAGTAGATAGCTCTTATCCAGTCTTTTGTCATCGTTTCTTGCTGCCATACTTGAACTTTAAGTTTGTGAATAGCTTTTCACCAAGCGGGATCATAAGATTAAATCAGCTTCGCTAGGATGTCATCTGATCCCAGGGTCTAAGTGTTTTCGCTCTGCTTAATTCTTCTACACTTGGTTGTGGTAGCATAGTTTGTACAAGAGGGAAGAGGAGATGTCTATGAGATTGTGTTTTGAATGCCTCTGGATCATAGTGATGTCGGAAGACAGAGCTTGGCAGAGCAGTCAACATACGTGTTTACGGCTGAACAAGGAATCCCCGAACTTAACTGTACGTCCGAAGATGGGCTTGAGGGTAAACTGATGAGCATTTAGAACGCCACAAGTATTGCGGTTGATATATTGGATACAACTGGCTATTTCTCTTGAGCACCGCTGGTAGGAGCAGGAAATGTTCCTGCGGTGTTCAAGCGAATCTATTGATTTCGCTATATTTTTGTTACCGATAAATTTTTTCGCGCGGTTTTTTATACTATCTTGCTGATGCATAGTAGTTTTAGTCGCACCAGACCAGATATGGCAATTGTACTCAAGTTTAGGGCGAACAAACACCTTGAATAGTAGTAGCCAGATCAGAGAGAGTGAAATATTTCTTGCACCGGGCTAGAAAACCTTAAAATTTCGCAGCATTTTTGGCGACGGTAAATATGTGGTCATTACAACGAAGCTTGTCGTTAACGCACATACCGAGAATTGCGCTTAGACGACAGGAGACAGCATTGGGTTAAATTCTACTCGATGGATTTCTCCCCATTTTTTTATGCTGCCTAGGTCTGAATTTAACGTGCATAACATACGAAGTTGAGTTCCACATGGGATGTGGAGGGACGTTCCTTAAACGTATATGAGAAGCTGATAGCGCTGTCGTCAGAGAAAAAGTGAATTGGATTGGAAGTCACAGTCACAGTATGTTTTCCAACTTCTCGGGAAGAGTCCAGAAGAATAGGATGGATGTAGTAGCTTCCGCAATGGTAATGCCAACTTGGAAGAACACCTTTTCAGAACTATTGTAGAAATACCATCTGGCCCAGCGGAATTGTGAGTGTTGAGATGGTTTAATATTCTAATAACTGCGCGTGTACGAATGAATACCTGTCCCATAGAGTTTCCAATACTCTGATGTGCAGGAGGAAGCAAATCACAATCTGAAAGCGCGGAGATAGCTGCGAAATGCGCAGCAAATAGATTGGCTTTGTATATAGAGCTGACAACTGCTCTGTCATTATAAATGAGAGTTGGAGTCGATGATATTATTCTTTTCACGAATGACCAATCATTTCTGGTGCGTTTAAGATTTGTTCGGTTTTCCTCAGTATGGTTTGCTTTGTAAAACCGAAAACATGCCTCTTTAATCCTAATCTTTACAGGTCGAATCATACCATCCATCTTCATTTGGTCTAACAGACTTATTCTTGGAAGGCTTAATATTTCTCATATCAATAAGGATGATGTCTGTGATTGCATCAGCGGTGGCATCGCGAAACAATAGCAACCAGTTAATTCTCAAAAAGAAGTTGTTAAGGCCGTCCCAATTAGCTTTCTCGTATTGCTATATTGTTTTTGTTTTTGGAGTTTTTTCTCTAACTGAGTAAGCTGGTTAAACTCAGCGAATAACTTAACATACTTTCCTTCGGGTGTTGTCTGGCCAGAATGGCGAAGCCACCCAGAATTGTGTACAGAATCGCCCGCAATAACAATTTCAATTTTACGATACTCCTATTTTGTGACAAATCTGAAGATTGAATCAGGCAGTGCAACATTCTTTAATTTTGGGCTCCGTATAAAAAGCAGTAGTGAATGTTGCCCTCCAGTACCTTTACTTTGAGCCATATGAAATTAAATACCGAATTGGAACATTGGCTGATTTGAGGCAAAAGCTGAAACGCAACATCACTCCGGGCATAGATTGCATGTCCGCGTCGAGGGAAATATAATGGCACCAAGAATTATCAAATACCTGAGTTTCACTCAGTGCCAGAATTGCTGGCCTGTGGGCATGTACATAATTAAACACAGCGAAAGAATTCGTGCTCAGCCCAGGTATGTTTCTGAGATACACCGTGGAATCACACATAACTACAAAAAACAAACACACAAAACGCAACTTACCGCTTCTTTTAATCGAATTTGTGTAATGGATGTCTCACAATGCATTATCAACATAAATTGTCCCAAGTTGTACCTTCACGACAAAATGAGTTAAATCACCAGAAGAAACAATCAGTCAGAATCCGTTATAAAGAATTAGATTATTAAACTGGCGCATGCAAAATATACGACAGTTATGTTTCACTAAGTTCTTTAGCTGCTTTGTTGACTAGGGGGCACACGCACACGGACTATTGCGACCTATCTAAGGTGCGGCCACAGCCTAGTAATGGTGTGCCGATTGCTACCGTAAACATTCAAACAAAAAACCGAATGCAAATTACCAAAGTGACATGCAAAGGAAAAAGTTGGGAACAAGCAAAAATCTAGGAACATCTCAGGGATCTTCTCACTAATCGGAAAGGTAACGCCCGACATACCAACTCTATTTATTGGGCTAAGTCCTATCGCATGACATCAGCAGTTACATCGTTGAAAAGTCCAACCGCTTATGCATACTTTCTTGGTCCTCCTATCTACGTGTTGTGAACACACTACATACTAGAGGTGCTTTAAAGACTCTATGACTCGTTACCAAATGTTTTTTATGATCTCGGTAGTTAATTAATTAAAAACCATAACTAGTAGTCATTCCACAAATACGGTTCATTTCCTATATTCACAACTTTGAAAAGCAAACCCGTTTCTACTTCCCCTTCAGCATCTAACCATCTATGAATTCTAACCATATTTTTGAAAAAACCTATATATGCAGAGACTGAAATATAAGTAAGATCCGGTATTCATCATTATCTGGCTATATAACTCGAGTACATATGTCAGTACAACCCGTTCAAAATTTCAAAATGTTATCTAAAATGCTGAGCACTTAAGTCTCGGGTCCTTATTTAAGTACAAGATGGATATACCCACATTCTTCTCACCTCACTCACTAATTAAAGACTTTTTCCTCAGAATTCTTTGTCGCTTGTCCCATCCTTACCTTAATTAGAAGCTAAACGTCCTGTCTTCTGTCGCTAAATGCATTGTCACGGAGAAAGTAAAGCCAATTAAGTATTTAAAATCACTATCCAACAATTAGCTACATACTAAAAACTTTACGCCTTAAGTAGTAGCTCTCCAAAGGAGCGGCTGTTGCCTGCTAGTATTAGCGGCACGTTGTATACCACGGAAGAGATGCAGTGAGTTTTAATTTGTCTCGAGTCAAATTACAAAGACAAACAGGAGCGACACAACACATCCTCGTATACGCACATCAGTAGCCGAGTTCCTGAAACACCTTTCATCCCATGAAAATGGAGAATTCTTTTGATCTCTTGGCACTCGTAATTGGATATTTGAGTACGAGTAGTCGTATGTGATTTTGTCAAGTGCTAACTGATTTTTATCAAATGCAAGGTAATATCCTTTTGTTGTTTCGTTTGACAATTTTTTTACTCACTAAACCGTCCAAAGTAGAGAAGAAGTTTCCGGTTACAATATATTGGAATGGGTAGGTGCACGTATCAACGTGAAGCGGTATTCTCGTAATACCATCCCATACAGCTGAAGGGATCGAAATTGAAAAATTCTTAAATGGAAAATGACAAGAGTTGAGGGTGTCTACAGTGTACCTTCGTTCTTTCCTAAGAGTTAACGTTGCTGCCCACTCTAATCTGATCACTTCAAAAGCGAAGATGGATTAGTCGAATTTCAGCCAACTTCAGCAAATTTCTGCATTTCTCCGGTGACTGTGCAACAGGATATAAGATAGAAGGTAGAAAAATCAATAAATATTTCTTTTGCACAGAATTGCTTGCACAAAGTCCTTTCTACTGACCCAGTTCTGATGCAAAATACTCAAGTTAGTCGCCTGGGAATTTTCTTCTCCGAAGTCATTCTTTTTGAGGTGGAATTTAAAGCAAACAGAAAAATCAGTCACAATTCGCATCGCACTATCATCGTCATCATCATCAACAGCATCATCATCATCATCATCATCAGCACCGTCAGCAATAAAGCGAATCAAGGATATTTTTTATTCAATGATTCAGTCATTTGACTATAAGAAAGGATAAGCAAGGAGAAGACAGAATTGAACAGCAAATGCTCGATGGAAAGATTGACCTATTTAGTTCAGTAGATTCCCTAACAATCCGTGTAGGTATGTTAAGAATTTTGCTGGATGTACTTAGATTTTGATTGCTTCCTTATCGTGTGAAAAAAATTTAAGAAAAATCTGTGCAGATATTGGAATAGATTGTAATACACTTTGCATTTTAACGTTCAGAGTTGGAGGACAAAAATGAAGAATGATTTAAATCTTTTAAGGAATGCCATACAAGTAGCACACTATTAAGCGCTGGAGCTTAACTTTTATTTACTGGCGCTGGCTTATTCTGTACATCACTAAAACTTTTTTAAAGCACAGACCAGTAAAGCTTAGGCACACAAGCTGAATTAAGATACGGTCGTTGGGAATAGTTATGTATTATAGAGAGCCGGTATCGTATAAAGTATACCAACTTCAACCACCGTCAGTATCGGTGTTCTTTAGGACTTATTTTATACAACCAGTTGCTAAATATAACTGGAGGTTAAGTTAATCTTGTCCGAGCTTCCATTATAAAATATTTTTAAAAACCCATCCAATTAAAGTTAACAATTTTCATGTAAATTCTCCAATCGCAGATACACATGTGTGCAAAGTTTAAATAAAATCGAGCCTTTTTAAAAGCAACCCAGTTGACATAACAGTAAGGTTCAGGACCAATGAACGCAGATTCTGAGGCAGTCTTAACTAGTTCGCCTGCAATTCCTTGCTGACCAGGAACCCAACCGAGTTTCACCCTGTTTTGTCTGGTAAGAGACTGTAGTGCATCGTAGCAGCTTTTAACTGATAAAGGTTCAATTTAGGTGGACGACAGCGCTTTAAGTGCTGACTGGCTATCTGAAAAGATACATATTTTCGCGCCCATAATGCCTTAAATAAGACTTGTTCTAGCGCAGATCTCGATGGCATGGAGTTCAGCCTGGAAAACCGTTAGACTCTGGTGTTTCCAAAGATATCAGCTCAAACTCTGGATTCTACCACTAGCATCAAAAGGCCGGGACACCATTGGACCAGTTTGCACGGTCCAATATTTCTACCACAAGTAACCTGTCAAAACAGTACTCCCTGACTATAGTGTTGGGAACAGTGCAAAATATGTATCTTTCGGTAATTGAGTCAAGTATTTTTCTGGTTTGTACCCGTATTCTAGCTTCAGCTTAATAGCCATCTTTCTAATTTAGATTTACAATGCTGAAAGCTATACGACAGCTTCTAATGCCGCCGTAGGGCAAGAACGCATGGCACCCGTAATACCGAGAAAAGCAATTATTTGAAGCTTCTTCAGCCGTTATCCATTAAAAAACTTTCGACCACCAAACGATGGCCTTACCAATTGTATATAATCGGTGTATCATTTTAGGATTTAGAACCCAAGTTCTGCCGTACAGACGGACTTAATGAGAGATTTCCAGCTAAGCCGTTTATCAAGGATAACTTCAAGATACTAAACTTCACTGGAATATACTACAGTGGTGCCTTTAATAGTGATAAGTTCTAGATCGACTAATACTATCTTTGTGAAAGGTACTAGAATGGTTTTGCAAGGATTGATAGAAGGTGCTTCTCTGCACCATTCTAAAACCTGTAGTAATGCACCTTGCATAACATAATGGTCGTGCTGTGTCTACCACTAACAAGAATCGCCAAGTTATCCGCATATCCATGGCGATCTAGCTTGAACTATGTAGATCGGCTAGAAGACTGTCGATTAATAGTGACAATAGAAAGGGGGACAAGAATCCCGCCTGGGGACAACCGTTAACTGCATTTCTCCATTTTCGCGCATGGCCTTTATTAATTATTTGGTCGAGTCTTCGAAACTTCTGCTACTGATTGCTCTTGCTATTGAGTCGTAGCCAGTGTTATCGAATGCGCCCTCAATGTCTACGAAAGCACACAGAGCCACTTCTATGGAACGAAAAGTTCCTTCTATCTTCTTCACAAGATAGTGAAGGGCACCTTCTGTGCTTTTACATTTCCTGTATG
This sequence comes from Nephrocerus scutellatus, assembly GCA_947095585.1. Taxonomy (NCBI): domain Eukaryota; kingdom Metazoa; phylum Arthropoda; class Insecta; order Diptera; family Pipunculidae; genus Nephrocerus; species Nephrocerus scutellatus. Next base: position 79,526,830 of record OX352765.1, on the reverse strand, counting down.
CAAACTGAGTTGAGTGAAGAGAGTACATAATTACTAATAAGATATTCTACAAGACACTCACCCCTTCCATTGATGCCCATCGGCACTGGTGATCGAAGAGATTGGTTTCGCAGCCCGTTTAGCGGGGATTTTATCGGAACCGCCAGGACTAGCATGCCCAGTGGCACTGCTAGATGAGCTAGCGACTTTCTCTTTGTCAGAGGTACCGCAACCAGACGCTGAAACCTTATCGGTGCTTTTAAGAATCAGCATAACCTGGCCAAAGCAGGTATTGAGCCTTATTATGGAGGCGTCATCTATCGTCAATACGAGTTGGAAAAGCACGCCTTGCTTCATCCTCTGTACAATCTTTCATGATTTGACATGCAACTCGACGGTTTGCGCTGAGATAATTCCAGAATTTTTCTTGATGAGATTTCTAGACTTTGTGAAAAGTACCCGGGGACAATGCGTGGTTTAGCGAAGGATCACTCTTACGCCAGCGTCACGCTCAGTGCATTCTTTGTTCTGATCCTCTCAAAGTTCGAGCAAATCCACCCGGTAGTAGCACTCTCTGATGCAAATGCAAATAAATACTAGCCATCCCGATTTGAAATGCAACCCGGAAAAATGTGCCCACACGCCACCATCGGCCATCTCAATTGTGATATCTATAACAGCCTACGGAAAAAGAGCCATTAGCTCAGTTGTGATGGGGTTAGTTTTCAAGTCTCTCGGGACAACACCCAACCTGTCGGCACTAGCACCTTGGCTAAAAGTGGAAAGTGGAAACCTTGGCTTTCAGTGACCTTCCTGAAAGCCGGTTCCGGTCGCTTCTGGTCCTTTGACATGACGCACTTGGCTACCCTGAATGAAAGGGGTGGTTTTGGCCAAAGCAAGAGCACTCTTTCCCTGTCTCTGCCCACGCCTAAAGCATGTTTAAGACGCCATCTTTCATGCGATTTCAACTTAATGAATCCGACCTATTGTTGATAGATCTGTAGACCATCCTATGCCCTCCGGATTCCTCCGAGATGACACTACGTGGATAAATAACTGTGGATATGTCAGAGTCAGAAGTGAATTGTTCTACGTCCTCGATTCCAACACCCTCGCAAGATTCAGATAAGGCCCTTATGGGAGCGCCTTCCAAAATCTGGAAAAAGTTCGGCTGCTCAACAGCAGACCGTAGAGTTGAGGACAGAATGAAGTTGGCCGCCGAGAACTCAACAGCTTTTCGGGATGAAACGGGTTGCTCAACAGCAGAACCCGAAGTTGATGATGTGTGAGATGTATCGGTCTTTTAAATTTTATTTGCGTTCTCTATTTTTAAGCCGACAGGATACTGGGAAAAGAGATCACCCTTGTCAGAGTCCGGTATGGCAATGGAAGGCCAGTTAAAACCGATGGTCAAAACCGGCATTTGGAGTCCGCATACTATCGACTAAGCACCTTCTTAGCCATGCATTCATCGGAGTACGTTGTTTCACCAAGAAACTATGAATCTTTACAGGACTCTGCGAAGTGCCAAATATCTACATAACAAATATGTCTGGAACAGAATGTTTTAGAAAGCAGGTTTGGTGCCAATAACCGAATACTTGTTCCTATGGTTCGCTTGTGAGGCCATATAAGTCCATAAGACTACTTTTTTTCATTTTTCTCAAATATCCTGTATAGTTCGAAAAAAAATTCATTATATGAAGGGATTCAGTATATAAAGAGATAAGTTAGAGTGCGACTATATTTTAGAATAGGTTTTTCCTCAAACGAGTACCTGATCTTTCTTAAACTTCAAACTATGTACAATTTATTCAATTTCTGTAGATAGAAGAATTCAATGGCGGCTGCAAAAAAAAGTACATGAAAAGTGAATTAATAAAGAATTTCAACTGATTGCAGCAGGTGGTATCCTGAGGTTTATATGGCTGATTATCGTTGCACAAGAGGTTCGTCAATTATTTGCATCTAACTTTCTCATCTAAAAATTTCGAGTCGTACAATTGTCGTTCCAAACAAATGTCTTCTGTCTTCTGTAATAATTGTTCTCCTTTCTAAAAAAAAATTTATGATAGCAAAGAGTCGAATGCCTTCCATAAATGTCCAACCACAACCAGCAACCACTTCAGTAGCTTCTTAACCCATTTTACCGAAAAGAAAGGAAAAACATATTTTCTTTCGACAGAAAAAAATCGAATGCACATGAAAATTTGACAAAAGGATTAAGTTCAGGTAGGTAAGGCAATCAAAATTTCACATGATTGATCGGTTATGAAATAAATAAGGCAACACTCAGATAAGTGCAGGTAGTTATTGCCTGACTGATTCCACTTTTCCTGATATAAGCATTTTTTCAATTTTTCCACCTGGCAAGAGATGATTGCATCACCGAAATCGCCTACATTCGCCATCTGCTCTGTGTTATCCAATTCACGGATTCATTGGTGGCGCCATTCGACCCGTTCGCGTCGATCTAATTTGACGCCGAGCAGCAAAACGTTATAATTATCATCAGCACACAACGAACGCAATAACCAGAGGGCTCATCATCGCGTGTCCTCTTTTCTATCAAACTGACGGCAGCACAACGCAACGCATCGCATATGCAAACGGGATAACAAGGTGCCAAGGAGAGATTATGATTGGCTACTTCCAAAATAGATTTCTGTAACCTACACAAAATCTACAACGAACCCTGACACTTTGTTGATTAGGATTTTGAGATGAGCTGCTGTGTTGGTCCTTTGCCATTAACACCATCATCACCGACTACATCGCCAATGCGATCGAAAACGAGGAAATGAAACACACCAAATGATTCCAAAGGGAAAAAACGTACACGAAATTCTAATTAGCTTCAACAGGCAACCACGACTCGTGTTAACTGGTGGAAGGAAGACTTATCGCAAACTAAAAGTGGAACAGCTGCATCTGACGCATTGCACCCACTGCCGTTGGAACTTCAGTTAACGAGGCGGCAGGCATATCGCGGTCTTACACAACACGCTGAATATCGTCAGCTCTATAGTTTTGCTTTCTTTGTCTGTATTGATGTATAGATGTGTGTATGTCCTGGCACTTTGCCTGGATGATGATGATGATGGTTATACGACACTATCTCACACTCACGGCATCCTCACCCGGGTAACACATTGCCTTACAGCAGCTACCAAGTGGTGAGGATGACGATGATGAACGCAGAGCGCATTCGATGTCACAGAAGAATGAATCGATGAGGATTTCCCTTTGTCAGGAAGATGTCATAAATTACGTTTGATGTGTCAAGAGGACACATTGGTTGCTCTTGGAGCGTATATTTGTTGAAAGTGCGACTGAGCAGATTTATTTTATTAGAAAAAGTTTGTTTTAGTAAGGACTAGAAAAAGGTCAACCGACATACCCGCTATATTACTGGAATCGATAATAGAAGATAAACTCGACATCTCATCATTGAAAGGATCCAACAGTTATTTGTTATTTGTATTCTTCCAAAAAGATCCAAATAAAGAAGAACGTTATACAGGGGATCTTTATCTAAATTTCTAAAAAAATTCATGTAAATTCGCGAAATCAAGCGAAGATAAATTGGATTCCTCTTAGCCTATAATAAGCTATCAACCATAATACAATGTTGGCGCCAGATGAAAGTAAATTACGGTTCAAATGGAAGCATTTGGAAGTATAATTAACATTTGAGGTTTTTGTCAGTCTACGAGTATGTGTGTGTGTGCATGTGTGTTAGAAGCCGCACCAGAAACCTTTTACTAAATCGCTCGCTCGTTATGTCTGCCAGCAGCATAACTGGCAATTTACCAATTGATTAATAGCCTGCTGATGGGTTTATAATTATTGTTGTATAGCACATTTGTGGGCCATGAGAGATCAGAACGTTAGAATGCACGTTGCATTGCGGTCAAGGGTGCTGCGTGTTATGTCTGGCGCATCACATAACCGCGCACTATGTAGAGCGGAAATTACTTTTAATTGGCTTTGTGAAAAGGTGTACGCGTTTTGTTGATGACGTCTGGCGATACAAATTTCAACCTTTTTTAACGAGGCGATAAAAGATGGATAGTTAGCAATTCTAGGCATACATAAAACTATTATTTATTTCCTGCAAATGAAATTGGTTCATTGGGAAGTTGATTCGATGAAAGTCCAAAATGTTAGTGCAAGGATGTGTAGTTAAATACAAAAGTAGAATAAGAGAACAGACAAAGTTGTAATGAGAGGTATACTACGTTGTTGCGTATTGGAAAATAAGGAACAATAACATGCACCTGTCAGATAGGTGAATGCTTTTACAATTTTTCAACAAATAAACAGCAGCAGATCAAATAAAAGACACTTTTGCTAAGATCAATTCTAAATTAGCAGATTAACAAAAAATAAGGATTTGAAGAGTCTTGACAGACTATAGATATAGTAGGCTTTATTGTCTTTAAGCAACCGTGCGCGTATTTCTGGTTTCATGCTACAGTTGACCCGAGATAGTTAAAGGTTCGAACTCCACTATTTGAATTGAGGTACCGATGTTGGATCTTCTACTCGCAGACGTGGCCACCATGTACTTTGTTTTGCTCTCATTTATGTGCAGTCCCAGATTTCGTGCCACCTGCTCGATTTGGATGAAAGCTTCCTGTACAGCTCTTCGGTTTCTACCAACGATGTCAATATTGTCACAGGATTGTTCCTCTCGCCGTTACGTCAGAGTCTCGGATCACTTTCTCCAACGCCAGGTTGAAGAGGACGCAGGCCAGTCCATCCCCTTGTCGGATCCCGTTATAGATGTTGAATGAGCTTGATAGTGATACGGATATTTTTACTTGGCTTATAACATTGGTCAGGGTCAACCTACATAGTCGTGTCAGTTTATTTGGGATGCCGAATTCTCTTATGGCTTTATAAAATCTACTCTAGCTATGCTATCATAGGTGGCTTTAAAGTCTATAAAAAGATGGTGGAGTGAGTTTTGAAACGCTAAACATTTTTCCATCACCTGCCTTAGGGTGTAAATTTGATCAGTTGTTGATTTGCTTGGGATGAACCCACAATGTTATAGACCAATGATGACTTTAGCGTATGCGGCTAACCTGTCTTGAAGGATAGAGGAGAAAATCTTATACGCGGTACTCAACAACGTTATACCACTATAATTACTGCATTTTGTGATATCTCCCTTCTTATGTATGGGGCACAGGATGCCTCTTTGCCAGTCTTCTGGCATAGCTTCTTCTTCTCATACTTGCACTATTATTTCATGAATTGCTTGGTGTAATGTGGGGCCTCGTATTTTTATCAGTTCCGCTGGAATCCCATCAGATCCCGGGACCATATTAATTTGAGCCCACTTATCGCTCTGTAAATTTCGTCTATGCTTGGTGGCGGCAGCATAGTATGATCTACGGTCACTGGTGAAGCCTCCAACTCCTCATCGCTCCAAGATGTCTTTAATATCGGCGATCAGATTACCCTCTTTGTCATTGCAGTATGTGCAACGCTGTGTATATTGCTTCATACTGCGGTATGTTTGTTATTCTTTGGTAGAACTTCTACGCCTGATGCGGTCCTTGCTCTCTGTACTGTTCTAGTTCACGGACGAGATTCTTCTCACAGGCTGCTTTCTTTCGCCGGTCAACTGTTTTTTTCATATCTTCTGAGCTCTTTATTTTCATATTCTCGTGCAGCATTCTTACGTTCAGTCGCTAGCTTAAATTTGTCATCGAACCAGTTGTTCCGATCTCTACGACTGCTGCCTAAGATGGAGTCAGCAGTACTAATGACAGTATTCTCAAGGGGTGTCCATTTCTCTTCTACGCCTGACATCTCAGCCTCATGGCTTACTCTCCCTGCATTTAGGGCGAGCTTTTGATTATAGCTTAGTATAATATTATCACACAGGAGGCGTAGACCTAATTATGATTATAATCATCATATTTGTCTTTGGAACAGGAATCCAGTTTCACCACTGGTCCAGTCATACAATTTTATCTCCCTTAGCTTTGGATGCCTAGGTATACGCCATCCTTTCAATTTTAAGTTTGGTCTGCTATGCTGTAGTGTCCCATAAATTCTTCCGTCGAAGATCCTCTTCGTTGATGCGAGCTGTGTATTCTATACCCCGGATTTATCCGATTCTCTCCCTCTTTCTCTCTTTCTCTGATATATATTCGTTTTAAAACTTTCGGAATCGCCCTTATTTACATACGGGCCCAACAATAATCCGTAAGACTTTCCTGCTGAATGCCTCGAATAGGTAAAAGCACTTTTTACTAAGGATCCAAGACTCGATCAATATAAAAGTAGGCATATGTATTGTCTTGTACACCATCAGTTTAGATGTAATGGTTGAATTCCTTGATTTTAAGAGACAGAACAATGCTAATTCGAATTAACTCTCCACTATCTCAATTGAGAGGCAAATGTTGGGGAGTCCCAATTGAATAAGACGCATACCAGACCATGCCAATGTTGCAGCTTGTTATAGATGTACCTTGCCTATTCTACATCCATCACGAGCTGTTTGATAGTGATCCGAATATAGCTTCTAACATTGGACATTGCCATGGGGTTATTTATGTTATGTTATGAAATTACATTAATAAGTTTAAAAAAATTTACTCTGGCTACGCTCTCATAAGCGGTTTTAAAGATTATAAACAGATGGTGTAGTGAGTCTTGGAACTCTATAATTGTCTACCACCTGCCTAAGTTTAAAAATCTGATCAGTTATGGAATTACCTGGGAAAAAGTCATATAAATTTAATGGCTGGACTGGGTGATCTTTCTTTCCTTATGTATGGGACAAGGATACCTGGAATACCATCTGATCCAGAGGTCTTGCAGTTTTGAAGCCGATATATCGCTCTGCTAATTTTGTCTATGCTTGGTTGCTGCAGCATAGTTTGGGAGACAATACAGCTAATCATGAAAGTTCTCCTCCCATCATTTGGGGGTGATGGGCCTTCAAGATCGCCGATATAACTTACTGCATTTCACATTCTGCGCAGTATACAATTTTTGGGTCAGAGGTTAAACTGATCATGAGTCAATCTGGTGTCACCAACAGAAATATGTAATCAGCTACAAAAATATGTTTTAATGACTGTAGTTTCTAAATTTACGATTCTATTTACAATAATTTCTTTTTTAAACAATCTCTGTATTTCTCACACTCCATTTCAATCTCTTCCCAGGGCACCAACTAGAATATTTGCTGGGAGTAACCTACCCGAAATGTACATTGCGGTAAAATATATGAGAGGTAAAAGTAACGAGAATCTTATGGCCACCAGTAAAACTGTATTTCGATTTAAGTGTCAAACAAAACTTTCTTTTATTTTTCCGAAATAAGTGCTTGACATAAGACACCAACGTACACCGGGTCTAAGTGTTTCAATCCAATTTTCCGAGCATATGACTCTTGAACATCCATACCATCCAATCCAATTTAAAGAGACTTCTGTTGGGCATTAATAAGTCATTAACAAGTTGCATTAAAATTTAGCAAACCAAGACTGTCTTGAAAAGAGTGTGACAATTTCTCACTTAAATCCCATTACGATTATAATAAATTTTAATAGTTTTTCAAAAAAATTATCAAGACCATGACATCCACATCAAATTGCTATTAGGATAAGAAATCGAAGTCAAAAAAATATCGCCATATGCAACATAGCATATAAAATATATTCTTGTAAATAAACACGATTTACTTTTTATTCCAGCTCCTCATGTGTTTGACTGACACGCCAAAATCTGTATCCATTTCCGCTGAACAGATTTATTTTCATAAGATCCGATAACACACACAGACATAGTCATGTGCTATGCATTTAAAGCGTTCGAGTAAAATGTAGTTTTCTTTTTTTCATTCTTTGTAGGGAAAATTGCTTTCTTATTTCTTGAAGAAAGAAATCCTCTCCCAACTCTGATTGCGTTTCTTGCTGCTGCAGCAGCGAAAGCCAGTTGCGGCGATGCAATACTTGGATTTTCAAGCGGACGTTACGCCAACATCAACAACCGAATGTGTAGGAGTAAGGTGCAGTATGGGAGACTTGGAACCAACCAGAAATACCAGTGGCTATGAATGATGATGCTGGAATCAATTCCCATAGGCCCATTGCTGAAATTGCAACAACACTCCACAAAATTGAACCGGAATACCGGAATAATTCCCGTATCTGCAAACTACAATCTGATGGTCGTTTCCGGGTTCATTTTGGTATTAGATTTCGCAAGGGGCCTGAATAGGACGAAAAATGTGGCACTAGAGCATTTATTCTGCTTCGGTTTTGTTGGTTAAGTTAAGTTCACTCATCCATTCACTAGATGTTTGTATATATAAATTGTGCATCTATTTTCCCTCTCTTCGTAAGTGATATGAAGTACATATTACATACCGAGCTATATGCTTCGTCCATATGTGGTGTATCAAGTACACAGTACTAACTCAGCTCTATAGATATAACCGTGGGAATCAATACCATCGGTGAACAGGGAACAGCGATGCTTAAAATTGAGTTGTTTACTTAAAAATCGTTTATGTGTGTATGTTTTACAAACACACTTGTAAAACACACAAGCTATATGCGACTAGGAATGTTTGGATAGATTCAAGGATATCAACGGAATAAAGTAAAATAAACTAAACCCAATAACAGAAGGGGCTGCCTAACATAACATAAGACACATCCTTACTCTAAAGGAGCATTTTGTTTAAGTTGGGGCTCATCCGAATGTACTCATCCACTTGCTTAGTCTGTTTAGCCACATATGTGACATGTACCTATAGATGACACTTGAGAGTTTATTTCTTTAAGTCTTTGGGATGTTATGATCCATGAGTATGATGAGAATTTAATAACGGGCAATGATATAAGGAGAAAGTATTTGTAACGATAGATATATAATTGTACGTTATATTCGGCAGTTATTATCGTGTTTTTCAATGCTGAATTTTTGTATTAAAGGCAATTCAAGTAGTATGCGCTTTCGTACATAGTCACTCTGCGTTCTGAGTATACTTTCAACATAAGGTTAGGCATGATTAGTGTAATTTTTTTCTTATTCTACTAAAAACATTGTTAGAAAAGAGCCGTCCTTTTTTGATTTAGTGTGATAGGAATAATGTCGTCACTTTTTAGAACATTATTGTAAGCATGCTAATAAATAAGCATTAGGTCACATCTATAAAGTAGAAGTCAATACTAATACTATTGAAAGGCTAGTTCTTCCCATAGGTGGTAAGATTTTAAGTATTTACTTGATTTCGTATGCAAAAGTAAAGTTCTTCCTTGTCAGAAAATACTAGTAGTACTCCTATATATTAATTTAATATGCTAAGAATTCATTCAAAATCAGTAGTATTTACTTATTTTTATTTCTTTAAGTCAGAAGATGTTCATATTCCAAATCTGCTATTTTATTACCCCTTATTACTAAGCGTTGGTATTTAGTTTGTTTTATGTATTTTTTCTCAATTAGTTGAAGGGTTAAAAGGCGTCATTAAATAAGGTGTGATTCCATATCCTTCGGCTCCCAACGAGAGTCAGTTTAAGGAATATCTTATTGTTGGCTCAGAAATCTGTTTCTCCAATACAGTTATCGTAAGCTGATCACGGACATTGGCAAACAAAGATTACATTGCATTAGAATTTACTTGAATATTGATCGAGGCATATCATTTCTCAGGCGGTCAGCCATCAGCAGAATATGGGGAATAACACAGAATACAACAGATTTGCAAGTGGCCGTAACTATCTCTGACTGGTGGAAGTTCGATCAAACATCCACGTGGTGGCCGCCGGTAATTTTCCACAATACAGAAAAAGCTGAATGATCGGGCTAGTCCCTTCAAAGTAAGGGTGGCGCGAGGCCAATTATCTGGCACGCCTTTGTAATACTGCCCTTAGCACTGCTGACTCCATCTTAGGCATTATTCGTAGAGATCGAACCATTCAACATCTATAACGGGTACCGACAAGGGGATGGACTGGCCTGCATTCTCTTCAACCAGGCGTTTGAGAAAGTTATTCAAAACTGTGACGTAATGGCGAGAGGATCAATCCTCTTTAAGTCTCGTTTTAGCATACGATATTGACATCGTTGGTAGAAACTCAAGAGCTGTACAAGAAGCTTTCATCCATATCGAGCGGGCTGCACGAAACCTGTGGCTGCGCATAAATGAGAGCAAAACAAAGTACATGGTGGTCACATATGCGAGTAGAAGAGTCAATATTGTGGCCTTAATTAAAATAGTGGAGATCGAAATTGAAGAAGTGCAATCCTTTAACTATCACGCGTCAACTGTGGCAGCCGAAATAAGCGCATGGTTGCTTAAAGCCAACAAAGCCCACTATAGTGTGTCAGGATTCTCCAAATCCAGGAAATTAACCATAACATCCAAGCTGCTAGTATATAAGACAATGGTCATTCCAGTACCCACATATGGATCTTCAAAGGTTGGTATAGTATGGATATAGACCTTGGTGTTTAGCAAAAAGCATTCTGACCTCCTAGCCGCGTCCGAGAGAAAAGTCTTACGAAGAATTGTTGGCCCCGTACGTGAGAAGGAATTATTCCGGGTACCCTGTAATGATAATCGGTAGGCTCCGGTGGGCAGGACACCTAGCTCGCATTAGTGAGAGGATCCTGCTTGAAAATTTCATTGCGGTAGGATTTATGTTACACGACAGCGAGGCCAGCCGGATGACATCGGCTCAAAATCGGGACCGGTGGAGAGAGTTTTTGCGAGATGCCAGGACCGGAATCGGTTTTCCTGTCTGTGATCGCACCCTGGTCTGGAGGCTCACATAAAATTTTTTTTTAAAAATTTACACGATTTTCTTACAATTTTTCTTAAAATGCGTATGTCTAATGGACAACTCTTTTTGTACAAATTTGGAATTGATCAGGCACAGGGCCGTGGGGCTCCCTTATAATTTGCTTAAAAATTGGCCTGATTTTATTCAAACTTGGCGCACATGTGTATATCTCTGATTATAGAATTTACAAAAAAAAATTAATTTTTATACTAATACTAATTCCTTCTGTGTTATGTCGTAGATCACAGTCATTCAGAAAAAAGATTTTTTTTTAAAGTGCATGTGTTTGTCTGTTTGCTCTCTCGAATATCTCGACTTCTACGATTCAGAATTTGATGGGACTTGTTTCAAAAAAAAATAATTGTTAAGCGCTAGGCTTGCGATTTTGTAATATTGAGTTTTTTTTTATTCAAGGAGTTAGATTTTGAGGAAAGGTATACAAAAATTCTTTTCATGAAAATAAAATCCTTATTCATATGGCGAACTGAGAAGCTCCGCTTTATTATTTTAATTAAGGATATTTCTTTTTGGTCTGCAAATGACCAAGCTACATAGTTCTTATAATAATACAGTTTTGTGGCCAAGCTAATATAATTATTATAATAGCAATGTTGTTTATTAGGGGCTAGCTTCTCGCGACCACCTAATATATTTTAGGTCAATAATTGAATAATTTAAAGTCACAATGGAAAGGAGAGCTAAGGAGCTTTCCATATCAAATATTACTCTCGAAGGTTTGTCAAACATTCGCGAGTGTAGGGACGGTAGGCGAAAAAGCTTGTTGATGTTTTTCTGTAATTTAAACTTCGAACCTCCCGCTGGTAGTCCAACGCGCAAACCACTAGAATCACCGGACCCACAAAAATACAAGCGCCATGTAATTTTGAATCGCTTCTCTATAAGGACTTTACGTCGGTCGTGCTCATTCATTCGTACAGGGTATTGATGGCAAATGATCCTTTGCGATTATTGCATCATTATGTCCATCACGACCAGCTGCGAATCACATTTTGGACAAAACAACATATCGTTCCACTCGATAAAACACACAACGAGAATTCATCTCGAATTTATGTTTATTATTATTATTAATAAAAAAATGTTTGTGTTTATATGTAAATTAATACAACTCTGGATCACGTCTGCTACTGTCAGTAAGCAAATAAAATCTGGGTTATGTATTTACATTCATAATACATTAAAAAAAACATGAAAATTAGGAGCAAACTACGAATAATAAAACATTTTCTGAGTTCATGTTAAAAAGGATGCTCTTTTGTTTTTATACACACAAGTTACAAGGACATTTTAATTTAGCATTTTGTGTGGTACAACAACAAACTTTCTGTACACTCGCTGTACGTAGTACAGAGGAATAATTTAAAATATAAACGAGAAATAGAAAAAAAGTAAACAAAATGGTAATGAAAACTATACAAGGATTTTTTCTAGTTTTAGTTTTTACAACAACGGGAAATTTCATGCTATTAGTAAAAAAGCAAAACTGACAAAAAGTTCATTTCAACCTTTGAAATTCACTTAGCGAGAGTTTTTTTTGTTGTTGTTTGGTCCTCCAACTACCCACTGTGCTGTGTTTTGGTCAAATTGATTTTACATTTGCAATCGGCATTCACGCTTCAATGATGTTGGAACGCTTTAGGCTTCATGTTCAGATTTATTTGGAGTTTTTTCATTCGGAATAATGGCGGAAACTAACATGTAATTGTTCTTTTTTAGGACAATGTATCGAAATGGGAAAACACATTATTTTTGGCATTCCACGAAGGGTATAACCAAAGTGTTGAAAACAAACTAAATTTTTGCGAAAATAGCTCTGTTTACTGTTTAGTATGTGTTGTGGTCTTAAAAAACTTTATTAAATCGCTTTTGTATGCAATTTTTAACTCGAATATTTTGAATTTTATGGTAAAGTTTATGGATTTGAGGATAGTATAGACAGACTACAGTGGGCTTTGTTGTCTTTAAGCAACCGTGTGCGTATTTTTAATGCCAAGCTCTTGCTGGCTGTAAAATGTAAGCTAAGATAAAATAAAAACAACCCATAAAAATACAATTTTTCATGTAAATTCTCTAATAGGAGATGGGTATGTGTTAAAATTTGAAAATAATCGAGCTTATTTTTAAAAAATTGATATGGGCACCCCTCGGACCTCAGGGCCTCACTCCAACAATTTTACAAAAAAATTTGTCCATCGGAGTTACACACGTATATAAAATTTAAAAAAAAATCGGGTTAATTTTTTTAAAAAATTTGTTGGGGCCCCATGACCCTCCAAACCCTGTCTCCAAAATTTTTTACAAAAAGTGTTGTCTATCGGAGATACACATGTGTATTAAATTTGAAGAAAATCGGGATAATTTTTTTAAAAAAAGTTATGGGGCCTCACGAACCCGGGCCCGGGATCTCCATAATTTTAACAAAAAGTGTTGTATATCAGAGATACACAAGTGTATAACATTTGAAGAAAATCGAGTAAAATTTTGTAAAATATTTGTAGGGGAGCCCACCGACACCGTGGCCCGAGGGGCCGCCCGCTCGCTCTGCATGAAAGATTCTAATGGATATCTTGCAATTATGTCAATATGGTCTGGGCTGTTGTTATCTGGATAGACTTATAGGTAATTGTCGCTCTCGCCGCCGTTACATCGGAATTTCGGATAACTTTGTCTCCTTGTTGGAACCAGATATAGATATTGAATGGGCTTTAAAAAGATCCAAAATCCAATGATTATATATTTTTATTTCTTTATCTACGTACATGTCTTAATTTAATTTAATTCTTTCATCGTCTTATTTAGTTGAAGCAATGCCAGTTTATTTGGGATGCCGAATTCTTTCATGGCTTTGTAAGGTTCTACTATGGCTAAGCTATCATAGTCGGCTATATTGACTGATTTTTGGAACCCATCTTCTTTCTTCTTCTTTACTCCGTGGGGGAGCATAGGGCTTATACAAACTTCCCGCCAACGAACTCGATTTATCGCCTGAAGTTTCAAGAGACGCCACGCTGTCTCCTGGGATCTGGCTTCCTCTTCTATTGTCTTTTTCCATGTCTTCCTAGGACGACCAACATCATTGTGAATTCCATTCGATTGCTAGTTTCGTAATATCGTCCGCTGGCTTTATCAAAGTGTGACCAGTCCAACCCCATTTTTGTCGTCTGATGGTGATCGCGATTGCTTTCAGCTGCGTTACTCTCCACAAGTCTTTATTGGTAATAATGTCCGGCCATCTTATTCTCAGTATCCGCTTTAAGCACTTGTTGACGAAGACTTGGGGGCGCGTCGCAATTGATTCTTGACTTTCCACGTTTCGCAGCCATACAAGAGTACTGAGAAAACGTTAGATCTGAAGATCGTTACCTTCATATTCCTGGAGACTAGCAAGGAGTACCAGATATTATTTAGCACACTATATAGGAGAGTCGCGCCTTGTTGTCAGATGTCATTTCCACAGAATTGGAAACTCACCAAGGAACCTATTGGCTGGCATCGGGTTATCTCGCCCACGACCACGTGGGATCTCTCCCTGGTGATATCCTGGAGAGATTCATCGCAGAGGCAAGAAGACGTAACACTATTCTCATTATTGGCTGTGATACAAATGCCCACCAGCTACGGCATCAACTACGACAGGGGTAAGCTAATTTTTGATTATATTTTAAGTAGTAACCTAACTGTAGTCAACACTGGTAATGAACCAACTTTCGTAACCAGGAGTCAACAAGAAGTGTTAGATATTACTCTTGTCACCGACTCTCTCAACCAATTAATCTTAGACTTGAAGGTATCGGCTGAATATTCTGTTTACGATCACCGGTACATACAATTCAGTTTAGGTGACAAACCCCCTCGCCAATCTCCTTATAGAAATCATAGGAAGACGGACTGGCTCAATAACCGAGTAACGTTCAACCGCTATTTAAACGTACACACTGATCTTACAATTCCCCCCTTAGCAATAATGAACTTGACAACAAGATCAAGTTACTCACCTGTGCTTTTAAAAATGCGCTTTCTGCCTACTGCCCTCTGATTTGTCCAAGAGGCAAGAAGAGACCACATTGGTGGACCTCGGAGTTAGGGCATTTCAGGAGTAGATAAAGGAAGCTATTAAACGTATCCAAGGCTACTAGATTAGAAGCTGACTAGGGTGCTTACAAAGCATCTCTCAAACTTTATAAAAGAGAATTAAGGACAGCCAACTGCTCTTCTCGAAGACTCTTCTGTGATAAAATAGAATAATCTTCTGAGCTTAGGAAAATCCTCGCAACCAATCCAATAAGGCCGAGCTGTCTGAAAAAGGCAGATGGCTCCTGGACTACTTCAAGCGAAGAATCGCTCAATCTGTTTTTAGATAACCACTTCAAGGGAAGCTCCCATGCGATAAGCAATGTCGGCCTTGATAGGTCAGTCACTCGTACAACTATCTCCAATGATCTGATAACTAAGGACAAACTGCTTTGGGCGCTACAAAGCTTCAAACCATACAAATCTGCAGGGCCTGATGGCATCGGATAGCCAAGATACACTAAAATACACTGGAATCAATCTCCACAAATTCAATTCTAGCCCTTAAATGCCGATCATCTATCGCGGGGCACAGACACATTCGGAAACTGTATGGCTGACGAACTCAACAGGAAAGGAACTCGTTTAAGACACACGTGCCTAGACATCTGATCTTTTCCTCTCCCTTATTTTCTAACGCCCACGCTGTGCTAAGCATTATAAGGGTGCAGATCCCTTTAGGGACATGAACTACCTTTATTTTCAATATACTACCCTTCTGACCTGAATATGTTTCCATAGGTACACCAATCGCTACATGCAAACTTTTGTTAAAGCTAATGTTAAAACTAACTGTAGGTGGTAAAACGGTACAACTTCATTGCGACAAAGCAGATCCAAACGCCCCAAAAGTTTGATCTCTCAAAAAAGATCGCACATCGGTGCTATTGTAGGTGTCATCACTGGACGGTGTCTCATAGGCAGGCATACAGCAAAACTTGGACTTGGAGTCTTCGCGAATGGCTTCTGAATAAGCTGCAAGGATGAAGATGAGGAGGAGATCATCGCTCATCTTCCATGTACTTGTCCAACAACACTAATGATCTTTTCAACATTCATACGAAATCCTGCACTTCATACGAAGCTTCATCGAGTACATGGAAGGAATTTTTCCTTATCCGTGTGGTATCACAATGGACAATTACTGGTCTAAGTATGTCAGTTTCGCTGACAGCCACCTTAACCTAACCTTACCTAACAAATGTAGGATGACCATGTCCTTTTTTTAGCTAAGTAAAAATATACGGATCACTATCAAGCCCATTCAACATCTATAACGGACTCCAACAATGGCATGGTCTGGGCTGCGCGCCCTTCAACCTGGCGATGGAGAAAGTGACCAGAGACTCTAACGTAACGGCGAGAGGAACAATCTTCTATAAGTACATTCAGATACAGGCTTACGCAGACGACATTGACATCGTTGATAGAAACCAAAGATCTGGGGCTGCACATTAATGAGATCAAAACAAAGTACATGGTGGCCACGTCTGCGATTAGAACATTGGTCCCTCAATTAAAATAGTGGAGCGCGAATTTGAAGTACTGCCATCCTTGAACTATCTCGGGTCAACAATAGCAGCCGATAATAGCATGGAACCAGAAATACGCGCACGGTGGCTCAAAGCCAAAAAGGACTACTTTAGTCTGTCAAGACTCTTCAAATCCAGGAATTTACCCATAACATACAAGCTGCTGTTGTAAATATAAGACAATGGTCATACCAGCACTCACATATGGACCCGAAAATTAGGTGCTTAACAAAAAGCATTTTGATCTCTTAGCCGCGTTCGAGAGAAAAGTCTTACCAGGAATTGTTGGAGGGAAGATTCCGGAGACTCTAAAATGATGAGATATACGAGTGTTACCGCGATAATGACATTTTTAAGAGAATTAAGCTCAGTAGGCTCCGGTGGGCAGGATAGCTAGCTCGCATGAGCGAAGAGGATCCTGCTCGGAAAATTATTTGTGGTAGGATTTATGGAACACGGCAGCAAGCCCGACCAAGCCTACGCTGGAAGGATGGCGTACACCAAGATGCCCAGAGTTTATGGATGTCAAACTGGATGACATCGACTCGAAATCGATGGCGGTAGGCCAGGAGGGGACACCGGATGTAGAGCCAAATATAATGATGATGATAAAGCTAAGTATAAGTGAAACAATATCGAATTCCATGGTGTGTCAAATTTTGACCAAATACCTTTTACTTTCTTTTACATAGTAAAAGGAAGTATAGTAATCATGACAATCGATCTCGGTGTTTTTGCAGATTTACCCATTTCCTGAGTCAGAAAAAGCGAGAAAAAATCGCCTGTGACTCTGTCTGTCTGTCTATGATCTAAAACCCAGACATCTGAACTGATGGAGATGGAAATTCACATTTAAGCTTTCTATATAAATTTGGAGGTCGTGGTGTATTTTGGCGGAAGTCAGCCAACCGGAAGTCGCAGTTTACTTGGACAGTTTTTCGAGTTTTTGCAAATATCTCAAAAAGTATAGCACTTATGAGAAATATGTTGAATGCAAAAGAAATTTAAAAAAAATTATAAAAAAAATAAGTAATATACATTTACTGAAAATTCCGGCCCCTTTCGTAAAAGAATGTCTAGCTGTGGCCACACTTTCATTTTTTTCATGCTGTTATTAACCGAAAAGCGTGTTGGTGTACGGGTAGCTAGTATTTAATTGTTTTTTTTTGATACACATCATCACATAAAGACTTAATAGATATACTTTTTTAGTTGGCTTTGAATAAGCTGCATTCTGTAAGTACGTTACCCATATCCAGGATAATGTGACTGTCCATTTATATGTTCTAATATCTAAACCAAGAGGAGAAAAAACTACAACTATTGTTCCATTGTTTTGCTCTTGAATGGCATGGTTGAGAGATGATATTACAATAAGTAATCCTTGCCGCGACGCCACTAAGCCACTAAACCTTGAAAAACTTTATGTAGATAATTCCTGTGTGCGTTGAATTCATTCATTCCAATCCATTTTCATCATTTTCATTCTCTGGACGAGAAAAGTGGTCGAGGGGAAAAAAATGTGAAGAACGCACCAACTCATTCTGTATGGGTCGTTAGCAGAGACGAACGACCGATATTGTCATTCGCATAGCACAGCAAGCAAAAACCCACCATACTCCACTATCAAGGACATTCATTCATTTGTTTTCATAACGGAGTACCCCTAAAAGAGGAAGAACAAACAAACAAACAAAAGGCAAAAACGCAACGGATATGAAAATCCTAATGACATCGCCATCGTTCTCGTCATCGGTTAAAAATCGTCATTTCCTTTTTGCTGCATCCAGGATAAAAGCTTCGCAAGGCAGCACACAATACGGTAAACACAAATCCTACCGATTGTGAAGTGTGAAGGGGGAGATGGCGAGAGGTCCAGGCAATATATATACGCATTTACATTTTGCCCATTTGACAGGAATTGTGGGACTATAAAGGACATTCGCTAAACGTCGAAGGCGGCTCTCGAACAATGAACACGACAGGACAGATCACCCGATCCAACGACTATTAAGGGACTCTTTGTTTGCGGCTGTCGAGTGCTGCTCTATGATTTTCATTTCCTGCATTTGGAATCCAGAACATTTTTATCCTGCTGTTGACGATGATGATGATGATGGCGATGGTGATGGAAGTGCGAAGAAGAAGATGGATCAGTAGGAGTAGGACTTGTTGTTGTGCCATTCCGATAGACTCGGCTTCATTTCCAAGTAGGGGATGAAACTATTTAAAATTTAATAAAAACGGTTTGTCCTGGGATTTGATGATGAGACTTTTGCTAATATCATGTCCTTGTCCGCAAACTGGTTGGCTTAGCAATTTCAGTTTGGTTTTGTTACGAGTTGGTGCCGCAGTAAAGCTGCAACTTTTGGTAGAGAGTGGTAAACTTTATTTAATCCAATCTTGAGCAGATTCCTGTATAAACGTATTTTAATTTGTGTGCAACATGGACCTTCCAACATTATGTCATTGCGGATATCAATCATATTAATACTCTTTACATTGAGACATATGCCAATACGAGTGTGCCGGTTAAATAATCAACACTGCACTTTTTCTTCTTCTTCTTCTTCTACTTTTTCTTCTTCTTCTTCTTATTTTAATTCCACTTAGAGTGTCTCGTGGTGCACTTGTAATGAATGACGTGTGTCCCATTCTTCGTTTATTCATTCAGGATCTATTCACAACAACTGCTCTCATTGGTTTTTGTTTTCATTTACCTTCAGAACAAAAAATAAAATTCTCCTCCATCTAAGGACGAACAGATCTACATCTTGGTGTCTAAGTTTTTCCATCCTTTCATCCTGTCATTGTTCTTATTCATGATTGTCAGTGTTATGCTCTGTTGAGATGGAAAGCAAACAGTACAGCAAGTAAAAGGAGGACAAAACGGACATTCTTGTAAGAATGAACGGGTTTTTTTTGTCCGCTGCTAAACGGGACTAGACAGACAGTCAGACGAAGCAGTTTGTAGAAGAGGACCGAGCTGCAGCAGTTTAAGCTTCGAGTATGGAAATTGAGCTTTTTTGTTCCTTGTTGTGTCGCTATCGTCAAGGAGACTTAAGGTAAACCGAAGATTTAAATACACCTTGGGGTGTGTGTGTGTCATCTCATCGTTTGGTTTTTCTCTATCTTCTCTTCTGTACGTGTGTATTTGTCTTTTAAATTAAAAAGTCAAACAGGAAGACTCGAATGACGACCTGAATAAGAGTAGCACTTGTCTTACGCTGGCGGCTGTCACCCACCCACGTCTATCACGGAAGATCACACTTGAAGTTGAAGTCCTGAGAATCTTCAAGTTCTTTTGTATTTGTTTTATTCGGTGCTTCCTTAAGGAGTGTCCTTAAGGAGTTTTTTTTTTCCTTCTTCTGCAATTTTACTTTGGCTAAAGATATTTATTAAATCATTCGATTCAGTAGACACTACGTTGTCGCGTCGTCTTTTATTGATGATAATTCAAGATAAAAGTACATCATTGTGGTAAATTATTCAATTTTTATCGCGACGCTTGCATTGCAGGAACTTACAGCAACGCATTACAACCCCTACACTAAAATAGTTTCTGACACACACATATTTGGTATTGTGTCTTATCTCACTCAGTCTTTCGTTGGAAAAAAAATAACACCCAAACCATATTGGACATTCTGTAATCTGCTGGAAAACTAGATGGATTCTGGTTCAAAAAGATAAAATTAATTGGAATGCAATTTCTATTCTACTCGACTGCATAATTTCATTCCACAAATTGACATTATTTTCGAAACAGTCTTTTCATTACTTATTATAAATCGAATATCGAAAATGACTATCATGAAAAGGGTTTCCCTAATTATGATAAAGATAAAATGAAAACCGAAAATCTAAGATACAGTCTAGTAAGTACGTAAACTAACGGAAGGTAAATGGCAAAATACGACTTCAAATAAGAATCCATTTATTTTTTTGTATTTATTTTTATTTATTCTCTATTTTAATTCCGTACGCCCTTTAACAATTAATTCCCTTAAGTGATTAAGAGCAATTCTCTTTGAGGCATACATTCCGCGATTTAAAAATTCGGTCGGTGATGATTCAATTAAAACCATTGGCTATCCCTATACCAGAGTGCTGGATTAATTCACGTGGACATCATTCATTGTAGTTAAACTATTTATTTAATTTTATTGAAATTATATTTCTCTTGTCGCATTAAGTAGAGGGTGAAATTGAGAGTGTTACGAAAGTGCGAAATTATGATTTCATTTTTCACTGTCCCCTACGGAGTGCTGATCAACTAAACATCCAGTACATAAACCACTAAAACGTTTTCAACATTTGGTTGTACTTTGGAGTCATCGAAGGTCTTTTGAAGTCGGTTCTTGGCAGTCCGTTGGGAGGTATTTTGGGGGGTCTTTTGAGGGTATTATGGTGGTCTTTAGAAGGTCTTTTGGGGATATTTTGGAAGATTTCTGGTGGTTCTTTTGGGGTCTTTTGAGAGACTTTTTGGAGTATTTGGGGGTCTTTTGTAAGTGTTCTGGGAGTCTTTTGGTGGTTTTTTGTAGGTCTTTTTAGAGTGCTTTTGGGTTATTTTGGAAATATTTGAAACGCCTTTTGCTGTTGCTTGTTTTGGAGATTATTTTGTGGGACTATTTGGGGTTTCCCTTATTTTAGAGGGTTTTATGAGGTATTTTTGAGACTATTTTGAGAGGTCTTTTGGGATTCATTTTTCTTTCCAATTCTTTTGGGGTATTTGGGGTTCTTTTGGAATGTTAGGGCGGTCGTTTAGGAGGTCTTTTGGCAGTTCTTTTGGTTGTATTTTGGGAGTATACTGAGGGTAGTTTTGGCGGTCTTTTCGGAATGTTTGGAGGGCTGGTGTTTCATGGGTCTTTTAAGAGGTCTTTTGGTATGTCTTTTTGGGGTCTTTGGAAATCTTTTCACGACTTCTTCGTTTGTTCCTAACTAACAATGGAACGCCTTGACCAATTTCAACCAACCTCGGTATACATATTAATTACCACCTGGAATTAAATACTTATTTGGCGGTTTAGTCGATGTTGGGAAGAGGTAATCGATATTAGGTTCGATTCTTTAAATTTTGGGGCCGCTGAGTTGAGTACTGATGGTAAGACACCTCTACAGGGACTGTGTCGATATATGAGAGGTGAGAGTGACCGATATTAGAGTCGATTCTATAGTTTTCAGGGTCGCCGAAGCGAATAGTGCTAGTAAGACACCTCTACACGAATGGGGTCGATATAAGAGGGGTGAGAGTGAGTTAGAGTCGATTCTATAGTTTTCAGGTTCGCCGAGGTGAAATGTATCTTACTAGACATTTACGAAGGGTGGTCGATTTGTGAGGGGAGGGTGTGACAGGTATTATCGTCGATTCTATACTTTTCTGGATCGCTGAGGTGAATAGTGATGGTAATACACCTCTATTGGAAGGTGGTCGATAAATAATGGTTGGGGGTGACCGATTTTACAGTTAATTCTATAGTTTTCTGCGTCGCTCAGGTGAATAGTGATAGTAAGACACCTCTATGGGAAGGGGTGATAACCGTGGTGAGTGGGTTACCGTTATTAGTGTCGAGTCTCTAGTTTTCGGGGTCGTTGAGGTGAATAGTTTTTGTTAGACACCTCTAGGGGAAAGGAGTGTTGGTGAGATGGAATGCCGTGTAATATTTGTGTCAAATTTCACAACCCCGCAATAACGTGCATTATAGTGATGGTAAATAACCTCTATGGGAGGGGGTTGAAGAGATGTGGGGGCGATCTTTATGTAAAATTTTACCCCCGCGCATCGCCACGTACTCAAACAGTATTTTGTATTATATAGCATTCTTAATTATCCAGTTGTGAGATTTTGTTGCGTAGCGAATTCAAACATGCTGCTTTGTTATATATCGAGTCGTTCGATAACATTCCATTGATCTGATTTAATAAAGTACACATACCCACTTTTTTTAAATTATTTTTTAAAAATTAATATTTTGCACTCGCTTGCAGCACTGCATTTGTCGCTTCTCGCTGCTTTACCATAAACGCAGACTAATGCTGAAAATAGATATTGGTTGCAGCATGCTCTGTTATCATCATAATGTCACTTTAGAACTGGAGCCTGATTTCGAGTAGATGTTATTCAGTTTGACATTCCTAAACTCAGGCCTAAGCCATCCTTTCAGCATAAGTTTAGCCTTCCTCGCTTTCGTATCCCATTCATTTTTTCGCAAAAGACTTTCCGAACCAAATCCTCTTGATTTGTGAAAGCAAGCCGTAGTTTAACGAACTTGATTATCTTTACGATTATCGCGGTATAGTCTTTATTAACATACTGGAACAATAATTCTCAATAAGAGATTCCTCTTAAACATGGCTAACAGGTCAAAGTGCTATTTGCTAACCATCAAATTCTAGGATAATTTGTTAGTACTCGTATGACCATTGTCTTGAATGTAATGCTATCTAACTTTGATGACTTTAAACTACCATGCGGATATCACTGGCTCCTTGGTGTTACAGACTGCTACAATTATTGATTCGAGATAGTTAAAGAACTGCACTACTATAATTTCGCATTCCACAATCTATCTTCACTGAGGAACCAATGTTAGATCTTCTGCTCGCAGACGTGTTTGGTGATTGTGTGACTCTTATTTAAGTGAAGCCCCAGATTCCATTCCTTTCGTTTGATTTGGAAGTTTATTTTAGAGCTTTTGTTATGTTAGTTTTGTTTAACTTTCTTCAGGACTTCTTCAAGGTTAAGAAGACTCAGGCTAGTCCAACCTCGGAGCCTACAATTTAATGCCGTAACCGAACGGCGAATAGAGTAGCTTTCCGTGAAAAGTTATTACTTTCAGACAGTTGTCCGGCATTCGGGATAGGTGGTACATTGTGAAAAATACTTTTGGTGGTACTGGGTGGTACTGCGAATCACGAACCTCCTGCTCAGTATCCATGCACTTATCCACTGAGCGACGGCACTCAGTCTTGACAGTTATCTGAATCATTTTATTTGGACTTTATCATGAAAACCTACATAGTAGTATCAGTTTTTTTGATGATACCAAAATCTCTGATGGATTTTTGAAGTTCTACTCACATATTAGGAGGCGATCGCTGGCTACCACATGACCTTATATTCATCTCCTAAAACCTCTTCATTTCAAAAGACCATACAATAATTTTTGCTTTATCATACCGAACAATATAGCTTGTCCTCCTCTTCAATGATTTTGTTTAATAGAGCGCTGTATTTTCGCTTAAGTGAATTTATAAGAAATTTTCAAAATGTCAAAAGATTCTTATTTTAGTTCTTAACATTGCTTCTAAGGACAGCAACTTATATTGATTAAGCGATTTATATTGCTCTCGAAGTAAAGAGTTTTTCTGATATCACGTAAAATTTCAAATCCTTTCAGATCATGAAAGGAAAAACATTCCTTAATCTTCTTAAACAAATATCCGCTCAACCGATCTACTTATTATCATTATCAGTAACTGCAGGAGTGGAATAATTTGATCCACATGAAAGTCCTTCGAATAAATCGATTCACTGTCATTGTACTAGCCGGCTCCATATAAAAACATTTAATCGCTTTCCGTTTCGTTAACTCGATCAACAAGAATCATATCTTCCAGTGAATCCCAAATAAAACACAAAAATAAATAAAAAATAAATCTAAACACAAATCAAATTAAATTGACGATCTACGATCAATCGATCGTCGTAATACCTTCGCAGATGCTGGTCCCGATAATACCAATTTGAGTTGAAAGTAATTACTGATGGTTTTTCTTATTCGCTGAACCGCATACCTGGATGATACAAAGGGGTTGAAAAAAATTAAATCACATCCTTTCTTCAATTGATCTGCAGAGAGGTACTACACTCAGAAGTTTACATTTCTTGAAGCTGGGTAAACCTTGTAAGAGATAATCATCCTTGAAATTGCTCTATATAGGAATAATTTTTTTTTTCCTAGACCTTGAGAACGACAAAAGAAATCCCTTCGTATCAATATAAGGTTAAGCGACCGTTAAGGCGGGACATTACATTCATTCAATACCCGCAATAAATGCACCACAAAACCGTTGCTCACACACAAGCACGTAATAGCTATCCTGGTGCTGAATTCCTCCAGGTGAAAGGAAAAGGAGTTTCACATGGGTTCCTATTTGATTTTATGACTTTCCACCATTGCGCGAGATCCTTCCTTTTAGATTAAATTCATTGTAATTTTATGGAGATATTGTCAAACGGTGATCATAATAATCAGCAATTGTCGTTCCGCATCGTTTTACTGATGCATGAACGAACACACACACACACACAGCCGAACAGAAATTACCAATGTGAGGTATTTCAGATTATCCTTTTAGCGGTGTGCAACTGCACATTTCCGATAACAGAAACTGCATAAGTGCAAAGGAGCATTTTATAAAGCTACGTGTACTCAGCATTTGCTGCTTTGTGTGTCTGACGCTGTTTCATGTTCACAAGGCAATGATCCTTTAAAATCGAACAGTAGCCGTCCGACTCTACTGGTCCATTGGCTACTCTGAATTTTTTGGGTGCAATTTATTTTTGGGAATCTCTACCAGAGGCCGCATAGGAATTTCGATTTCATCCTATCGCAGTGGAGCAAATACAGTAAGATGCGCGGCTAAGGAGAGGCATAATTCCTGCCCAAGCGACTTTGAATGGTAAAACATTTTTGCGTGCAATGGGAGTAAAATTTCAGGGTTGAAGCGTTTTAAGACTTCCTACTGTGAAACGAATTGAATTTGAATTTTTCATGTAAATTCTTGTAATAACCAAAAGTACATGTACTGAAATCCACTATAAATGCTGAAAAATAAAAACACATGCGGGGCACTACAACCCAACAACAAAACAATTCCAATCGTAAAGCAAAGCAGCGCTGCGCAGTTACTTTAGTATGACATGATCTGATGCCACTATATGGGAAAAAATATTGTATGGGAGCCCCGATCCCGCGGCCCAATCAATAGAAAGAATTTCAATAGAAAGTCTTGTCATGGGATATACACAAGAATGCAAAGTTTTAATAAAATCTGAAGTGGGTTTAAAAATTTATCACTGGATTCTACCTCCCAGCCAGCCAGCCACGGGTAAGCAAAGTTAAAGTAGAGAATTTAAAATAAAAAAAATTTGGCCAGAGAGAGAAACAAAGGGAACTACGTTATATTCGTTGTTGGGATAGTGGGGTTCTTTTCGGTGTCCTTTGAGGGTCTTTTTAGGGTCTTTGGGGTGGTCTTTGGAGGACTTTTGAGGACTTTTGAGGACCTTTTGAGGGTCTTTTTGGGTCTTTGGAGGACTTTTGAGGACCTTTTTAGGGTCTTTTTGGGTCTTTTGGGGGTCTTTTGAAGGTCTTTTGTGGATCTTTTGAGGGTCTTTTGAAGGTCTTTTGGGGTCATTTGAGGATCTTTTGAGAGTCTTCTGAAGGTCATTTAAGGGGGTCTTTTCAGGATATTTTGGGATCTTTCGGTGTCTTTTGGTGGTTTTTTTTAAGTATTTTTTGTTGGTCTTTTTGACGTCTTTTGAGAGTCTTAGGGCCAATTTGATATTTTTTGGATAGCATAATGGTTTTTTGAAGGTCCTTAAGGGGTCTTAATGCTTGCGCGAATTAAAGGATTGGCACAGAATATTAGAATATTAGACAACCACATCATAGTCATGTGTCCACTCACAAAATTAGGTCCTTCTGGGTAAGTCCTTTCCAAGCTGAATATACACTGAAGTGAAGTGGTAAGATTCATCATCATCATCATATTTGGCTCTACAACCGGGGTCCGGTCCTGGCCTCCCGCAAAAAGTCTCTCCACCGGTCCCGATTTCGAGCCGATGTTATCCAGTTTGGCATCCCTAAACTCTGGGTGTCCTGGTCTACGCCATCCTTCCAGCGTAGGCTTGGCCGCCCTCGCTGTCGTGTACCATAAATCCTACCGCAAAGGACTTTCCGAGCAGGATCCTCTTCGCTCATGCGAGCTAGGTGTCCTGCCCACCGGAGCCTACCGAGCTTAATTTTCTTCACTATGTCATCATCGCGGTAACGCTCGTATATCTCATCATTATAGAGTCTCCGGAATCCTAAGAGGTCAGAATGCTTTTTGCTAAGCACCCAAGTCTCGGATCCATATGTAAGTAGTGGTATGACCATTGTCTTATATATCAGCAGCTTGGATGTTATGGTTAAGTGGATTTGAAGAGTCTTGACAGGCTATAGTAGGCTTTGTTGGCTTTAAGCAAACGTGCGCGTATTGAGCTGTTATCGGCTGTTACAGTTGACCCGAGATAGTTACTACTTCAAATTCGCGCTCCACTATCTGAATTGAGGGACCAATGTTGGATCTTCTACTCGCAGACGTGGCCACCATGTACTTTGTTTTACTCTCATTTATGTGCAGTCCCAGATTTCGTGCCGCCTGCTCTATCTGGATGAAAGCTTCTTGTACAGCTCTTTGGTTTCTACCAACGATGTCAATAACGTCTGCGTAAGCCAATATCTGAATGGACTTATAGAGGATTGTTCCTCTCACCGTTACGTCAGAGTCTCGGATCACTCTTTCCAACGCCAGGTTGAAGAGGCCAGTCCATCCCCTTGTCGGAGCCCGTTATAGATGTTGAATGGGCTTGATAGTGATCCGGATAATTTTACTTGGCTTATAACATTGGTCATGGTCAACCTACATAGTCGTGTCAGTTTATTTGGGATGTCGAATTCTTTCATGGCTTTATAGAGTTTATGCTATCATAGGCGGCTTTAAAGTCTATAAAAAGATGGTGTAGTGAGTTTTGAAACTCTAGACATTTTTCCATCACCTGCCTTAGGGTGTAAATCTGATCAGTGTTGATTTGCCTGGGATGAAGCCACACTGATATGGATCAATGATGACTTTAGCGTATGGGGCTATCCTGTTTTGAAGGATAGAGGAGAAAATCGTATAAGCGGTTCTCAACAACGTTAGACCACGATAATTGCTGCATTTTGTGATATCTCCCTTCTTATGTATGGAGCACAGGATGCCTCTTCGCCAGTCTTCTGGCATAACTTCTTCTTCCCATACTTGCACTATTATTTCATGAATTGCTTGGTGTAATGTGGTAAGATTGCATCCACGAAATTCCCTATGCAACAATTGGCCGTTAATTTGCATTTCTTTTTATTATTCGCACACGCGTAAAGGGGTTCGCACCCTTATAATGCTCGGCTATATTCTTGGCACAGCGTGGGCGTTAAGGAAAAGGAGGAGAAAAGAGGATATGTCTATGAGCTTGTGTTTTGAATGCCTGTGGATCATAGTGATATGGGAGAACAGAGTTTGGCAGAGCATTCCACATACGTATTGTACGGCTGAAGAACGAATTCCTGAACTGTACATCAGAAGATGGACTTGAGGGTCATTTAGAGCGCCACGATTATTGCGTTTGAATTCAAGGAGAGGTGGCATGCAGCTGGCAATTTCTCTTGAACACTGCTGGTAGAAGAAGCGATAAAACAGTGACAAGCAAGAAACATTCCTGTGGTGTTTGAGCAAATCTATTGATTTCGCTATATTTGCGTCACCGATAAGTTTAATCGCGCGGTTTTGAATTCCGTCTAGCTGATGCAAAGTAGTTTTAGGAGCACCAGACCAGATATGGCAATTGAACTCAAGTTTAGGGCTAATAAAAGCCTTGTTTAAGTTGAACTTTTTTAGGTTTGATTTGTTAAAAAATATAGATTGCGGACTTAACAACAACCGTTCACTTTATTTGTCCAAAATATAATGAATATCAAATTAAATCTAAGATCTTAATGTAAGCTTAATATACTGCTAAAAATATCTTATCTAAGCTTTTCTTTCCACGCGCCGACGTTGTTTACGAAATTGGTTCATACGGGAAGTGACCAAGACGCGTTGTTAGCATTTACCTGTCATTTGTCGATTCTTAAGTTACCTAACTTATAATGTGTTAACTCCTCAGCCGCTTAACTCAAACGTCCTCATTTGATGCTTTGAAGTGTTCTGCTACATTTTCTAAGTTTATTTCTTTTTTGTTTGTATCTTTTTGCTCTTGCGGAATTACTTTATTTTTTATATGTTATTAGGATTACAATTAAAATTCCAGATGTTAAAAGTATTAGATTAGTAGTGAAATATAAACTATTTCCTTTTTTTAGCAACTTTGGTACTATTAACATTTAGATTCTTAAAGATTTCTAGAGATAACATTTCTTCTAAATTATATTCATTGTAACTTAATATAGAGAATTTAAAATTAATAGTTTTTTTAAAATGTGCGGTGTATCATAAAGTATTGCAATGAATGATATAGTGATGTTCAAGCAAACAATCAAAATAAACAAATGCTTTGTTTCGGTTGGTTTGCTATGACATTGAAATCGAAATCGAAATGTAAATAAAACACACTGAGATTCATTGTGATTTCAAATTTAATATCACAAACTAAACCATTTGGTTGACGCTTCTTTCACAATTTTACTTTGATTTAACATTTCAAATAACTCTTCACAAATTCACAAAACGATCACAAACAAATTTATCGAAATTTGGACAGCTCAACGTCTGTCGGATTAGCCAGTATTCCAATATTTTGCTACGGCCATGCTATTATTAAACACAGACAACATTGTGATTAAATCACAGATGCGGAGTGTCCTTTTGACGTTGCTTAGCTTGATCGTTAAACGAAAGATGATAAGTTATGTTATCTGTGGTTAAAACTTAAAAAAAAAGTTATGTTCTGACGAGTATGGGTGCAGCCCGTTATAGGAATAAACAGGACCCTAGTGTGTATTATTCAATTTAATGTCGTTTTATGTTTGTGTCTCTGTTAAAATTCACAGTTTTAGTTAGGGACATAGTGAACTCGTTTATAGGATGACCTCTATTTCTTACAAAGTAAACGATTCTCAAATGCGTATCTACTAGAGGCACAAAACGCGATATTTTAGACACAAACCATCACTCCAAATCATTAGTATACTTTTAGGATATTCGATATTAATTATGTTGATACTTGTACGACTTAGAATTTACACTCATACCTTGTTTGCCCCACAGTGCTGGATGTGCTCTGTGCATAGTTTAGTTTTTTTTTTTGCAATCAAATGCAATTGCATCTCTAACAGAAAGACGTTAGTTAGGTCAAAGGAAATATCCTGCAATTGCAACGATGAGGAAAAATCATCTCTTGCACAGCGAGAACTCCAATTGAGTTGGGTAATTGCAATTGGAAAACATTGTGCCTTTGCCACAAAAATAGGTTGGGCATCATCAACATAGCTGTGCATGCTTGTATGCTTTTTCTTGTGTGGTCCGGTTCGTCAGAGCAAGTGGATACGTGTACCCACATAATACTTGCACATACAGAGCTTCCTCTTTGCAAATAAGCTGAAATGTAGGCTTATGACGATAATTGGATCTTTGCGTGGATGTGTGTATCAGTAAATAGCCAAACAACACTAGTTGTTACATTGCTGTGTAGAAATCCACTTAATACGAATTGGGTGCCATTACCACTAAGCTGGGAGAAGGAGCTTTGCTGATCTGACGATTTGCTCGGTCACGATGCGTTTACTTCTCAGGCTTGCTTTTGATTCGAGCGACCAAAAATCCTCAACACATTTCAATTGAATTTGTTCCAAATTGTTCGGTCAATTTTGTACGCTTTGTTTCGGGCGGTCTATTAGGCACCCACTGTGTACTGTGTGACTAAGTGAGCGGTTGTTATTTTCAGACTCAGATTGTGATTACGAATTCGATTGATGTCATGGCAATGCGAAAGCATCACTTATGCTTTTAAGAGAAACAGAAACAGATGGTTCTTTTAATGGACTTTTAATTGAATGGCTCCAATTTAACATTTCTGGCCAAAGCCAACATTTTGGTTAGAATTTCGTTCGTTCAATTTTAGATTTATCAATCAATTCGTATCTATACTATAATATAAAGAGGTAAGTTTGCACCTTGATTTGGCTACGCTAATATGGCAAACTACTTAACCGAATTTGATCAGGTGTTAACCATTGTACATGCTCCGGAGGTTATAGGCTAAAATGTTGGCTCAATTTCGGGTAGGTTGGGAAGGGTGGAATCAGCGAGGGTGTTGGTTGGACCAGTAAGGTGGAAAGGGCAGCCGAGACAGACGGGTATATCATCATCATCATCATATTTGACTATAGGACCGGAGTGCGATCCTGGACTCCCGCAAAAAAACTCTCCACCGGTCCTGATTTCTTGCCGATGTCAACCAGTTTAGCATCCCTTAACTCTTTGCTTCCTTGTCTAAGCCATCCCTCTACCGTAGGCTTGGCCGGCCTCGCTATCGTGTTCCAAAAATCCTACCGCAAAGGACTTTCTGAGCAGGATCCTCTTCGCTCATGCGGGTTTGGTGTTATGCCTACCGGAGCCTACCGGTTCCATGCTGTTATCGGCTGCTACAGTTGATCTGAGATAGTTAAAGTTGCACTACTTCAAATTCGCGCTAGACTACTAATTAATTGAGAGACCAATTTTGGATATTTTGCTCGCAGACGTTTTCTCATTTATGTGCAGCCCCAGATTTCATGCCGCTGGCTCTATTTGGATGAAAGCTTCCTGTACAGCATTTGGGTTTCTACCAACGATTTAAATGTCGTCTGCGTAAGCCAATATCTAAATGGACTTTTTAGGATTGTTCCTCTCGCCATTACGTAAGAATCTTGGATCACTTTTTCAAACGCCAGGTTGGGCTTTAAATCGATCCAGATATTTTTACTTGGTGTATAACATTGGTTATGATGTTACATAGTCAAGTCAGTTTATTGGGATGCTGAATTCTCTCATGCTTCTATAAAGTTCTATTCTGGCTATGCTATCATAGGAGGCTTTAAAGTCTATAAAAAGATGGTGTAGTGAGTTTTGAAACTCTAGACACCTGCCTAAGGGCGTTAATCTGATCAGTTGTTGATTCTCCTGGGATGAAGCCCACACTGGTATGGACCAATGATGACTTCAGCATATGGGGATATCCTGTCTTGAAGTATACAGAAGAAAATCTTATAAATCTTACTCAACAACGTTATACCGCGATAAATGCTGCATATTTTTATATCTCTTTTCTTATGTATGGAACAGAGGATTATCTCTTCGCTATTCTTCTGGTATCTCTTCTTCCTCTTATACTTTCAATATAAGTTTATGAATTGCTTGTTGTATTGCGGGAACTCCTGATCCGCTTGGACACCATCCCGGGCCTTATTATTTTTGATCCGATTTATAGCTCTGCTAACTTCGACTATGTTTCTTGGCGGCAGCATAGTGTGGTCTTCGGTCATTTGTGGTAACACAAATTCCTCAGTTAGCTGGCCATTTAGAAACTCATGAAAGTACCCTTTCCATCGCACTAAGATGCCTTTGAGATTAGGGATCAGATTACCCTTTCTGTCTTTGCAGTATGTGCAACGCATTGTATATTGCGTCACACCGCTGACTTTTTGGTCGAAATTCCGTGCCCTCTGAGCTATTCTAGTTCACGGACGAGATTCTTCTCCCATGCTGTTTTTTTTTCGCCGGTGATTGTTGCACTGCTTTGTACGCAACATTGTTACTTTCAGTCGCTAGCTTACATTCGTCATCGAACCAGTTGTTCCGATCTCTATGACAACTGCTATGATGGAGTTAGCACTACTAATGACAGTATTTTTAAGGCATATCCATTTCTCTTCAGCGCCCGACATCTCATCCCCAGGACTTACTTTACCTGCATTTAGGAGAAGTCCTATCGCTTGAACGTAGTTGTTTCTGGTCTCTTCGTTGCGAAAGACAGCCGTGATGACTCGAATCTGATTCGCGTATGCACTCTTTGGTGATGATACAATCCGCACTCGGAGCACCATACGAACAACATAGTGGTCCGATTCGACGTTGGTACCTCGGTACGTTCGTACCGTCATGAGGTTCGGGTTGTGGCGGACTATCAACACGTGGTATATCTGGTTACGAGTGGCCCATCAGGCTTTGTTGATATTTTTACGTGCAAACCTTGTACTCGCAACGACCTAATTATTGCTTGCTGCCATCTCTATGACTCGTTGTCCGTTGTCCGTTTACTAGAAATCCCACCCCGAGCACATGAATTCCTGCTTGACAGCTTAAATATATGTCATATTGTGATTTTTGTAAGATACAATTCCCCGTCCAACGCATCTCCTGTACTGCTGTTGTGTCAGCGTAATATTTGTAAAGGGCATCGGCTAGCTGCTGTGCAGCACAAGTTCTATACAGTGAGCGCACGTTCCATTAGAAAATTCTTTAATCGTTTAGCCGTTTTCGATGCCGTGTTCGTTGTCGTTCATCAGTGTATCCGAGGCTAATTTTAGGTTTTTCTATGGGTGAGTTTATTGGCCTCGCGCCAACCTTACTTTGAAGGGGTTATTCAGGTTTTCCTGTCATGGTAGGTAAATTACCGGCGTCCCCAACGTGAAGGTTTTATAGTACTTTCACGAGTCAGAGATTGTTACGGCTACCTGCAATTCTGATGCATTCTGTGTTCTTCCCCCTATTCCCCTATGGTTGACCGCCGTTATATCAGCTAGTATTATATATGTTGATTTTGGATACGTACTATACATACTGAATAGGATTGCTATTTGATTGTTTGTCTTGCGATTAACAATTTTGTATGCTCAGTATTGCTGGTTGTCTGCTAATAGATGAGTAAGGGTAAGGATAAGGGTTCTAATTAAGTGATTTTACAAAAAATGTAAAAAAGAAAAGGGTCCTGTCTCAAAACTGCTAGTTTTAAAAATGTTATTTTGGAATTGCAGAAGCAATAATTTTTTAGGAGCAATACAACTTTTTTTCTAACCCTTTTAGGTGAAGAAACGCCATCGTTAAATATCATCCAAATTAAACAGAATCTTAATAAGTGCGTTTAGACGCAGATTCGATTCGATCTTAGAAAGTTTTCTTCCAAACAAAAAGTTAACTCCTTTGCAAATGGAATTAAGTGAGGAAGGTGGAAAATTAGTTTTTGTTTCCGCTGTCTGGTTTGCTTAAGAACTTCCACTTAATGACTTAAGTTTTTTTAGTTGTTGACTTGAGAAGACGTCTAAGCATGTTATTTCGTTGTTGCAAGTATTTTACTAAGGATCTAAAAGGAAAACTCCTTAATAGCTGTTCGTCGAATCGTGATTCCTACTAAAATTTTACAGCTGATTCATGTATGCCGCTCATCCATTTAACTTTAAATTACTGGTGAAAATCCTTTGAGTTTTTAGTGAAAATCTCCCAGCAACGCCGCCGGGAAATCAAAGTTATAAAAAATGAGTCCATGCATTGATACTTAAAGAACTAACACACGATAAAAGTAACTGACTATTCATTATGGAAAACGACAAAACACCTGAAGAGACCAATTGAAAAATCTTCCCCTATCAAAAATAAAAAACAAGCCAGAATGGGCAAAGCTAACGCCGAAAAAGCAGCTTTATTCTCTGAATATCTCACAAATACTTTCTAAGCACACATAAGTCAAAATAAAATATAAGGGATGTACGCAATCAAGATGAAGGAAATATTCCTCCGGTTACTTCCAATAATGTCAAAATTTCTCGAAAGAGTACTACTAAAGCGACTGAAACCCATTATCGAACACAAAAAACTAATTCCAAACCACCAATATGGCTTTAGAGACAGCCACTCAATCATAGATCAAGTGCACAGCATCACTGACGCAATAGAAAAGTCGCTTGAGGAAATGAATGTTGGCTCTGCTATTTTCCTCAATGCAGCTCAAGCCGTTGACAAGGTTTGACATGAAGGACTTTTGTAAAAACTTGAAACAACACTCCCGGTTCAATACTGTAATATACTTAAATCCTATTTGACTCAACGCTTCTTCCGAATTAAGCAGGATGATACTTATTATGATCTTAGGGAGACCACAGCAGGTGTTCCTCAGGGTAGCATCTTGAGTCCAACGCTATACCTACATCTCACAAATGATTTTTCTACTCCAACAAACATTATAATCGCCACATTTGCTAACGATACTGTCATACTGCCATCGGTGACATATTCGACATATCCCGATTGTTATAAATAAATCACAGATCTCACATGCAAACATCGCTAAAAATCTTGGACGCAAGACTTTGCTGGAAGGAAGAAACAGGATGAACTCGACTTTAAACTGAGAAAGATGAATGGTCTTATTGGCAGGATTATTTATTATGTATCCAGAAATAAGGTTAGGCTAAGGAGGCTGTCAGTGAAACCGACACACTTAGACCAGTAAGTCCATTTTGATATCACACGGATCAGGAAAAATTCCCTCCACCTAATCGATGAACCAATTAGTGCTTCGTATGAAGTGTCGTTGTCGCTTCGTAGTGTCGTTGTAGAAGAAAGCCCCAAAAGGAGCTTACGTTTTTTGGAGAAGTATAGAGAATATGGATGATGGTCTCCTCCTCATTATCATCCATGCAGCTTCTGCAGAAGTCATTCGAGAAGACTCGAAGTCTTGCTGCATGCCGACCTATGATGATACAGTGTCCAGTGATGACACCTACAATAGCACCGATGTGCGATCTTTTTTGAGAGATCAAACAATTGGACCGTTTCGTATCCAGCTTGGGCCAGATCTGCTTTGTCGCTATGCAAGTTGCACCGTTTGCCCACCTACAGTTAGTTTTTACCTTAACAAGAGTTTGCATGTAGCCATTGGTATTCCTATGGAACCATATTCAGGTAAGAAGGGTAGTGTAGTTCATTGCTTGGCGAGCTCTTCAGCCATACAGTTACCCGGAATGTCTCTGTGCCGCGGCACCCAACACAGGTGGATATTGAACTGCTCCACCACTGCCGATCTCGATGATCGACAGTTAAGGGCTAGAATTCAATTTGTAGAGACTTATTCGAGGGATTTCAGTGCAGCTTCGATATCCGAGAATATACGGATATGAAGTTTCTCTTCACTGATCGCTATAATTTCAGCCCAGAAAACACTACAGTGATTAGGAAGACGGAAAGAGAGGCTAAGATTTCGATTTTTTGAGAAAACACCTCCGCCGACTCCGTCATAAGTTTTTGACCAGTCTGTGTAAAAATGAATGTGTTCATCTTCCAAGTAAGTGCCATCGTACCAGAATGATCTGGAGGGGAAGGTGACCTGAAAGTTTTTGTTGAAATGGAGTTGCGAAGGCGTCCAGACTCTTCAATCAAAATGAGCATAAAAGAAGGCTCCACCGCATTAAACCGCACGATATAGTTGCCAACCTAACATCTAGTCCCTTCAAAGGTTGTCACTTAATCTTAATTTTGTATGATCTATCCTAATATTATAAAGATGTTATATTGGTTTGTATGTAGGAGGTAATCTTCGAAACTACTGGACCGATTTCAAAACTTCTTCCTCCTATATTTAGAATGGACTTTTAGAGTGAGCATAGACTATATATTATACTGTTTTAATAAAAGGGCCTTCAATTTTGTAACAAAATAACTAAAGTCGACGAAAAACGGTCGGTTATCATAATGAATGTGTGATGTGTTCTGCACTGTTCGCTGCGCTGCTTTCTGTACTGTGCGAACATCAGGCCATATAGTGGCATCATAATGACTTTGTGCTATATGCTGCACTGCTTTGTATGTTCTATAATCTTATACATGTATATATAAAATTTAATGTCTGTTGGTTTGTAATACGACACTAAAACTCAAAAACTTAACAGCCGATTGAGCTGAAACCTTCACAGAATATGCGTCTTAGCAAAATCTCAGTAAACCACGAGGTGGTGCTTTGTTTGGGCTTAGGCAATAGTACATTCTTCCCGTAAAAGTGATGACAAGGCGGTGATTCATGTGTGCGGGTGGCGGACCGCCAGGGAAAAGCTAGTTTGTATATAAATTTAAACTGCTCGTTAGTCACATCGACTAGTTGTAGTAAATTTAAACTTAATTGTAATTTTGTAAGTACAAGCAGTTTAAATAAAAAGATCAGAAGTTTTCTAATTTTGGTGTCTTCCATTTTCTTTTTTACATGTTTTTCCAACTTAACCTTGCATCTAAGTTTATTCCTAGTTAGTTTATGATAAGGGGACTTATATTTCTGAGATGGTTATTGGAAAAACGTCGTAAGCGATGTTTCTGATATGAAATCGGGTCGAAATCAAAAGGAGTGGAGAGATTTTTTCCGGCGTATATAGATTTCTCTATCTGAGTGAGTGAGTAAAAAGAAAATATTGAAGAATGGCAGCAATTGTGCGATTGAAGAGACTTAAAGCGTAATACTTTGAAAGTTTTATTTCATTTAACGCTTAAAACATCGCATCGCATCATCAACAACTACGCTCGTCTATTCCGCTTTGTCGATGTTGGCTAAAAATTTAAATTTCCCAACATTTACACAAAATATGATTGCCAAGCGAAATAAAGAGTCGCTGGCAGACAATAAAGGACTTGTACCGCACACCAAAATACGTTTCACGTGGCTGTTAGCAGCTACAGAAACAGTACTAGCGGATGCCGGTAATAAACTCGCTGTTCTCTGCGCCACGGTAATAAAAATTAAAATAAATGATCAAGTCCTTTCCCATCTGTTGGTTGGTAATTAGGAGCACGTATTTTCTTGGGAAAAGGAAATAGCAAATAAACAAGAAAAGCATAAGATGCTCTGTCTTTCTCTATTTATCTCTCTGTCTCTTGTGAGGCGTTAGACCATCCTCCTGTTCGCGCTCAACTTCAAATTTAGTCGCAATAAATTTCTTCGCGACCAAATCCTTGCCTTTTGTTTACTTACACAAGTGAGTACGTGCCACCAATGCACTGTTGCTCATAAATATAAAGTAATTTTGCATAATTGTCAAAAACTAAAAATAAATAACTAAAAATGTGTGCTCGCGAATAACCCAGCGTAGAGGCAGCGTTTGTTCACGCGCTCCACGCTCTCTGGAGTAATTTTCGTCGTTTTAATCTTTAATGGAGGTGGTGGCATTTGCTTCTTGTTTATTGCACAGAGCAGCTAGCAACACAGGATGTTCTCGTCCTTAGTTAGTCACTGTTATTACTTACGAGTACAGCATGCCATGCCAGTTAACTGGAAGCATGAGAAAACACTTTGCGCCACATTAATTTGTCATGCCACAACACTCGCTCGCGTTCTGGCATGCATCCTGAATTAATTTCACATAAATTTTTAACGAAAATTTTGAGTGAAACGGAAAATTCAAAACTGCGCCATTCAAATCCATTAGGATTTGTTAGTTATTCATTCATTTCGTTGCATACCGAGGCCAAGCGAGAGGATAATTGTTGCGAAAAGTTTTGCGCTTTACACAGTGTCCCTAATTTTGTGTTTATCGCAGTTTCTTTTCGCATCTCTGAATTGTTTACACAATTTATAATTTCCTTGGAATTCATTAACAATTTGTCAGATAGAAAATAATTATTATTTCTAGCTTCCAAATTTCTGCCCTTCCGAAAAAATCCCTTGTCCTTGCTCTAAGGCAATGTCTTCCAGTTGGTCATGGCTAAACTAGGGGCATCTTGAATTACACCACCTTTTTACCAAAGTTTTGGTAATGTCCAAATTATCCGAAAATCATTTTCAGGAGAATTTATTTCCCGAAAATGTTTTTGCGGAATGGCTTCTGCTATCGCTCACCTGAGCTAGGTGTCGTGCTCTCATGAGATTATTTTTTTGCATGAAATCAACATCGCGATAGTGCTATTGTGTTATTCTATGTCCTAACTGGACAGCCATCGTGCGAGGGGTCGATTTGCGATGGTTGGTTACATCGCATGTTGATCGCGCGATCAAGATTTATGTCCTCATTCCGATCGCTTATTCGCGCGACTAGATGTAGCAAGCACACCATCGAACGATCAACTCAGTACACATGAAGTGAGGTGGTCTTAGGTGCTTCAAGTTAACTAGCTGAAATGATTTTATTAAAAACTCCATTTTTAATAAATTACGATAGCGCGTGCAAAAAAAACTAGTTTGATTTTTGGCGATCATAGGTGATCATACGTCGCGGTGAGCGGTCATAGTCGGTACCTGATTAGAACATTCATTTCTAGCTATTAGGTTTGATTTTTAATCGATGGGACGATGTATGCTACGCGATGTCTAAACACACATATGTGAGCGTTCTCCCTCGCAGTTTCCCTCACGTTCTCCCACGCGTTTAGGTTTTTAACAGGACACCTAATTCTATTGAGAGTTTGATATTTTGATCGTAATGCCAAATATTCATGCAACTTGGATGCTATTGTTTTCATCAGCATCATCATATTTGGTTCTACAACCGTGGTCCGGTCTTGGCCAACCGCAAAAAATCTCTCCACCGGTCCCGATTTTGAGCCGATGTCATCCAGTTGGCCATGAGCGTCCCGGTCAACGCCATCCTTCCGTCGTAGGCTTGGCCGGCCTCGCTGTCGTGTTCCATAAATCCTAATCCTACCGCAAAGGACTTTCCGTGCAGG
Source organism: Nephrocerus scutellatus (assembly GCA_947095585.1). Taxonomy (NCBI): domain Eukaryota; kingdom Metazoa; phylum Arthropoda; class Insecta; order Diptera; family Pipunculidae; genus Nephrocerus; species Nephrocerus scutellatus. Next base: position 79,487,922 of record OX352765.1, on the reverse strand, counting down.
ATCCTCTTCGCTCGTACGAGCGCGATGACCTGCCCACCGCAGCCTAACGACCGTAATTATTTTCACGATGTCGATATCGCGGTAACGCTCGTAAATATCATCATTATAGAGTCTCCGGAATCATCCTTCCTCACAAACGGGCCAACAATTATCCGTAAGACTTTTCTTTTAAACGCGGCTAAAAAGTCAGATGCTTTTTGCAGCCAAGTCTCAGATCCATATGTATGGTATGGTATGTATGGTACTGGTATGACTGGTCTGGTCTTATACACCAGCAGCTTGGATTTTATAGTTAAATTCCTGCATTTGAAGAGTCTTGTCAGATTAAAGTTGGTTTTGTTGGCTTTGAGCAGCCGTGCGTGTATTTCTGGTTCCATGCTATTATCGGCTGTAACAGTTGACCCGAGTTGATAGTTAAAGGATTGCACTACTTCAAATTCGCGCTTTACTATTTTAAAGGAAGGACCAATCTTGGATCTTCTACTCGCATACGCGCCGCCCACCATGCACTTTGTTTGCTCTTATTTAGGTGCAGCCCCAGATTTCGTGCCGCACGCTAGATCTGAATGAAAACTTCCTGTACAGCTCTTGGGTTTCTATATCAACGATGTCATTGTCGTCTGCGTAAGCCAGTAACTGAATGAACTAATAGAGGATTGTTCCTCTCGCTGTTACGTCAGAGTCTCGGATCAGTTTACCTAACGCCAGGTTAAAGAGGATGCAAGCTAGTCCATCTCCTTATCGGAGGCCGTTATAGATGTTGAATGGGCTTGATAGTGATCCGGATATTTTTACTTGGGTTATAACTTTGTTCTTGGTCATCCTACTTACTCTGGCTATGCTATCATACAAAGTCTATAAAAAGATGGTGTAGTGAGTTTTTTCAATCACCTGCCTAATGGTGTAAATCTCTTATATGTTGTTGATTGTTGATTTACCTGGGATGAAGCCACAATGATTTGTACCATTGTATCTTAGCGTATGGGGCTAACTCCCATATTAGGTAGTTCATGAATTATTTGGTGTATATCGGGACCTCCTGTTTTGATCAGTTCCGCTGCGATACAATCATATCCCGGGCCCTATTATTTTTGAGCAGATTGATCGCTTCTATCGCTAACATTGACTTCGAATTCGACTACGCTTGGTCGTAGCAGCATAGTGTGGTCTTCGGTCATTTGTGGAGCCTCCAATTCCTCAGTTAGTTAGCAGTTATCACATTTGTTAAACAATTAAAGAAAATCGGGCTAATTTTAAGAAAATTTATATGGACAAACCTCGGGCCTTTGGGTCTGATCACCCTAAAAAATTTATTAAAAGTTTTGTCTATCGGTGATATATATGTGTTAAAAATTTGAAGAAAGTCAGATAAATTTTTAAAATATTTATATGGGCACCCCTCGGCCCTGAGGCCTAAGTGCCGCCAAATTTTAATAGAAAGTGTTGTCAGCGGAAATACACATGTGTGCAAAATTTCTATAAAATCGGGCTTTTGGAAGTGGGTTAAAAATGTATCACAAAATCTGACCAGCCAGCCACGGGCACGCGAAGTTAAATTAGAGAATTTAAAAAAAACCTGACACGGCTATATAGGATGTCTATAAACGTTGTTATCAGTTAAGAAAAAAATTGTGGTCTGTGTTCTCTCCACCATGCCGTGAAAAAAGTTTATTCGAGAGACTAATCCACTAAAAGTAGAGCCAATTATTATGAAGAAGCCTACGACAACTAAGAAGACATGTTATGTGCTTGGACAGTCATTCCCTGAACATAATATGGTGCTCTTCGCCATCTCTAATAAATTGCCCTGAGAATACTGCGATACGCAGTCTAACAATGTACGGGCTCCAGACTTGTGCTCTTCGCCATCTCTAATCAAATGCCCTAAAAATACTGCGATAAGTAGTCTAACAATGTACGGGCTCCAGACCATCGCCATCTCTAATCAAATGCCCTAAAAATACTGCGATAAGTAGTCTAACAATGTACGGGCTCCAGACCATCGCCATCTCTAATCAAATGCCCTAAAAATACTGCGATAAGTAGTCTAACAATGTACGGGCTCCAGACCATCGCCATCTCTAATCAAATGCCCTAAAAATACTGCGATAAGTAGTCTAACAATGTACGGGCTCCAGACCATCGCCATCTCTAATCAAATGCCCTAAAAATACTGCGATAAGTAGTCTAATATATACCGGCCCCAGACGTGCAAAGTACATTTTAATATAGCGACGAGTGGGAGCTGATATCTTTCATCTGATCTTCTGATGTTCAGAAGCACTCATAATCATCTTCATTAGGGAAGGGAGTTGTAGCTCGCAAATTGGCAGAGTTATTTAATAAAAATAACATTAAGAACACTTTTTTATTTCATTGTGATATTAAACTTCCCCATTGCCAGAATATCAAGACAAACGTTTTGACAACATAAAATTGTGTCTCTAGAAATAAACTGAAGCCGTTAAAAATCCAAAACACTACAACATTCAAGCAGACGGCAATATAGCAACCATGTCATTTATTCAAATATTGAATCCTCTATATCTTTTTAAATGGTTCAACGGAAGTCCAATTACCGAACAGCTACTACCGAATTTGCTCATAAAAGGAGTAATATAGAATAAAGCTCCAATCCTTCGCTCTTGCCAACGAAACAAAATTGAAAGCAAAAGCAAACCAACTGCTTCACTCAAAATATCGTAAATCGTCTTTTGAAAAATCATTACGCGATTTTATGATTCTATAAAAAACGGAACAACATCTTTTATGGGAAAATAATTCATTCACCTTTCGTTCGTAAAATTTTTTGCGGGCCATTGTCGGACTTTTCGAGTGCTTTTACGGTGACTGTGCCACCACCGACCGCCACAATCACCAGTTGATGAGAAACGGGCACGGAAGACAGACTGAGTGGACTCTGCATTAAACAGCAAGCAGTCCATTAGGATTTTCGTTTGGTCCTACCAGACGAGAGGTAGATACAAAAGTTTGTGAAATTCATTTAATGGCCATTCGCACAAAAACAAAGGACCCTGTGAAACATGGTGGAATATGTGGTGGCTCCTTTTTTCGTTCGCATATACAATATGTATATGAAAACAACAACAAAATCAGAAAAATGCTTAAATAACATGAAAAAGTAGTTGTCAATTGTGGCATCTGGCAACGAGAATGCTAAGTGCTCGCCTTGCGGCAAAAAATTCACAAAACTGCGCGAAACTTCCGTATATTACTTCACTTGAAAACTTCGATCACGCAGCCATATTATAAACTGTGGTCATTTGCTATTCATGGGAAAATTACCAGTCGCATGAGCAACAGCAACAGGGTGCCTTTAGACAGCGATGATCTATCAAGTGAATCTATGAAAAATATAAAAAAAAAATACGAACTATCTGCTGGAATTTGAATTTTATGTCTAAAATGGTACATGAGATTGCCAAATAAACTCTTCATATGATGAGCTGAAAGAATAAGGGTGCAAAAACTTTACTTAAAACGAAAACTGTCCAAAGGTTCTACCCATTGACATCTTGACAAGTCCTTTCAGAAAAAACAATTTACGGAAGGACTATCAAAAGAACCAGACTGCACTTTCTAAAATCTATTAATCTACAAGTCAGGTAATTAATGCTGATAAGGGATATACTGTATAAATAATATTCGGCGAGACAGACCATTGCGGTCCAAGTCCAAGCTTCTCGCGACCATTTATGTTCATGTATTTGTTATGTTATTGTTGGTGTGGGCTGGTAAGCCTTGTGCACTGCGACCTTAAGGTCTATTGTGCCTCCCAGATGACTACCACATTATGTGATGGCTAAGTCCTTATATGAATGCCAATATATCTGCCAGTGATCGATAGGTCTAGCATTCTGCCATAGAACTGTTTAAGCCTGGGGTATTGAAGTCTTTTTCGGGTAAGGGCATCACATATAAAAAGTATGTATTCTGGCGTCTCCTCTGCCTCGCCGCAAAAGAGGCAGCGATCTGTTTGGGATTTCCCCATTTTTGTTAAGTGGCCATTAAATGGGCCATATCCCGTCATGTACCAGATAAGGGATCTGAGTGTATAACGGTTAAACTTGATTGTTTTGTTTGTGTTTTAAGCGTTGTATTTGAGAAGCATTTTCGTTTGTTTCATCGTAGTTGATGGTTCCCATTCAGCCTCGATTGTGCTCAAAAGTCAAACTCGCATTTTTGGCTCTGCATCTTCCTTGCATTGTGTAGTATTAGCTAATTTCTCGTTAATAAACCACGTAATAGAGAAAAAACTCCCAAAAAATAGTATGGCAATACGAAAAAGCCAATTGGGACGGCTTTAACAAATTCTTTGGGATAACTAACTGGACGCAATTTTTTCGTGATAGCAACGTGGATGCCGCCGTCGATGCAATCACAAACATCATTCTTATTGGTATGAGAAAGTTTATCCCTTTCCGGAATAAATCTATCAAATCAAAGGAAGATGGATGGTATGACTTGAGCTGTAAATAGGCTTCTAGGATTAGAGACCTATGCTTTCGGTTTTACAAGGCAAACCCTACCGAGGAAAACCGAAAAAAGGTTAAACGAGCAAGAAATGATTGCAATGCCCATCTTCGGCGAGTCCAATTCGCCTACGACCAAAAATTAAGGCAAAAAATACTACAATGTCCCAAAGGTAGTAAAAATTTCTGGTCTTTTGTGAAAAGAATTAAATATACAGCCTCGTCGTCGGTTCCAACACTCATTTATAATGACATTCCAGCTGTCAGCTCTATAGACAAGGCCAATCTGGTTGCTGCGCATTTCGCAGCTAGCTATACGCTTCCAGATTGTGCATTGCCGCCTCCTGCACCTCAGAGTATTGAACACTCTATGGGGCAGATATTTATTCGTACTCGTGCAGTTGCTAGAGTTTTAAATGATCTCAACACTCACAAATCCGGTGGGCCAGATGGTATCTCTCCATTAGTTCTGAAGAGGTGTTCTTCCAAGCTGGCATTACCATTGCATAAGCTTTTCCATCTATCCTATTCTTCTGGACTCTTCCCGAGAAGTTGGAAAACAGCATTTGTCCAGCCCATACCGAAAAAAGGCGAGCCGTCGTGCATTTTACCCATATGAATCAAATTCAATGTAAGGACAGCAATAAAAAGTATGTACAGTAGGATCGAACATTCGGAACGTGAAAGGAGTTCTAAAACCGCACAACAAGTTTTAAGCTCTGCAGTTTTCTTTCCCGTACATCTCTCAATGACGGCGTAATGCGAATTTTTGCATTTATTAAAAAAAAACGTCCTCATGTGCCTTTGTGCAGATTTTCCCATTGCCTTGTTTTGTTGCAATTTTACGATGCAAATTTTATTAGATTCGATTTGTTGTTGTTGTTGTTGTTGTTTTTGTTGTGTTATTACAAGCAGCAGCTTTGCTGCTCTTAAAAGTATTTTCTTTGTTTACGTTTCTTTCCGCATCGCCGTAAGAAGTTTACATCTTCAACAGAAGCAGCATCAAAACAGGGATATTACCATAATTTCACGATCGCTACAATGTGTGTGACTGCTTAAATGTAGAAAACACCCCCACATAGCAGAGTGCAAAGAAAAGTAACAAAATCTATACCGGCACAACCAGCCAACCAACCAACAACTCACATTAAATTGTTTGTGTGCGCTGCAAACATCGATAACCGATTCGGAAAATATCCTGAACATCGTTTTAACGTTTCCTTTTTTAAGGAAAACAAACATCAAATGCATGCAAGCGTGCATAAAGAAGGGGGGAAACAAAAATCATGGCACGCAGGCACCCTGGGACGAACATTCTAAACAAATATATCGAAATAACCCATTTAAGACTTTTTCTTTTTCTTTTTCTTTTCTTTTTCACGGATGGCTCTAAGCTCTAAGGTAAAGAAGGAGCAGAAGTCTTCTGTGACAACCTGAAAGTAAGCATCTCTGTCCATATACCTGATCACTGCAGCGTATACCAGGCTGAGGTGATAGCGAATGAGTTGGCTGAAGCATAATGTACTATCCTCAAAGAAGATTATCATTTATGTGAACAGTCAGGCGGCCAGAAAATCGTCGGAGGCGGTCTTACTAAAATCTAAAGTGGCGTTGAGCCACATATGGGTCTCGGGCCACACGGATGTTGAGGGGAACTGCAGGGCGGACGAGTTAGCTAGTCGTGGTACGACTCTCCAGCTGCTACCGGAAAGGGCGGAGGAAGGGAGTCCTATCGCGACACTGAAATTTGAGCTACGGAAAGAGGCAGAAACAATAACAACTGTAAGGTAGGAAAACAGCGGCAATTGCAATATTTCAAGACTGGTCTGGCCGAAGCTGGATTTGAAGCGCTCAACTGCGCTTATTTCCCTACAAAGACGCGAACTTAGATGGGTTGTAGGGATAATGACAGGACACTGCCATCTAGGGAAACAATAAAGGAACATCAATGCTCGTTGGGACTATATAACCCAATCTTTACAGAGGTCCTTTTTAACCAACTTTCATACGACAAAGAGAACTGAAATTTTGTGAGTATCTAAGTCCCAAATAGCACTTTTTACATTCCACTTGTGATAGGTGGAATTGTGGTAATTTTCTAGTTCTTTTATGTAATTTTTAACCACCTTTCTCCCGACCTAGAGGGCTTTAATTTAGTGAGCAGCTTAGTTCAGCAGCCAATTTTGATATCCCGCGTGTGATGCGTGTCGCGAGTCTTGTCTGGCGCGTATGATGCGCGGAAAAAAGAAAATAAAATAATAGAATGTAAAAGCACTATGACGTGTGGCGTGTTTTGGTCTATACACAAAAGTTTGTACCCGAAAAACGAAGTTTTTTTACATTTACTTGTTTTATATTGACAAACCACTAAGTTCCGCAACGCGTCAATGCTTATTACCTTGAGTTAAGTAGATTTTGCTCCACCGTCCTTAACTTAACTCACGTACGTTCGATTTTCGCATGATTTCATTCCTATGTGTGTTTGGCAAAGGATACAAAAAAGAAGCAGAGCAGAGCTCCCTGTTACGAATTCCGCATAGAGTACATGTAATAGCAATTTCGACATAATCCGCAAAAGGATAATAATAATAATGATGGCGGAATAAAGGAATTTCATTGGGATGATGATGTGGTGGTAGCTTGACGGTCCATGGTCACAATACTACCACTGTCAACCTTCATTCCTTTAACGTAAAGCACAACATTATTCATCATTATTGTTCACAAGAGCAGTATTTGTGCATCCTTGTATCACACCCGTGTCCGAGTCCGAGTACTTTTAATAGAATTCTAATCGTCGTAGAAAAACAAAACAAAAGGATATGCAAGTCTTTTTTCCCTTAATAATCGTTTGGTGTGCAGTTGGGTTTTCTCACCGGATATGAAAAAAGAAACTGTATAAGGTAATCCGATTGCAAACTGCATTTCGGAAGTTCGAAAGTTACCGCATACGATGGGTCTCCGAGAGAGCACAATCACTTTGTAAGCTTTGTGGAAAATTGCTTGTATTTGCCTTTGTCACTTTGCCGTCTTCAAAACTCGTAACGGTTCATTTTTTCAAAAAGGATGTAAAGTTGTAAACTGCAAAATTTTTAAGATTTGCCCATGCATGTCAGTGGCTGACATTGCCACTGATTCGTTTGAAATTAAATGCATTACACATGCAACAGAACGACTTGTCGGATTTCTTGTAGTACCCAATGCAGTTACTTGTACACACACATATATTTATACAAGTTATGTGGACATTTGACGACGCTCGTTATACGATTCGTTATACGCTCACTAACAAAAGCAAAAGTCTCCTGCAATGCTCATTTGCTCAATTGGATTCGAATTTAAATTGGATGTGCATTTACCTACCTACAGAATGTCCTTCCAAGTGTGGACGATATGCTGCGATCTGCGAGCGACTGTTATTACCGTTGGACTTAATGGTTTTCCGGTTGTATGCAATGGAATTGTGTGCACAATTTGTGCAATTCAGGGATACATTTCTTTTGTTTGTTTCTTATTCATTGCTTGTCGGATTTGCGAATAGTTTTTCGACAGTGGAAGGACACTTTTAATGGTCTGATTTTGTCCCTAATTTTATGCTGATACTTAATATTTTAGCATTGCCTTATGACAATTCCATTCAAAGCTAACAAGTGAGTAATGTGTGTAAAATTCTAAGTTGATTCAAAAAACCAAAACTTTTCTAACAATTGGGGCGTTCCGATTTAGTTGCTTTGTGTTCTTTCCTGAGTAGTTGAGAGACGAAAAAGTTGACAACGACTAAACGATTTAAGAATTTTCTCATGGAACGTATGCTCACTGTATAGAGCTCGAGCTGCATAACAGCTAGCCAATATCCTGTCCGAATGTATTGCTGACATAACAGCAATTCACGAGATGTGATGGACGGGGAATGGTGTCTTACAAAAATCAGAATATGACATATATTACAGCTGTCATGTAAGACATCATGTGCTTGGGGTGGGGTTTCTAGTCAGCAAAAGAATGAAACCCACCGTTATCGGTTATAAAGCAGTAAAAACGGCTATGCAACCTTCGCGTGCGGGGCAGATTCAAAAACATAAGCCTCATAAACGTTCACGCAACTGAAGAGGATTCCCCACACGATGAAAAAGAAGAATTCTTTGAATCAGTCGAACGGGAACTCCATACCTGTCATCAGTATGACGTAAAAATCATTCTGGGGGATATGAATGCCAAAAGAGGTAGGGATCCAGTCAGTGCATTGGCACCCATAGCATACACGAGAACACTAATGACAATGGACAACGAGTCATAGAGATGGCTAGCAAGCAATAATTGGGTCATTGCGAGTACAAGGTTTGCGCGTAAAAATATCCACATAGCCACCTGGGTATCTCCTGATGGAGCCACTCGCAACCAGATAGACCACGTGTTGATAGACCGCCGCCACAAACCGAACCTGATGAAAGTATGAATATACCGAGGTGCCAACTTGCTTCGAGCGCGGTTTGCATTGTCACGAAAGACTGCATTTGCGAATCTGATTCGAGTCAACACGGTTGCCCTTCGCAACGAAGAGACCAGAAACAACTACGGTCAAGCTATAAGGCTCGCCCTAAATGCATGGAGAGTATGTCCTGGGGCTGAGATGTCAGGCGTAGAAGAGTAATGGACACGCCTTAAGAATACTGTCATTAGTACTGCTGACTCGATCTTAGACTCTATTCGATGTTGAATGTAAGCTAGCGGCTGAACGTAAGAATGTTGCGTACCGAGCAATGCAATAATCTCTTAAAGATGAATATAAAGAGCTCAGAAGATATGAAAAAACAGCTCACCGGCGAAAGAAAGCAGCCTAGGAGATGAATCTCGTCCGTGAACTAGAACAGTAAAGAGAGCGAGGACCCCACCAGGCGCGGTAGTTCTATCAAAGAGTCCGCGGTATGAAGCAATATATACCGCGTTTCATATACTGCAAAGAGAAAGGTTAAGGTAGCTGTCATAGAAACCGACAAGCTTGGACCAGTAATGGTCCATTGTGATACCACACGGATCAGGAAGAATTCCCTCCACCTAGTTGATGAACTAATTAGAGCTTCGTATGAAGCGTAGACTACCAATGACAGTGTTGATGAGATCATTAATGTCGTCGTATAAGACAGCTCCCAAATTGAGTTTACGTTTTTGGGAGAGGGCTGGACATGTACAGAGAGGACGAACGATGGTCTCATCCTCCTCCTCATCAATGCAGCTTCTGCAGAAGTCATTCGAAAAGACTCCAAGTCTTACTGCATGCCTGTCTATGAGACAGTATCCAGTGATGACACCTAAAAATGCACTTATGTGCGATATTTTTTGAGAGATCAAACACTTGGAGCGGTTCGGATCAAGCTTTGACCAGATCTGTTTTGTCGCTAAGCAAGTTGTACCGTTTGACCACATACAGTAAGTTTTTTCGTTAGCATCCCGCTTTAACATAAGTTTGCATGTAGCGATTGGTATGCCTTGAAAGCCATATTTAGGTAAGATGGGTAGTATAGTTCCTTGTTTGGCGTCAGCCAAAGAGAGACTGATTCCAAGGATTTCAGTACAGCTTGACTATCCGTGAATATACGGATATCCTTAGCGGATATGACGTTTCTCTTCAGCCACGATAAGGCTTCACTGATCGTCATCCTGGAAAACACAACAGTGTTTTGGAAGACGGAAAGAGAGGCTTAGATTTAGCCTTTTTGAGAAAACACCTCTCCCAACTCCGTCATCAGTTTTTGATCCGTCTGTGTAAAAATTAATATGTTCATCTTCCTGGTAAGAATGACCTGGAGGGGAAGGTGACCAGGAAGTTTTTGTTGAAATGGAGTTGCAGTGTGGTGTATTCTAAGTTGTGTGAGACCCTGACTTAATACAGGATAGGGGAGTGACCGATTTCATTTCTAGTCCACTGGTGCGTTAAGGCGAATAGGCGAGCTATCAACTACTTGCCTGCTGAAAATATCGAGTGGTGTAAGGTCGAACAGAATGTCTAGTGCAGCGGAGGGGGTTCTACGAAGTGCTCCGCTCATACCTAGACTAGCTGATCTTTGGAATTTGCTTAATTTGTCAATGTTTACTTTCTTATTTAAGGCAGTAATACAGTAACACCGTATAGAAGAGTAGGTCTTATAATCGCTGTAAATAGCCAATGAGTTATATGGGGTTAACCAACCAACAACCTTATCTTCGAGGAAATTCAACGGATCTTTTATACTAGCCAATATAAAATCTTTAAGCCAATAGCCAATGTGTTATATGGGGTTAACCAACCAACAACCTTATCTTCGAGGAAATTCAACGGATCTTTTATACTAGCCAATATAAAATCTTTAAGCCAATAGCCAATGTGTTATATGGGGTTAACCAACCAACAACCTTATCTTCGAGGGAATTCAACGGATCTTTTATACTAGCCAATATAAAATCTTTAAGCCAATAGCCAATGTGTTATATGGGGTTAACCAACCAACAACCTTATCTTCGAGGGAATTCAACGGATCTTTTATACTAGCCAATATAAAATCTTTAAGACTGTCCAACAAATCCTTAATAACAAGACAGAAAATTACTAGATGAGCCATATAAACATAAAAGATAATGTTTTCTTCCCATTGGGTTCAGCCTCTCCTATAAGGAAATGAAATAAATCGAAGCCACACGTTAGCAGGTGTTTGTTGGTGATGTGGATGATCGGAAAAACCATCAAAATTGCCAGTCCGAACTTTGCATAACTTTGCTTTTGCCAACAGGAAGCTTCAGTATAAAAACATATCATTTTCGTACGCTTATTATTTCGTGTCGTTTGGGTGCAGCTGCTGAACGTTTGATTAATTGCGGTTCCATTTGATTTAAAATAGATTGCCTTTACTACCTGAACTTACCAGGAAACCAATCATCTTCTACAGATAATTGAAAGATTCTTAAGTCCACATCCTTTTCTTTGCTAGAGATTGAAGAGGATAATATTTTAATGCTTTTAAGTGATTTCCATGATTACATAAGACATCACCGCAAGTGTATATTTGATGACTCGTCCATTAGGATTTCAATTTTATATCTCCTTACAAGTCGCTACCACTCCCCTAAAAGTTATCACGCAATTATCCCATTAAATCAAGTGTATGAAACAAAACTCTCAACTTGAATGTAAGTTTTGTATTCTGTGAATTTATTCAAAGTATTCTCAACTGAAATTTGCCCAATTTCCATTTTCCATTCAGCAAATTCTTCATTACTTAGAAGTATGAAAAGTAAATACGCAAAGGTATTTCCTTCGATGACTTCCTGCTGCTATGCTATTAAGTATTCATTTTCGAGTAAGTTTCAAAGTGAGATAACATTTCCTTCCTGACCACATCTTCAGTCTCTGACGATGGATGGATATTGAATTGATGATGGTACGTCATTAAATTACGATCTGAGATCTGCCCTGCAACTTTGTCTTCTTTCTGGCTGTATTCCGATCGGGATTTATCCTTTTACCTACTTCACCTCTGCGTGTGTGAGTATGCACAATACAGATATATCACTTTCTATTTGGCCAATTCAAAGCCAGAGGCTATCATCATCATCATCGTCAGACTTCAAAATTTAGATGCTCCAATAAACTGAATAGAAGCAGCAAAGTTACACAAATTCTTCTTGCACTGCAGTTCTATTTCTGTTATTTGGAAGTCATGCTCATAATCCTGTAAACAAGTCAAGAAAATATGTTATGTTGAGGATAGGTAAAAATATTAAATACTTAGCATACTTGCCCTTTGAAGGAGCTGACATATAAGGTATTATTTAAGATGGAGAGTAAAGGGAACGGGATTAGTACTTTTTATCATGCATCTACTCAACAAAATACCCATTATGTAATAAAAACTTTTTCTTGGATTCTATTACTCGTGCAGGGATACTCTTAATTACATCTGTGAACTTTGAAAAATGCAACTGAAAGTTACTTCTTTCATGCGTCAAGACTTCGTACTCTTTCTATGTTAAATTTGTTTGTGATGTTGGATTCGTATGTAATCAACCATGACTTTCGTTATTATCACTTCAAAATAAAGCATTACATTTGCCAAGTTGTAACAAAAGGTGGAGAAAATTTAACAACTTCTAGTTAGTGAACTAAGTTCACAAATTGATGCCTGAATGTTCATGTTTTTCAAAACTAATGAATTTTTGTAATACAGGTATTTTTTTAGATACTGAAAGCGGTTTTCAGGCATTGATTGTAATTAACGCAAAGTTTAGTGTGTTCGCTTAAGTACTGTTACTACAATATTTACTTGTAGTATGGATCACTCTTAAATGAATTATTATTATAAATTCCAAATTAGGTTTATGGAATGTTGCTTTGGCTATATTTGAAATAAGTTTTTAAAAGACATGCCCCAAAGCCATTAATTGTTTTTATGTTACAGATTTTTTAAGTCAACGTGTGGATTACACCCACCTGTCAAAGTTCAAGCTGCCGAAGATGCTGAAGCTTGAAAGCCTGTGAAGAGTTCTCAACTACATTTATTTTCACTGTCACCACGCCATTTGAAAATCGATACTGGCTATCCGATTGAAAAAGAGCTGCCATTTTTAGTATGACAAGATCTTATCTTAGTTTATATATATAGCAAATTCAATATCATCTATTGAAACAAATAAATCGAGTTCGTAGCTAACATCTCGAAGAAGAAGAACGAACACACAAGTAGATTTTTGTCCATCTGATTACAACATATTTCGTCTGGATCGATTTGATATCAATAAAAAAGAGGTGGTGGCATCATGTTCACGGAAAACACCTCTATTGTCTGTAAATCATTGGATCTAGATATAGTTTTTGAGAGAAACTGCTTGCATACGAATAACGTTTTGCTTTTCTTTTCAGCTATGTTCCATCCGTAAGCTCTTTGATTTTTATAAACAATATTTGGACAACATCGAACATCATTATATTTGGCTCAACAACCGATGTCCGGTCCTGGCCTGTCGTGTTCCATAAATCCTACAGCAAAGGACTTTCCGAGCAGTATTTTCTTCGCTCATTCGAGCTAGATGTCCTGCCCACCGGAGCCTACCGAGCTTAATTTGCTTCACGATGTTGACATGTCGGACCGCGGTTACGCTCGTAGACCACATCATTATAAAGTCTCCGGAATCGTCCTTCCTCACATACGGGGCCAACAATTCTCCGTAAGACTTTTCTCTCAAAAGCGGCTAAGAGGTCAGAATTATTTTTGCTAAGTACCCATATCTCGGATCCATATGTAAGTACTGGTATGACCATTGTCTTATATACCAGCAGCTTGGATGTTATGGTTAAATTCCTGGATTTGAAGAGTCTTGACAGACTATAGTAGGATTTGTTGGCTTTAAGCAACCGTGAGCGTATTTCTGGTTCCATGCTGTTAGCGGCTGCTACAGTTGAACCGAGATAGTTAAAGGATTGCACTACTTCAAATTCGCGCTCCACTATTTGAATCGAGGGACCAATGTTGGATCTTCTACTCGCAGACGTGGCCATGTGCTTTGTTTTGCTCTCATTTATGTGTAGCCCCAGATTTCGTGCCGCCTGCCCAATCTCCATGAAAGCCTCCTGTACACCTCTTCGGTTTCTACCAACGATGCAAATATCGTATGCGTAAGCGAGTATCTGAATGGACTTAGAGAGGATTGTTCCTCTCGCCGTTACGTCAGAGTCTCGGAGCGCATTATAGATGTTGAATGGGCTTGATAGTAATCCGGATATTTTTACTTGGCTTAGTGTAGTGAGTTTTGAAACTCTAGATATTTTTCCATCACTTGACTAAGGGTGCAAATCTGATCAGTTGTTGATTTGCCTGGGATGAAGCCACACTGGTATGGACCAATGATGGCTTTAGCGTATGGGGCTAAGGATAGAGGAGAAAATCTAACATGCGGTACTAAAAAACGTAACACCACGACACAACTGCATGTTGTGATATCTCCTTTTTTATATATGGGGCACAGGATGCTTCTTCGCAAAGTCTTCTGGCATCATACTTGCACTATTATTTCATGAATTGCATCAG